>JAGXJF010003435.1:0-217992 GCA_019208055.1 Stipa capillata
CAGTGGGAGAGGGTAAAGAGGAGGGGAGGAGTGCCGCGCGGGTGTTTTTATTCTTCTTTCGTCGCCCATCATGCCGTCCTCCTTCCCTCATCGCCATCTCCCCAACCTAAGCTCCTCCGCCGCCCGGAGCCACCCCCCCCGAGCGCCCGGCTCCGATGCTCCGACCCCGGCCGCCCGTCACCGTGTCACCTCGCCCCGGCGACCGCCAAGCCCCGTCACCATCAACCCGAGCCGGCCGTCCGACCACTTAATTACGGTCATAAGAGCTCATTAATTAATTATCGACATATTAATGATGGTATTTATTGCTAAGTGTGATTAGTGCCATTAATATTACTGTTTCGACCGTTATTAGCTCAATTAATACTAATTGACACATTAATGACATAATTAGTGGCTAACAGTGCAATTAATGAGTTTATTAATTTTGTGTCCCGAATGACAGATGGGACCCACCGGCAGAAATTAAAACAAAGAATAAAGAAAATAATAATTATATGATTAAGTGGGCCCACACTTGTTATTGACCCAAGTCAACTTTGGTCAAGTTGACCATGGTGCCCACCTGTCAGCCTCTGAGGTTAAATTAAATTGAGTAATAAACATATTTAGGATTAATATTTATTTTATTTACTGAGAAAAATAGCAAAAGGATTTTTTAATTGATTAAATCTTAGAAAATTTATAGAAAATTCATTTTTAAGCAGAAAAAATGCAAATATAAATCAAAATGTTCAGAAAATGAGAGCTATTCAGATATGTTATTTTTATACATGTTTGCATGCTAGGAAAAAATATAATGGCTAAAAAACACAATTTAGGGTTTCCCGATTAGCCGGAAGTCGTTGGATCGCGATATTACGAGCGTCCGGACTCTGATTAAATTGATTCCACTTGCATTAGTCTTCATTTTGCATCCTCCATGCCATGGCATGCATTTTATCCCATGCCGATGTTCAGCATATTGATATTTATGATTATGCCCTTTTTCGGTGTTTTCGTTCCTCTCTGATAGAGCCGGAAGGTCCCAGAAGAGGATAATCGTGATCACGAGCAGGGTATAGTTGCAGAGCAACAAGGCAAGCAGCCCCCTTTGAACATATTGCGGATACCTATTAATTGCAAAGTATTATTTGTTTTCAAATCCAATATCGCATGCATTCAAATTTGACTTTTCGCTAAGTAATAGCCCTATTCCTTTGCATGAAACTTACTTTGTCACTCAATCAACTCCACTACCACCCCCAACCTAACTAGACATAGTGTGTACCCTTATGCTGCTTATTATGTTATTATTGCTTAGACATGCTTAGACATGTAAAAGTCGTAACTCCTTGGGTGGCAGATAAATTCACACCATTGGATGGGCTACGTCGTAGGAGGGTGTTCACCGGGATGCAACTAATAACCTGTTTAATCACTATTGGGGTTAGACGAGAGGCCATGGCTAGGAGCATGGTGGGTTGTCTCGTCTTCCCACAAGGACCGGTTACCGGTGTCCCTTCGAACCAAGATTTGCGTACTTCTACATGGGTGGATTATGGGGCCACCCCTGACTAAATAATTTGCCTAGATCTAGTGTATGAGCTGCATTAGTTTGCCATTTTCATTTGCTGGGTGTGTGAAAAAGGATGTGGTGTTGTATCTCAATATAAGGGTGGGGCGGACACACGGTCTGACAGACCGGGGATGTACCTCGATTCACAACTTATGGGATCGTGTCACGGTTACAACCGAACTGGTGTACATGGAATGGCCCGTAAGGGTGGCTCATACCTAGTTCGAAAGCATTGTAACGGTCATGTTCGGTCACCCTCTACTAGCACACCTCGTGAATTGTGTCATTGGCCTAGCACTAAGAGACGATCGATACGTGTAGGTAAAGATGTACACCCATGCAGGGTTTGAACTATTCAAATAGCCGTGTTCACGATTATGGATAGCTTGGTAAGATTTTGCATCGAATTAGACAACTACAATAATAAATCTAAAACTTGCCAACTCTAAGGATGAGGTGTTAGTGATTACTTCCTCCCAGGGTGGTCGAGGAAGGATCAAGGTATTAAGGTGTGGTGTTCTACAGTAGATGATAATCGTGAAATGTTCGACTCATCCCCTTTTTAAAAAGTATTCTAGTAGTTGATTTCATTCTACTTAAAAGGATATTGTCAAGCACAAATTGGCTTTTCACAAAAGGGCCCACAATTACACCTTTATTGATACTGTGCATCTATTACTAATTTCCCTTGTAAGTCTTGCGGAGTACAATTTTTGTACTCACCTTGTAATCGTTGACATTTTTCTTGCAGAGGAAACTATCCCCTCAGAGGTTGGTTTCTATGTAGAAATCGACGCCAACGACGACTAGTCGCTGGGAATCCCAAGCAGTGACCCTGTCCAGGGTTCGGCAGCTTGGTTTGTTCTGCTGCCACCTTTTGGCCCTACCTTTTTGGCTTACTAGCCATATCTACCCCTTCCGCTGTGTAGTTGAATTTGGATCTCTCGATCCCCTTGTGTGAATATGTTGTTAAGTTTCAAGAACTTATAATATCGCATTTTCAGTCGTAGAGTTACTGCTGTGGTATCTGTTTGTTCTCGCCTGCCTCATGTGCCATGCCTGTATGTTATTGAAGCACATGATGCGGGTAGGGTTTCAGAGTCTATATCATAGAGTCGTTAGGTTTAATCACCCCTGTGAAGTGACTCTTCTACTGAGAGATTGGGAACTATATCATCCTACTCCAGTCGAGCATTAATTTGCCGGGACGAGTTCGGGGTTGATGTTCCGGCTCAGTGAGAAAAGAGTGAGGAGACCATATCACCCTGTGCATTAATTTGCCGGAGCAAGTTCAGGGTTGACGTCTTGGGCTATTCGAAACCATATCACTCCACTCCTCTTGGAATTGATACCCGAGAGTTGAGGTCAAGGTTGACGTTTCAACTTAGCGGGTGATTTCACTTAAGACTCCCTGTTACAGATTCTGGGTCCCGACATCTAGTTTGATTTTAAATTGATAGGGATAGATTCTGGATTTACTTTATCTTGAGTATTAGATTTTTATGAACAGAGACCACACTTGTTCTTAAGGCTATTCTAATGTGGATGCTTGATTGATAAGAACAAACACTGCATTTGTTCTTAGTTCTCCTTTTTGTTACATGAATTTGATAAGAACAGAAGACTATTCTTGTTTTCTTAAGCTTGTTGGTCACTACATATAAACCTTGATTTGGATTAGGTTTTGTGATGAATCATTGATTCTGATATGTGGAGGATAAGAACAGATTTCTATTCCACTAATCTCTATGATGAACATTAAAGCAATTTAGATTGCTTTAAATCTGAGAGTACTATATATATATTTATCTCTATGAATGATTATTAAAGTTGGTAAGAACAGGTGTTATCCTTGATCTTAACCTATTCTCCTTCTTTCCTCTAATTTCGCCTCATCTAATCTCCAAAACTGATAAGAACAGATTACTCATACTTGGTTTGTTAGATATTTTTATTTAGCCTAATGCAGATTATTTCTGCAAAACTTAAGTATTACTTCTCCTTTCCTAAAAGCTTATATCTCCTCTATTTCTTCCTACCTTAAGCAAGACTGAAGCTTGGTCTTGTGGTATTCTGAAACCTGCTTCTTCAGGCTACGCCTACACCTCCTTGCTGTCTTGGTTTATTTCCTCCTAACTAGCTACTGACTTGCTCTTGTTACCATAGCTGGAGCTGGTTGATGTGGTGATATGAAACGAGGTACGCTGGTGTGCTGAAATTTCAAAAATGACTAGGTTTTGACACCTAATAGGTGATTCACTTCATGGCTAGGTGACTAAGCTGCTTACATGGCAGCTCTCAACTGAGCCTTATCCTTCTCAAGCTTGAGGTGGCAAAGCCATTGCCGCCAGCATCTTAGGGCTGATTCATTCCTCTTGGATAGGTTGGTGCTGATGTGGATTTGGTCACATGTTGCCTATTGCTGATGTATGTTGGCTGCTGCTAAATTTTTAAATGTTTAGCATTTTGGTTGCCTTAGTTTTTGCTAGATTAATACATGAAAGAAAAACTTTAATTCTTTCTTTGAAACCTGTTACCTATATATATGGAGGTTAGTTTGAATGAAATTGGCTTAAGGAATTTGTTGTCTATATAGTTGCCTAAACATTTGTTGCCTCAGGATTCATGATATATATTGTCTTAAATGTTGCCTTTTAAAATGTGGTCTGTTGCCTAAAGAATGTTGCCTGTTGCCTAATGAAGATTAAATTCCTAAGTCGATTTAATTCATTTGAATCTAGAACTAGTTCTCTGGATTCTTAAAACTAGCTCCTAAACAAAAAATGCATTTCCAAAAAGGAAATGCAGCATTTTAACTTTAACCAATATTTCCCTTTTTGGAGTATTTCTTTTATTTATGTGTAGGTTGAAGAAAAGAGTTAAAATGAAGAAAAGAATTGAAGTTGAAAAGAAGAAAATAGTAGTTTCATAGGATTTTTATTTCCTTTGTAATATATCATTACTTATAATTAACTTAATTTGAGTTATATATATGTCTTCTTTAATTGAGCTTCTGATACTCATGCATATATATTAGAAAGGTACCACTTATTACCTATTGCATATATATTTGCTAAGTGTTTCTTCCAATGTATCAAAAAATTTAAATTTACTCCAAATATTAGTATGCATGAATGCAAAGAGACGAAATCAACTTCTAATCTCAACATTAGGTTTTAGAAATATGGGTCTTCACACGGGAGGCGGCGGACCGCCGTGGAAGTCGTCCAGCAAAGAGTCTTTGTCGGAGGTCCGCGGTGTCCGATCAGTGGAGTGGTTGGTCTCCTCATCGAAGGAGACCACCATCCTCGGCAAGTCCTCCTCGAACGAGTAGTTGGATGACCAACTAATCGATGATGGAGGACCCGTGAGGACGACAGGATGGCAGGTGGCGGTGATGACAACGGACAGGCCATGGCAGAGGAGAAAAGGAGCAGGAGGGAATGGAGTGGGCGGCGGAGGCGGAGACGGAGTATTTATGGAAGAAGCGGAGCAAACCAAGCAGTGCCAAAGAAAATGAAGAAAAGCAACGCCTGGTACAGAGAGCAATTTGGCATGCGAATTGACATTTGAAGACGAATGGGAAGAGTTGGTTTGCCACCCAAACCAACTAAAATTTTATATCTCAGTCGGTTCCGACTGCAGAATCGACTGAGAAAATTTCGGTGGGTTCAAATTTTGAATATCCTGGACGGACACCTCAGCCGATGACTATAACAAATTGACTGTAAATTGTGACATGTGTCAGTTTTCGAAGGAAACTGAATGAGAAAGCACGCATCTTGATGTTCACTGACCACGAAAGGTCCGGCTGAAATCTTTCCTCAGTCAGTTTTTTGAAAAAACCGATTGAGATAATATGTCAGGTCTATAAATGCTTTCCGAATTGAGCAGCAGCCAGATTCAATGCAATGCAAGTTGCAAGTGTAAGGTATTAATCTCAATACACAGGTTAGATAGTTGACATTTAATTTTGAAGAAAATCATTTTACGTAGCTGTAAGGTATACTGTTTGACAATGAGATATGCATATACTGTTGTTATTATTTTTATACTATATCAATTAAGAATCTTTGAATTATGTTTAAACATATTTGTAGATGGATCGACGGTGGATTGTATGTCGAGAACCGTGTGTGCAAAGATTGTATCCACAGCATCTCGACATTCTTAGAAGCAGCTGAACAAGATAGTGGACAGGTGGATCTATTGTCCATGCACAAGTTGCGAAAATTTTAAGAGCTTCACAAACCGTTCGCAAATCCAAACACATTTGATAATGAGGGGATTCATGAAGGGGTATGCATGTTGGAGCCATCATGATAAGATCAGAGAGGAAGGTGCCGAAGACATGGACAAAGGAAATGACATCCCTGATACTGTCAATAGCCCATGTGTCGATCAAACACCTAATGATGTCCATGTGTTAGAAGAGGACGTCTCGCCAGACGACACGTCGAGGCATCAAAAGGACCACCTAGATCAGATGCTGCACAATGCTGAAGAAAACTGTGAGAATAATCGAAAGTACAGTAAATTTGTTGGATTGCTGGAAGATTTCAAGAAAACCTATGTACCCAGACTGCAAGTAACCCAAAGTTGAGCGGCGTGATAGAACTGTTGAAATGGAAGGTAAGCAACGGTTGGACCGACAAGAGCTTCTCCTTGCTACTAACTTTGTTACATGATATGCTTCCAGAGGGAAACCACATGCCGAAAAGTATGTATGGAGCTAAGAAGGTATATTGCCCCTTGGGAATGGAGGTAGAGAAAATACATGCATGTCCGAATGACTGTATCCTTTACCGTAAAGAGCATTCAGAACTGTGAGCATATCCGGTGTGCAAAGCATCTCGATACAAGCATATAAGTGATGCTGACGATGGCGAGGATGGCATGGATGGGAGGAAGGGGACTCCTATGAAGGTTGCGTGGTACCTGCCTATGATTTCCTGATTGAAGCGCTTATATGCGAACCATAAGGAGGCTTATATGCGAACCCTAAGGAGACTAAATTGATGTGGTGGCACGTGGAGGAGTGTACAAATGATGGAATGCTGAGATACCCCGCAAATTCTTCACAGTGGAGAAATATTGATAGGATGTATCTTACATTTGGTGAAGAGGGAAGGAATGTAAGGTTTGCACTGAGCACTAACTTAATGAACCCGTTCCGCAACATGAGCAGCCGACACAGCACCTGGCCCATGAATCTATGCATGTATAACCATCCTCTTTGGTTGTGTATGAAGTGAAAATACATCAAGATGGCAATACATATCCAAGGTTTGAAACAATCCGGTAATGACATTGATGAGTACTTTGCACCATTGGTGGAAGATTTCCAACTTCTTTGGATTGAAGGGTACTGGTGTGGGATATGCACATGAAGGAAAACTTCACGTGATGCTGCATGCTATTGCTAACCATAATGATTATCCTACTTACAGTAACTGTTTAGAGCAGACTATTAAAGGTCCCAATGCATGTGTTCAATGCCTAGTCGAAACAGTAAGTAGGTGGCTTAAGCATTCTTAAAAAAACTATGTAAATGCGTCACCATCGGTTCCACTAGAGGGATCACAAGTACCAATGGATGATCCATGAATTCGATGGTATTGTTGAGAAAGGCTCAGCTCCAAAGATTCTAAGCAGTATGGAGATCCATGATCAGGTTAAGGACCTAAAAGTCATGCTTGGAAAGGAAATGTTCAAAGGCCGAGGTAGGACGAAGAAAAAGCCAGTTGAGAAGAACATCTAGAAGAAGAGATCAATATTCTAGGACTTAACTTACTAAAAGCACCTAGAGATGTGTCACTGCATCAACGTGATGCACGTAGAGAAGAATGTGTGTGACAGCATAATGGGTCTCTTATTGAACATGCTTGACAAAACAAATGCTGGTCTCAATGCACGGCTCGATGTGGAAGATATGAAAATCAGACCTAAGTTAGCACTGAAAAACCACGAACGGAAAGATGTTCCTTCGTCCTGCTTGTTACACCCGCTCCAAACAAGAAAAAAAGAATTACGTCAATTCTTACATGGTATCAGAGTACCTTCCAGCTACTCCGCAAACATTAAGAGACTTGTTTCAATGGAAGATCTGAAACTAATAGGCATGAAATCTCATTATTGCCATGTTCTCATGACACAGATGCTCCCAGTGGCAATTAGAAATATTCTTCAACTGAATGTTTGACGGACTCTCACGAATCTATGTGGTTTCTTCAACACACTGTTTAAGAGGTTATGAGTCTCGATGAACTAGATGCTCTATAAGAGGGGGTGGTGAAGATTTTATGTGAATTAGAGATGTTTCTCCCTCTGTCATTCTTGGATATCATGGTTCATCTGATTACTCACCTGGTGCACGAGATAAGGATGTGCGGCCCTTTGTTCCTACGCAGCATGTACCCATTTGAGTGATACATGGGAATTCTAAAGTACTATGTTAGAAATTGATCACTCTTGGAGGGCAGCATCATGGAAGGCTATGCAACGGAAGAGGTTATTGAGTTTTGTGTTAATTACATAGAATGCCTCGATCTCAACATGAGCGTAGGCTGTGCGGTGCTGGGACCGTTGGCAGGAGAGTAATCATTTCAAGTCAGATTGAGTATGCTCAAGCCCACCACACGGTTTTGCAGCACATGGCAGTAGTGTCTCCGTATATGTAGGAACGCATGTACATTGTGTGGCGCGAGAATCCGACACGATTAGATGATTGGATCATCAAACAGCAAACTGTGGATTCAACGGATGGTTCAAAGAGCGACTACGTGGCATCCCTTCTAGTTTTGTACTGACTTGTTTATAAAGAGGACAACATGGTCGGCAATAGTGTGAGGGACCCGGTATTTTAATCCGATTCAGGGAATTCACAACTAATGAAGACGGTGACCATAGCCGCTACCTGCGACGGACTATGGCCCACCCCCGCCCCGTGCAACATGCATACGACACAATGCATATGACTCACCACGGCCTGATTGAGGGATCATGATTCCAAAAACATACGCCACAATGCGTATGACTCACTTTGGCAATGGACCGTACATTCACTTTGCACTTCACCTGAATCGAACGAAAATAGCAAGCACCTCCATATGCACCCAACCACACTCCCCATTCAACATACACGCAGGATAGACGGGAGGTGGGGGCATATGTTGGACAACAAGCATATCATCACGCGAACTACTACAGTACGATAATAATACTAGCTATCCACATTGTGAACAAAGATTACATCACTCGGCTATAACCGAAAGTTTAGTCGATACGAGAATAAACAAGTCGCAGCGGATAAAGAAAGAGGGGCCCACAGCGGTACATCCACCGCTGTCCAAAATTCCCAGAAGTACCCCATGAGTCGAAAACCAACGAGGAAACCAGAAGTTCAAGCGTCGTCAAAATAGTCTTCGACCACCGGCTCACCTGCAAGCTCTAGGAATAACCTAGATGAGTACAAGAGTACTCGCAAGACTTATTCGTGCTTGATTAAATGTCCTACGCATGGATTTACTACAACATTAATAAACATGATGCTTCTCAGAGTAACAATATACAGGATTAAGAACGGGAATCAACAGTATAATAGGGAAAACTAACAGGTAAAGCACAGAGCAGATTTCATACATGTCAATGCTCAATCCTAAAAATATTCACTTGATCATTTCCAAGTCAATTGGGACAGCCCAGATACTAAATCCAAAACTTATCCATCATATGCACGTCTTCATTTTTCATCTCTCGGATCGTTACCGGCAATCCAGCCACCATGGGGATATCGAGTGCTCTTCACCTGGAGGTAGCTAATCTCCCAAGTGACCGAGACTTGCCATCAGGTAAACCCATAGCGGTGATTTTGGTGACGTCCACGTGTGATAAGGGAAGTAACACGATGAAGTAACCTCAAGTTGGTGTGACGACAAAACTCTACTTGCTCCGGGGGTCGCCTCTTTCACTTCAATTAACACCAACCGTATTCATTGTGCACACCCTCGGCCCTCACATCTTATTTTAGAGAGTTTAAGTTATTAGAGCAATCAGATTAATTCTCAGTCCAACCCGGACAAAAGTCGTAACATACCCTAACATACTAGTTTCGCAATTACGCCCATCACATTCAGTCAAAAAGATCATCCACAAGCATATTTCTATGAGCAAATAAATGGAATAATAATAGTAACATATGCAACAAGCTCTGCTTGCCTTGCTCTAGTTGTTCCTGGTCTTGCATGGAGTCGTAAGCCGGGTGGTTTTCTCCTTCGGGCTCTTTTGTACACAACACGAAGAACCGGAAAGGAAACGATAAAAGAAAGTATTAAGCTCCAACATGAATGCATAATGACTAATGCTAGGTATATGTTGCAAATGCGACCTAAGGATGTTAAAGACCCGCTGTAACGAGGATTTCTTTAATTGAATAAGTTGACGTCGGGTTACAACCCTAACACTATATGCATGTCATTTTATGCGGTTGTGAAGGTTAGGGTTGAAAATTACTAATTACAGTGGATGGGCATGTTATAAAGTGTCGGTATTATGAGAGTGTACTGCGATATGATCCTAACACAACTAAAACCACTACATTCGGGGTTATATCCATCAAGTTACGAACCATCAAAAATATCATATGAAAGGGGAATGGAATGATACAAATCTAAATTGGCCAGTATTTATATTTGAAATTTTTGAATTTTCATCCAGACCAGGTTGTAGGAAATTTCACAAGGTTTCCAAAGATATAAAATTTATCCAATTTGGAGTTACGGTTCAAAAGTTACGGCGTTTAGAAGTTTATCGGAAATCTAAACCAAACCCTAACCCTAATTCTTTTTCTGAATTATTTTTCTGTGAACAATCAATACGCTACACACACCCGAGAATCTACCCCAGGTTTTCCACTCTTAATCGCCTCTCGCTGACACGCGGGCTCCACCCGTCGGTGCTGACTGGGCAGAGGAATCCCAGTCAGCTGCTGACTGGGTTCCCGTGGCCAACCGGAGGGTGCCACGCGGTCTCCCTCTCTCTTTCTCTCTCTCTCTGTGCTGAGGTGGCCATGGGCTCGGGAGGCGGTGCTACTCGCCGGACCTTCACCGGAGGGGGCCGGAAAGGAGCCCTGGGCGCGGCGAGCTAGGGTGGAGGCAGCTGGGGCTTCGGGAGCTCACCCCAAGGACGTCGCGCGGTCACAGGGATGTGGAGGAGGCCGGAGTAGAGCCCACGGCGGCGAGCGGCGGTGAGGAACTCCGGTGGCAGCGGCGGGAAGCTTCCAGGCATAGATCTGAAAAGGGGAGAGAACCGGGAGGTTAAGAAGGTGGAGAGGTAGCTCGGGGGCGAGAAAATAGAGGTGGAGGACCACTGGAGCAGCAGATGGGGGCTCGCCGGAGTTGGGGACCGGACTTGAAGAAGGAAACGGCGGTGGCGAGGTTCCCGGCACGGACCTGAGAAATAGAGGAGAGGGGGATGGTAGCAGAGAGGATAGGGAGCTCGGGAGAGAAAAATGGGTAGCCGGGGCTCACCGGATCGAGGGGAATCTCCCGCCGGAGTAGAGGCCGGAGCCGGAGATGATGACCGCGGCAGAGGAGCTAGGGCACGGGAGCGATGGTGCTAGGGTTTTCGGACAAAGGAGAGGAGGGGGGGCTGTCCGGACCGCGCCTTAAATAGGGCGGCCGGTCGAAACGGCAGGGAGCTCCGCCACCCACCATGGCGTTTCGGCGGTGGCGACGTGGAGGAGGAGCGCTGGCGAGGGGGGCTCGGGCGTCGGGAGAGGAGAGAGGAGGGGCTGACAGGGGGGCCCAGGGGTCAACGGGAGGAGGGAGCACACGCGGGACTGGCGGGCTGGCCGAGTGGGCCGGCCGAGTAGGCCTCGGCCCAGAGCCTATTTAGTAATTCTTTTTCTTTTTCTTTTTCTAGTTTGAGCTGATTTGTGAATTTGATTTGAACACCCAAACAAACTCCAAATCATTTGAAATTTTTACAGGAGGTTTGTAATTGAGTTGAGAACCTACTGTAAAAATTTGAGGTCATTTGGACACTGTTTGACCTGGTTTTGAGTTAAAATCCAAATATGGTCCAAAATTGAGTTTGAACTGCAACTAGGCCCTAAACTTCTCCAAAAATTTTGAAATTTGGCATGGAGCTAGTGTTGTCATATTCATGGCCTTTCCCAAAATTTGGTGAAATTTTACCCACTATATCTTGTCCTTTCCTCTAGCCCTAGGTTTCACCACTTTAGGGTTTGAAATCGGACGCTTCGGTTGAGCTATCATTTCATGGGGGTTTACCAACTCCGATGACTTCTCATCTACCGAAGCACCGCGTATCCACCTAACCCTAATCCTGCCACGTTAGGGTTTTGAGTCCGAGCTTAAATTGAGCTGGCAAATGCTCGAAGGTTTGGGTGGTACGCCGGGAGGGGAACCCTAGGGGAATAACTCGTTAGGGAACCCTAATCTTCCTCTACCTACTATTGATGACTTCAATGTTTTGTTAACTCAAATAAGTTGATTGGTGTTTGCAAAATTAACCACCGAGGATGAGATATATACGTATTCTATAAAATACAATCATATCACATTTAAGTTTAAATAAGGTGTGGGTGGGGATGATGGCATGTATGCATGAATGCAAGGCAAGGACCTAATTATCGAATTCGGGTATTACAAATAGTATGGAAAGGGTACCAAATCAATGGGAAAACTTTTTATACCAAAGAGCAAGATATGAAAAGCACGATGCAGAATAGTAGTGTTTGTATAGATTCTCTCGAAACCGATCGTACAAAACAACTACACTATGGATACATAGAAGAGATTTGGTAGGTGGACTACGGATAATTCCTTATGTGCTATAGATGTATATGTACTATGATTAATTCCTTATATGCTATAGATGTATATCTTATGTGAATAATTTCTTATATGCTATACATGTTCTTAATATGCTAGTTAACTATTTCTAACTAACAGCCCCTGTAGGTCAAAATCACCCTCGGACCATTTGCTGAGAGGACTACCACTGCCATGACCAAGAAGTTGAGGCAGGGAGAGGGTAGAAAGCGGTCGAAGAGGCCAGATGTCAAGTACACCATGAGTGCTATACATGACTTAGGGGCCCTCCTCGAGCCTGACGAAGTGAGGAAGAAGTTTTCAACTGTCTGCGGGATCGTAACATGAGAATGGGTGCCCATCACCCTTGAAAGCTGGAAGAAGGTGGGCAAAACGCTGGGCGAGGCGATAGTGGGGGAAATCATGGGCTACTTCATCGTAAGAGATGAATCGAAGAAGTGCATGGAATGAGCTGCCAAGATGATAGCATGCAAGACATGGAAGAATTGGAAGACCACGCTAGTGATGGAGTATGTGCACGCCGGTGAGGAACCGTTCCACAAGTTTCCCATGATTATTCCTGAGACCTGGGATGAATTTGTGAGGATGAAGACATCGGACGAATTCTGGCGAAGGAGTGAATAGAACAGGGCTCTCTTGAAGAGAAACAAAGCACCCCACCATTTAGGCATAGCCAGCTACGCGGGCATGTCAAAGAAGTGAGAAAGAGAGGATCAACAGGCATCACAGTCCGATGCCCCACCTCTATTTACGAACATCCATGACACGAGGACGAGAGCTTGGGCTAGAGTATGGGCAACATCTAATAACACTTTGGATTCATCCCAGCCCAAATTCAACAACCCAACTGATGTGCTAGCTTATTGACCCTTGGTGAGATATCGAAGAGCCTATGTACTATTACACCTTATGACTAATGTTGTATCAGTAAAAGTATAAATTCGGGATTTTGCAGCTCGAACTCGATGCGGTATCTCAAGCTAGAAGCTTCTCGGGTGATATACTAGAAGAAGACTAGGGAAACCTGAAGCACCCCAGTTGCATGTGAGGTAAAGGGTCCCTTTCTCCATGGAAATATGGACGCAACCAAGAATTGGAGGTGACCCGCGAATGCAAAAGAGCGAGGGAAAAGGCTGAAAAACAACACAAGCATCGAGAGCTTAAAGAACAGATTATAAATGACCTAAAGATGGAATTTCAAGTTGGGAGAAGCGAACCAACCATTGCATGCAGCCCTGGTGGCCATAGGAGTAGCTGCGCATCGATCGACCTCTTCACTCATGGCAATGATTAGGAAGCCACATTCCCCTACGATCAGATCGAGATAAAAAGCACTATATCTTTGTAATGCGCCACACAAGATCGTTTAGACCCCTTGGCTAATAGTGTGCATGGTTATGTAGGTTGTGATGAAATGCACTATTAAAGTGTGGATTTAGGGCTTGGATGAACCGGTTGATGCAGCTTGGGGGCAAGTGTATCTAACATCAGGAGAGTAGAGGGTACACAATGTTCCCCTAGCCCCTTCACATGCAAAGGTGAACATCGACGATGTCAACGCCACTTTCAAGGAAGTCAAGCTCCCGATTCTGCCGAACGATGAGATCTTAACTCTAGAGGATGCCAATGGCACATTTATCTAGTGGCCCAAGAGGGACATCTTCCTTGACCAATCGCAGCCGACTAGTAAGTTTTTGGCGGTACCTTTGATGCTCTCCCCTATTATAATGCTTGCCTTCTCACCACGAGCGTTAGAACCTAGTGTGGCACCACCGGAGCCCGACATGGAACCACCACGACATGGCGTGGGAAAGGACTTGCTGCGCTTGCCTCCTAACAAACAAATGCCCATCGAACAAATTTGGCATACGTACAAGGCCGGTAAACCATTGGTCAAGAATTCTAGGAGTATCCACAAGGTATCACAGTCAAGTGAGCACAAACAAATGTGAGCACTTCCTCCATGAACAGGGGCGACAATTCACAATCACTTGGGAGGACTTGTACCTCATGTACAATCTAGATGCCTTGAACGCGAGCCTCATAAGATTCTTCACACTGTAAGTGCCTACTCTCGTGCTTCATGTATATTAGTATAATACCTATACATGTTGCTAATATATAACTCTTTCTTCGTGTATGTATAAACATGTCATTGTCAAAGCGAGAGAAGAAAATCAATAGATAGGATCCATTGACCCACACCTTGGCTCAAAGCAATCCATCGATACAGTTGAAAGAGTTGTCGAGGATTATGTCCTCCATGTTATGGAGGCCAACCAAGATAAGAAATTCATCATTTATCCTTTCAAGAAAGAGTAAGTGCTACATACTTGTTTATTTATGATATTTGTTAATTTTGTACCTTTGGCACAACATGAATTAACTTGGGATTAATGAACCACTGGATTCTTATTGTTATTATACTTGATGAGTCCAACGTCTATTACTTGGACTCTTAAATAAGAAGACCAGCTTCAAAAGGGTTGACAGGATGATTGATAGGTAACCTCATCTAACTCTTTTCTATTAGGTCACTAGTCTAATCAAACTTTTCTGTCATCATTCAAAGCCTACCAATTTTTCCTTTCACGTCGAGGGAAAAAAGCAAAGGTGGGGAGCCCTAATACACTACAACACTTCTTTGGGTTTCCAATATGTATACAGTTCCACATATTTACGCTTCATAATATGAGTTACATGGAACTTAATAAAACCGAGTCCTTCTATATACTTTTAGTGTCACCAGCAGCCTGACCTCTCCCATTTCTGTGGCTTCTAGTTTGCCACCATATAAAAATTCTCATGGGTCAAGCTGCCAACAACAAAACCGAAGTCAGGACATAAGAAAAATATTTATATAGTAGTGTTCTATTCATATTCTTCTACATGGCAGCATTATGATCTTCATATCAATAGATTGCACCTATTGCCAAACTGCATTGCCAAAGACGGAGCTTGCCATGATCCGAGAGCAGTTGGCAGAGTTCACTGTTACAGAAGTCATCAAACAAGATGTCAAGTTCCACCATGATGGAACCGATGAATGAGTCCACTGAAATGTGATTCAACCTTGTATATTCAACTATGTAATTAACTAAATTCAAATGTGATGGATCAATTTCTTTATTTTCTGAATTTCTATCTACCTGAGTTCATCTGTGAATTAAAATGTGGTTGAATGTCAATGTGCATGTGTATGGATATATTATTTATGTTCTGGGATGATCTAGGAGAGATCTAGAAAGTTTAGGATATATAAACTATTTTTTCTGTTTCATGGCAGGTAAAAACCTGAATTCTACCTACTTGCCCGTAATAATATCCCAGCTGGTTCTCTACAAAATCGGCTGGGATAATTCGGTAAGGTAGTCATTTCATGTGACAAAACTGACTAAGATAGTATATTATCATAGCCGATATTATCTAGTTGGATGAAACGACTGAGATACAATATTTCCTCTGTCGGTTTGCTTCTATGAACTGGCTGAGATAGTATTTTCTCTTAGTAGGTTCTGCTCAGTGAAACAACAAAGATACTGTTTAATCTCAGTCAGTTTGTTTTGCTGAACCAACTGACATAGTGTTCTATCTCACTTGGCTTTGCTAGGTCAACTGACTCAGGTTTTGTTATCCTAGCTCCCCTGCCTATAGCCGGATTCGGAGCCGGTTGAAATAGCCTTTTTGAATCGGCTGTGAAAGCCTTTTCTATGGTAGTGAGGTCAAGTACACCATGACTACTCTATATGACTCTGTGGCCCCTCTCGAGCCTGACGAGGTGAGGAAGAAGTTTTCAACCCTATGTAGGATCGTAGCACAAGAAGGGTTGTGATAAGGACATGACCCCATGGATACACCCGCTGCCACCTCTACTACCATTACTTCAACTACGTCCACTATAAAGAACAAAAGGAGATTTGTCAAGATCATCAAGAACAAGCGAGAAGTCAAGTTCAAGCTTTCAGGAGGAGGAGCAAATAAAGTTCATGTGACCATGAAGATGTCTCACATGTATTTGTGATGTACAAGGAGATCTCCCACGTCACTTTTTGTCCAAGGAGAATTAGAGATCAGGTCCAGCAAGATCTGGACTCTGATTCGGATTCCTGAGACAGCCCTGACTTCAAACTTCTATATCTCGAGTATAAAGACTCCGATTTGGATGATTTTGGATTTTTTGGAAAGCTTATTCATGCTCTTTCCAACCTATCCAACCCCATCTCCAAATTCCTTATGAGCATGTGAAAATTGCCAAAATAGTCCGGGACTATCTTTGTAACAGATCACCTCTTCTCTTTGAATACCCCTAGGGTTCTCTCTTTAGCTTTGGGTTTCATTGAGTTCTTTAGCTACTGCCACATTATCATATTACAAGTCGTGTAGGACTGCCGCATCGTTTAGATCACCAGTGGAATCTCAATATACTTTCTTCTATCTCTTGTGCCAATTTAATACTCGCAATTTCAGATTGTAATTTATCATAGTTCTTGCTAGTTCTTCGGTTGCTTGCAGGAACTTGAACTTCGTTGTTCAGGTTGATCGTGCCTATGGCAAGGTCAATAACCATCGGAGGTTGGTTTAGCGATTGCTAGGGCGTACCGTCACGTACGGTATAGTCGGATCGTCAAGGTCAAACTCCACCAAACCGTTAGTTACCTTCGTATCATCAGGTTGCCATCACCCTTGAAAGCTGGAAGAAGGTTGGTGAAATGCATAGAACGAGCTACCAAAATGACAGCATGCAAGGCGTGGAAGAATTGGAAGACCACGCTGGTGACGGAGTATGTGGACACCAATGAGAAGTTACCAATGATTTCTCCCATGAATTTGGCTCAATTTGTGCACACGAAGACATCAAACGAATTCCAGCAAATGAGTGCACAGAAGAGGGCCCTCTCGAAGAGAAACAAGCACCCCCACCGTTTGGGGACTGCTGACAATGTAGACATGTCAAAGAAGTGGGACAGGAAGGATCAACATGCATCGAAGTCTAATGCCCCAAGTCTATTTGCAAACATCCATCATGCGAGGATGAGAGCATGGGCTAGAGCAAGGGAAACATTTGATACCACATCGGGTTCACGCCGGCCCAAATTTAACAACCCTGCTGATGAGGAAGCTTATTAATGCTTGGTAAGATATCTAAGAGCCTAAGCAATCTTACAGCTTATGATTATCCTCATATCAATTAAGATATCAATTCCAGCTTTTGCAGCTCGAACTCAATGCGACATCTCAAGTCGAGACCTTCTCGGGTGATATACTGGAAGAGGGCTTGGGAAATCCAGAGCACCCTGGTCGCACGCGGGGTGTAGGGTCCTTTGTCCATGGAAATATTGATGCAACAAAGAATTGGAAGTGAAACGCCAATGCAAAAGTCAAAGAAAGCGCTCGAAGAACAATGCAAGCGTTAAGAGCTTAATGTAGAGATTCTAAATGACTTAAGTGTTGAGTTTCAAGGTGTGAGAAGCGAACCAACCGTTTCGTGCAGCACCGGTGCCCGAAAGAGCAACTGCGTGTAGATCGACATCCCTAGTCGTGTCGAAGATACGGATACCGCATTTCCATGCGATGAGATCAAGGTAAAAGTGCTCTATCTTCGAAATGTGCCACACAGATCATTTGACCCCTTGGCTAATAGTTTACATCATTATGTAGGTTTTGACGAAATGCACGATTAAATTTAGGATTCTGGGTTTGGATAACCCGGTGGATGTTGCTTGGGGACTAGTCTATCAAACATCAAGAGAGCATAGGGTACACAATGTTCCCCTAGCACCTTCGTATGCAAAGGTGAACATCGACGGCGTCGACAACACCTTCAAGCAAGTCAAGCTTCCAATTCCACCGAATGATGAGATCTTAACTCTTGAGGATGCTAAGGGCACATTTATGTAGTGGTCCAATAGGGACATCTTCCTCGACTAGTCGTAGCCAACTAATAAGTTTTTGGTCCCTTTCACGCACTCCCCTATTATAATGATGTCCTTTTCACCAAGAGTGGTAGAATCACTAACGGATGAATCACCAAAGAGTAGTGCACCGGAGCCCATGTGGCACCGCCACAGCATGGCGTGGGAAAGCAGTTCGTGCGCATGGCTTCTAGTGAAGAGATGACCATCAAACAAATCTACACCATATATGTCGCTAGAGGGAGTCTCCCAAAGGCTCCGATTCAGCATAAATTCAAGGCCGGGAAACCACTAGTAAAGAATCCAAAGAATATCACACCCGAGCTTAGGTGGGCTTGCTCAACATTGCACAAGTATTACATGGACAACTTTAAGAAGGACAAGAAGCGGTGGAGAGAAAGTATTCTAGTCAAGTTCAAATATGAGCACTTCCTCTATGAACAGGTGTGGTAGTTCCCAGTGAATTGGGAGGACATGTACCTCATGTACAATCTAGATGCCTTGGACGCAAGCCTCATTACATGCTTCATACTGTAGTTGCTTACACTTGCACTCCGTGTATATTAGTACAATACCTATACATGTCGCTAATATAGAACTCTTTGGTCATGCATATATAGTTCGCTCTTGTCAAAGTGAGAGAAGCAAATGAACAGATAGGATTCATTGACCCACACCTCGCCTCTGAGCAGTCCATAGATGATTTTGAAAGAATTATGGAGGCCTCTGAAGATAAGAAATTCATCATTTTTCCTTTCAATAAATCATGAGTCACTACTACAGAATGGGCCATCCGAGATGGGCTGAAACAAGCATCCCAGATGGTTGGCCGCACCGTCTGAAATCGGTGGTCTGTGATGATACAGTTCATCGCAGACGGGTGGGATACCTATCTGCGATGACAGCTCGTCCTAGACGGGCCTAAGCAACCATCCGTCTGCGATGACTACTCATCCCAGACGGGCCTAATAAACAACCCGTCTGCGATGACTGCTATCACAGACGGGCTATTCAATAACCCATCTCGGATGACTGATATCACAGACGGTTTCAACTGTTGACCCGTCTGGGATGGGTGTGTACAGAGGGCATGAAATTGCCTGTTTTGTGGCTAGCCACAGGAATTGCTAGCCATGCCCTCTGAAACAGCACATTTATATTTGCACAGACATATTTATACATTCATAGACAGTGATACTGAAACAATCACATACTGAAACAATCACATATTTATACATTCACAATTGGTAGCTAGATATATTCACAATTGCTAGCTACAAATGTTTCACACCGTTCAGAATTAAGAGCTCACTGCTGCCAACAATCGCGTACTTCAATGTTTGAAAGAAAGGCTTCAACAGAGTGCTAAGAACATAGATGAAAGACAATGCTACTCTGCTAAGCCACCACCATAAAACTCGCCATCGGGATTGATGATTTGTGTATTGATGAAGAAGGCAAAAATCCCTCGAATGCACTTGAGTTGACCTTCATCAAATGCGGTATTTTCAATCTTCCACGCCTGTTGCTGTCATAAAATCAATAAGGACTTCAAAATTACAAAATGTAAACAAACTCAAAATAATGCTTGCATTTGGGTATACCTCCTCAGCTAGTTTTCGCCTAACGAAACCCGCGACAACCTCCATGTGGTAGGAAACGTAGAATCCACATAGGTTTGTCCCCTTGGGTTGTTGTTTGCACTAAAACAACAAACAAATATCCGTTAGGTAAGAAGTATCTATTATGAAGCATGTCAATATGCTATAGGAACATAGTAATGGATATATATGTACCGGAAAGTTAAATTTATATCGCAATTTGGACCTTTTGCCACTAATCCCTCTACGAGCTTTGTAATCGATGAACGCCTGGTCATGTATGTCGTGAATCGGCCCAAAGTCTTGTGAAGGTTCGTGAATCGGCCCAAAGTCTCGTGAAGGATCTCGCGAGGAATCAAGGTATATAACCCTGTTCCATTTTGGTACAAGTACTACCAAAACCCAATGGTAGCTGCATATATATAGACGTACGTCCAAATCAGCTTTGTGATATATGCATAATGATGAAATTATAAGTATTGGATGCGATGCAACACTTACCCTAGGTTGTAGGGAAATACGATGTACTCTTTATCCTTTTGGGTCAACATTGCATACTTAACATACTCCAGAACTTGCTTTTTGTCGTCTCTAATATTCATCCAAGTCACCTTTGCCGAGTCAATGAACCCGATAGGTTCCTTGTTAAGTCTAGCTTCAGTGTGCATGTATCTATGCAAAATGAGAAATCATGTCACGGCTTAATTAAGTTGCATAGGTATGGAGAAAACTGATTGACTGAGAAGTTGTAGACTTACAGTGTCCAGCATCTCAACAGGTTCTACTCTAGGGTGTCGAGGTTGAATAGTTCGAATAGGTCTTCAAAGTACACATAGAACAACCCACCCACGTCCTGGTGGAAAAGGTGTTCCTCCTTGAAAGCGACTTTGAGGCATCGTGGCATGGTTTGGCCAGGCTGTAGGTTGTTCGTCGCCGTCATATACCAATCATGCAACCTCTGACATGCCAGTGAGCTCGATATGTCCTCTGGCGTGACGAAGACTTGTCCATTCACAAATCGACGAGCCAAAGGCGCGAAAGGGAGATCATCCACTCTATCCGGATCAAACCCGAGTTCTTCCACTAGAGCTAGTGCCTTCGATTTTTTGCTGCCCTTGGAAGTCTTGCTGCCCTTGGATTTTTTGCTAGTCCCCTTAGCATAAGTGTGCTTCACCGGTGAAGGAAGTAGTCTCATCTGTAGCACCTCCTTAGTCCCCAGGGAGGAAGCGGGTGCTGGCTCTGCCGGCTTGACCAGAGCTGAAGCTGGGTTATCAGCTCGTTGCGCTGCCATTACTAGCTCCATCGGGGTAGGGTTAACTTCGGGTATCCTAGCTGACTCAGTGTGTGATGCACTCTGAGAGGTAGGCCAGACTCGTAGTTTGATGTCCCTCTTTGGCCACTGGATAAAGGTGCCAACCGTCTGATGCAGCACCGTGATCTCGTCATTTGGTGGCATGGCAAGCTGGAGCTCCTTGAAACCTTCAACCATGTCATCCACATGCACCTTTTGAAAGTTTGGTGCTATGGGGCGACCATGCAGTAGAGTCCCCGCCTCGTTGGGATATGCAATCCCAAATGCAGCATCGAGAGAGACAACTCCGGCTACCCTTGCTAACAACGTGCAAGGAGTCGTCTCCTACAAAATTATTGAGTACCTTGTTGATTAAGTCCAAAGTTATGTACTTGCTATTATAAAAACCCTATAAATGACCCTTACCGAGATGGTGTCGCAGGGATATGTTTCACCCGGTTCTTCGGCGGATGCGCAGCTACTCCGAATATTCGCGGCGCTAGCCAAATCTATGTTAGCGAGTGCAAGTTGAGCTTTGAACTCCTCCTTAAATGCCTCAACCTGCCTCCTAACTTCCTCCTGAATACGCCTCTCCAAATCTTCAGAGTCTCTCGTAGTCATTGTTGACTGAATTCGACTCCTCTCAGCAGCCTTCCTCCTCTCGTACTGCTCCTCTGTCTCTGGGAATCCCTCTCTCCAGGGAACTGAAACCCCAACACCTCTTGTGCGACCTGGGTGCTTCGGGTTTCCCAACGCTACGGTAAGGGGGTCTTTGGTCCTAGATGATTGTGCTTCATCATCATCATCTAGTGACTCTTGTGAAGCTATCTGCACCTGCAACGATCACGTGCGCAAGTTAGGTTACAAATGATACTCGTATGGTTCCGAAGAATTGTGTGTACAAAGTCATGTATATTACCATGCGATCGACCACTTCCTATTTAGCGGGGTTTGGAAATATAGATGTACCACTTTGCGGATCTGACTTGGCACATGCTCTGCACCAGGATGCGGTGCGGCCAACAACCACGCTAGGAAATGGAGGGGTAAATTTTTCTCCATTGCGAATCGATCCTACATCTCCCATTTCGCCGATGCACCTTCATATCCTGTGCTTCCAAGCCTATGCGGGTGCTTGTTTCTTGCTTGAAGGGCCTTCTGCCATTCACTCTTCACCACCTCTTCTGGCGTGGTCTTCATCTCAACAAATCTGTTGTATACTTGCTCATCCAAGAAGCCGTACTTCTGAAACGGGCTCTCACCCGTCCGTACGTACTTTGTTGTCAGGATGCTCTTGAACGACCTCCACGCCTTGCCCATGGTCTTCATTGCAGCCGCTTTGACACGTTCTTCGTGTTCGGGCGGGATCTCGAACCACCTTTTTCCTTCAGCCATTAACTCCTCCTCCTTCGTGGTGGTAATATCCTTCCAGTTCGCAATTGTTATATTGACCCTCTCCCGCCCAAGTATCCTGCAGAATGTGCGGAATTTGTTCGCTACGTCATCCGGCTTCATCGGCACACCAGACTTCGTAGATACTTGCGTGATGACCATACGTCTACTAGGGGCCTTCGACATTGTTCGGGGCTTCCGACTGCTTTTTTGCATACTTCGTTCATCGTTACCCGAAGTAGGGTTCGGCAATGATGAGTGCCCCTACGAGGAATTAGAAGAAGAATTGGCGTCCGACATATCTGTCTAAACTAACAAAGAAATTTCTGGACTAAAGGTTTAGGCTGCATAAAGATAACTTATACAGCAATAATTAACTTCAGAAGGATCAGGATCAACCAATTTCTATGTGAAATTACTGAATTTTATACGAACTATACAAAAATAGCCTAAAAAACAATTCATGTTGTTTGACATTATGGATGGAGACTAACAGTAGTTTATACTTTTGTGGCTGTCAGGATGATATCACTAATTCTACTAAACCAGTGCCGCATATATGAGTCCTACTTTTGGTTTCCTACTATCTCTTGGGAGGAGGTCAAGAGGGACTATACAAAGCCATGAAGTGTGCTAAACAGACTCTTTCACAGCAAGGAAGCAGTAGAATATATATAGACATATTTATATCAACTTCTCTACATTGTTTACAAATTCTTCTTTGGGTATATCTTTTCTTGGCTCTAATCATTCTCGTTACAGTCATAGCTTTATATTTATCAAGTCTTTGACACTGTAGATTAAGTCTCATTACAATCATTACAGTCATAGCTCATCAAGATTCATTTCTCTTTCAAGACAGATGAAGTAGGCAAACATTAAGTAGGCAATTTAGCAAAGAAGATATAACTTCTTTCAAATTCACTCATCTACCGAATGCAAATACATGAACTCCTGTACAAAATTAAGTAGGTAGATTAAGTAGGCAAACAAATGCAATAAAGCTACATTCTAGCATCCACACTTTGGAGGATTAACTTGGCAAGAACAAAAAAAGATGGCAGTTAAAATTCCTAGGCTTCATGTTCATATATCCAGGCTACCATTGGGTGATCCAAGTAGGGAATTTTCTGAATTGCTCTATAAAATAATACTCGTACTCAGTTAAATCGTAGAAACATCAGGCGATAAAGAGCATATGAAAAGCTAACCGCAAGCATCAGGTAATTTGTGAGAAGAACCGTATACCTTGTTTGCTCTTCACGGGGAAGCGGAGAAGACGGCGCGCGGCACGGGCTCGGCTTCCTCTCCGACGGCAGCGCGGGCTCAGCCTCCTCTCTGACGGCGGCGTGGGCTCGGCCTCCTCTCCGACGGCGGCGCAGGCTCGGCCTCCGGCTCGGGCAGCGGAACGGGCGGGGGAAGCGGAGAAGATGGCGGCGCAGGCGGAGGAAGCGTGGGAGGGGCGGTGGCGTGAGCTCGGGCAGCGGCGGCGCGGGGAACAGGTGGGCGGCGTGCGGGAGGCCAGGGAATTAGGGCAGAGATTTGGAAAGCGCGGGGTTCCAAAAATTTTCTAAGTCCTCGTATATATGTACTAAACTCATCCCAGACGGGTTAAGTGAGAGAACCATCTTGGATGAGTGTCATCCCAGACGGGTTAAGTGAGCCCACCCGTCTCGAATGACTGTCATCCCAGATGGTTTAAGTGGCCCACCCGTCTTGGATGACTATCATCCCAGACAGGCTTCTGTACTGACCCGTCTGCGATGAGTCTGTACAGGGGCCATGTTTTACTTGCATTTTGGCTAGCCTCAGGAAATGCTAGCATGCCCTCTGAAATTTACAGCAGTGTATACACAGCAAACAAAACATTCCAAAATATTCCAACTCAGCAATGTATACACAACAATGCATTCAGAAGCAAAATAATCCAAGTCATGTATATGGCAAGTAAATATTCCAAATAAAAATAATATCAATTAGTTACAATACTTGCTTCTTCCCTTTGAAAGTGAGCCCTTCACGATGATCGTTGCGGTAGTATGACCCAGCTGCCTCCATGTCTTCAGCCACGAAACTCAAATCTCCGGAATAATTCTCGGTGAATTAGTTGTAATCATCCTTGTCAACAACATTATCGACTCTTATAATGCTTCTTTTTTCATTTCTAACGACATGCCGCCCCTTGCTTGACGGATCGATCATATAGAATACCTGATGAACATGCTTCGTGAGTACGAATGGTTCAGTTCCGTAGCCAACATGGCTCAGGTCAACAGTAGTCACATCGTATTTGTCGGTTTTAATGTACGAGAGGTGGGCCCAACGACACCGAAATATTGGGATTTTGAACTTGAAGTAATCGTGCTCCCAAATCTCCTCGATGAACCCACAGTAACAATGCTTATGACCGGCGGAATCGAAAGCATCGACCCGCACACCGCTGTTCTGATATGTGCTTTTTGCATCTTGAGCCTTCGTATAAAATGTGTATCCATTTATTTCATATCCTTGATATGTTTGGACTGTAAACTACGGTTTCTTTGACAACCATGTCAGCATTTCATCTGATGACGACGTGGTGCTGATCCACGCTTCGCTCTTTCTTGGATTTTGATGTCGTAGCATTACCATGTGTTCATCGATGTATGGCGACACCACCGACATGTGCTGCAAGACCATGAAATGAGCTCGAGCATGATCGTCCCGAGGACCCAGGTACCATGGAGCCTCCCCGCGTGTCGTGATTCAGGTAGACCTATCAGGTTGACATGCGGCATGTAATCCAAACTGAACTCAACGACCTCTTCGGTGGCATAACCTTCCACAATGCTTCCCTCAGGCTGCGAGCAATTTCGTACATAAACCTTCAGAATTCCCATATATCTCTCAAACGGGTACATGCTTCGTAGGAACACAGGACCGCACATTTTGATCTCTCTAACTAGGTGAGTCATGAGGTGCGGTATGATATCAAAAAATGACGGGGGGAAGTACATCTCAAGGCGACATAGGACAACCACGAGCCTTACCTCTAGAGCATCCAGTTCAAGTATACTTATCGCCTTCCGTAATATTCTGTCGAAGAATTGACATAGTATTATGATTGTATCTTGGACATCACCAGGCAAAATCCCTCTAATAGCAATAGGAAGTATCTGCGTCATCAAAACGTGACAATCGTGAGACTTCATGCCAATTAATTTCAATTCCTGCTTGAAACTAGTTTCTTGATGTTGGCGCAGTACCCGCTTGGAACTTTCACATCGTGCAAGCACTAGCATAGGTCAATTTTCTTGGCTTTAGAGAGTGTGTAGCATGCAGGTGGGAGGAAGGTTCTGCCTTTGTCGGTTTCCATAGGAGCTAACTCAGGCCTGATGGCTAGTTTCACATAGTCTTGTCGTGCCTTCACGCCGTCCTTTGTTTTATCAAGAATATTCAGCAAGAGGCCAATTAGGCTGTCAAACACGTTCTTCTCTACCTGCATGATGTCGATACAGTGGCGAACATCTAGTTCTTTCCAGTAAGGCAAACCCCAAAATATTGATTTCTTTTTCCACAAACCCTTCATTAATTTACGGCCCTTTCCAAGAACAACATCAACATCTTTAACCATTCTGTATACCTGTCTCCCGGTTAAATGAGGTGGAGCCGATCCTTCCTCGATGGTTCCGTCGAACTCAGCAACCAACTTGCGATAAGGATGATTTTGACGCAAAAACCTATGGTGCCGCATGTATACGGTTCTGCGTGATTTCTCGAGGTACAAACTGGCCGTATCTTCCATGCATTGACCACAGGCTGTTGCTCCTTTAGTACTCTGGCTGGATAGGTTACCATACACAGGATAGTCATTGATGGTGCAAAATAGCAATCCTCGCAGGGTGAAGTTCTCTCTCTTGTCTGCATCCCACGTCTCCACGCCTTCGTGCCACAATGTTTCCAGATCCTCCTTCATTAAAGATAGGTACGTATCTATGTCATTTCCGGGTTGCTTCGGGCCTTCGATGAGCATGGCCAACATGATGTACTTCCTCTTCATGCACAACCAAGGAGGGAGGTTGTACATACAAAGAGCCACAGGCCAAGTGCTATGACGACTACTCATGTTACCAAAGGGATCTATTCCATCCGTACTCATCCCGAACCTTACATTCCTAGAATCCGCACCAAAATTTGGGAATTTCCTATCAATGTTTCTACACTGGATGGAGTCCGCTAGGTGTCTAATCAAATCATCAACTTTACGCCCCTCCGCGTGCCACCGTATTTTCTTTGCATGTTCAGTATTTGCAAATAGATGCTTCAGGCGAGGAATGATAGGAATATACCATACAAACTTGGCCGGAATGCCGTTCGTCTCCTCATTGCCATCGATGTCATCGTCCGTAGCATTATTGCGCTTCTTGTATCGGGAAGTCTTACAAACTGGACATACATGTAGATTCTCGTACTCTTTACGGAAGAGGATGCAGTCATTTTTGGAAGCATGTATTCTTTGTACATCCATTCCTAGCGGACAGAGAATCTTCTTAGCTTTGTATGTGCTTTTTGGCAACTCATTCCCGTCGGGAAGCATGTCTGCCAGGAGTTGTAAAAGTGCAGTAAAGCTTTTGTCAGACCAACCTTCGCTTGCCTTCAATTTGAGCAGTTCCAGAATAGCTGACAGCCGGGTATATTTCGCCTTGCAACCATGGTACAATTGTCTCTTCGAGTCCTCCATTAGACCCACAAATTTCTCATATTGCCTGCCACCAAGGTCATTACCTTCAGCATCGCGCAGCATTTGCTTGAGATCGTTGTCATTGGTACGCATCTCGGCATCCTCTTCATCAGACTCAGAATCAACATCAGCCTCTAGATTCAACTCTTCGCCACTCATTCCTTCATCGCTCCCCTCCATGTGTTCGCCATGATGGATCCAATTTGTATAACCAGCTACGAATCCCCTACGGATCAAATGATCTTGTAACTGGGCCGTGTTTGTCAACATCTTCTCATTCTTGCAGTCATAGCATGGACAACACACATGGCCAGACTTCCTACTCGACATATCATCCTCAACCGCTCTTAAAATTCGTTCATGCCACTGATATACTCAGGGCTCACACGGTTCGCATCATACATCCATCTTCGATCCATCGACACTATGACATACATATAAACATATGTTGATTAATTAATTATCTATGTGATTCAAAATAAAAATTAAACTCATCACTCTCTCTCACTTGTCCAATTATGCTCAAAACCATCCAAGCAAGAGCCATCCAAGCATGCGTATATATTACATCTAAACCACAATTAATAAACCATCCATCCATGCCTATATATCTATTAACCCTAAATTATCTTCTAATAGAACATAATTGCACTAGATCTAGGGTTAGAGAGCAATTAAACAAACTAGATAACCAAATCTACTAACCTATTGCCACACCAAAGCAATTAGCTCCTTCCAATCTTCTTCTCCTCCCCCAAAATCGCCTCAAAATCGCCTCAGCCGCCGCTACCAGCCCGACAGACTTAGGAAACCCTAACAGATCTGGGAGAACTGGTTGTGTTATATAGTTGGAGAAGTCATTCCAGACGGTTTAGTCACTTCAACCGCCTGTGATGCACAATCACAAACAGGTGAAGAAAAGAGCGTCCGTGATGTATTGCGACATCGCGGACGGTTCCATCAATGACCATCTCTGATGTGTCATCGCAGACGGTTGGGTTACAAGCCGTCTGCAATAACTACTTACATCACAGACGGGTGATACCTCGAACCGTCTGCGATGAGTCTTTCCAGACGGGTCGGCTACGAACCGTCTGGGATGACATATCAACCAAGACGCTGGGGTCCGGACGAAAGTCATCGCAGACGGTGTCGTTTTCCTGCCCGTCTGTAATGTATGCTATCCTAGACGGGCTGTGGTAACCATCTGCGATGTGCCGTCCAGGATGTGCCGTGCTGTAGTAGTGAGTGCTATATACTATTTTCACCTTGGCACAACATCAACTTACTTTGGATTAACACCCATATAGTTTCCACTGGATTCTTATTATTAGTATACTTAATGAGTCCAAGATCTATTACTTGGACTCTTAACTAAATAAGAAGACTAGCTTCAAAACGGTTGTCATGTTGGCTTCTATGTTTGCCACCACATAAATCTTCTCACAGGTCAAGCTTTCGTGAACAAAGCCACAGTCACCGAGTTAAGAATTTTTTTATAATTGTGTCGTATTCATCTTTTTTATATGGTAGCAGTATGATCTTCATGTCGACAGGTTGCACCTATCACCATGACGGAATTGCCAAAGACAGAGCTTGCCATGATTCGAATGAAGTTGGCGGACTTTATTGTTTCGAAAATCATCCAAACAAATGGCGAGTTCCACCATGACAGAATCGATGAATAGGTCAATTCAAATGTGATTCAAACTTTGTATTTAAATGTGCAATGAACTATATTCAAATGTGATGGATGAACTAGTTTAATTTATGAATTTCTATCTAATTGAGTTCATTTGTGCATTGAAATGTGATGAGAATGCCAATGTGCATATGTGGATTTATTTTCTGTTTCAGGGCAGGCACAAACCTGAATTTAGCCTTCTTGTTCCAATTAATATCCCAGCTAGTTCTATGACACAAAAGGCTAGGATAATGTAATAAGGTCAGTTCATCCAACAAAATAGACTGAGATAATATAGTAATGAATTTCTACCTGCCCTGAAACCTGAATTCAGCCTCCCTGTTCCTATTAATGTAATGAATTTCTACCTGCCCTGAAATAGAAAAGCATTTTCATATAACCTAGGTTCTTAGAATTCCTAGAATCCTAGATCCCACAATACATATCACATTTCACATCATATTTGGATCAATGATGCTATCAACAAGGAAGCGCGCCATGTCCTCTTGAATCCTACCAGGTCAGACTTTGGCTACTTCGTCCGTGCAATAGTTCCAACCTGTCGACATGAAGATCATACTAATGCCAAATACAAGAAGATGAATAAGTCAAAATTATAATGATATTTTGCATACCTCGGTCACTGCGGCTTTGTCCACAGCAACTCGACCCATGAGAAGGTTCATGTTGTGGCCAACATAGGAGCCACATAAATTGCTAAATTTGGGTTGTTGGTGGCACTAAAAGATATATATAGACTCAATTTATTTAAGTTGTATAGAATTCATATGATGAAGTGTAAAAGTGTGTGACACGATACATACCGGAAAGGAGAAGTGGTGGTATAACTTAGTAGGCCCCCCCCACATTGACTCTTTCCCTCCCACAATGAAAAAATATTTGGTAGGCTTTGAATCATGAAAGAAAAGCTGTAATTATATCAATGACCTATTATAATAGAGTTTCATGAGGTAATTTGTTTACCTGCCGATCATCATGCTGACCCTCTCAAAGTTGGTCATGTTATCGAGGTATGAATCCAGGTAATAAACCTTGGACTCATTAAGTATGATAACAATGTGAATCCAATTAATGGTCACTAAATGGTCATTAATCCTAAGTTAGTTGATGTTGTGCCGAAGGAGTGAAATGAACAAGTATGAGACATTAACAAGTATATAGCGCTTACCTTTTATTGAAGGATAGAAGATGAATTTCTTATGTTGATTGCCCTCCATAACATCGACGATGTAATACTTGACAACCCTTTCAGAAGAATCCATGGATTGCTTGGAGGCAAGGTGCGGCTTCACGAATCCTATCGGTTCATTTTCTTCTCTCGCCATGACAATAGCAAACCTATATATACACGAGTGAACAGCTCTGTATTTGTGAAATGTGTAGGTATTATAGTAAAGTAAATGGAGCACGATTGTAAGCACTTATTGTGTGAAGAATCTCATGAGGCCTGCGTCCAAGGCACTTAGGTTGTTCATAAGGAACAAGTTGTCCCAAGTCACAATGAACAGTCAACCATTATCATGGAGGAAGTGCTCATGTTTGAACTTGCTAACGATGCTATCGCTTTGCTGATTCTTCGATTTCTTAAAATTGTCTAGGTAATGGTTGTGCAACATTGTGCAAACCCAGCCAAGTTCAGACATCATTTTTTTCAAATTCTTGACCATCGGTTTCTCGGGCTTATACGTCGGGACAGTCGGATTGCTCGGGAGACTCCCTCTGGTAGCATATATCGGGGTTATTTGTTCAATGGTTAGCTCTTGGGTAGTAGCTATCCTCATCAAGTCCTTTCGCTTGCCATGCTTTGGCAATGCCACCTTGTACTCCTTGGGACAACTCTTTGGTGATTCTTCTGTTGTTAGCTCAAGCGGTCTTGGTGACAAAACTGCTACCACAAGAGGCGAGTATGTCAAAGGGACCAGTGGCTGCTCTGACGGTTGCGGCAAAACCTTCTTAGTTGGTCGTGACCCATCGAGGGAGATGTCCCTTTTGGGCCACTAGATGAATGTCCGCTTGCGGAATTGGGAGCTTTAGCTTGCTGAAAGAGTCGTTAACCCCATCAATGCTCACCTTTGTGTACGAAGGGTCTGTGGGGACATTATGTATCATCTGCTCTCCTGTTGTCGGAAACACTAGCCCCCAAGTGGCAGCCACGAGATCATCCATGCCCACCATCCTAATTTGAATTGTGCATTTTGTGAGAAACTACATAACAGAGCCAACTTTAAGCCAAGGGGTCTGAAACTATCTTATGTGGAGAAAATTGCAAAGCTATATCAATTATACATTGATCTCATTGCACGGGAAGGTAGAAGTCGTATCTTCCTAACGAGTAGGGAGGTCGATTGATGCGCAGCTACTCCGATGGTTACCAAGGCTAGCAACAACCTGGCTACTCTTGTTACAGAGTTAGAATCCACTACGCTCTTAGGTCTCACAGTATTTCTTGCTTGAACTATTCGCACTTGCATTGTTCTTTAGCAGCTTTCTTGGCTTTTTTCTATTAGTGCTTCACCTCCAAAGCCTGGACGAGTCCATATTTGTGTGGAACGAGGGAACCTACACCCCTCATGTGACCTAGGTACTCGGGATTTCCCAAGCCCTCTTCAAGTACATCTCCTAAGAAGGTGCTAGCTTGTGATGACGCATCGAATTCTAGCTGCAAAAGCCAGAATTATTTATTATTTCAACCGGTATGTAAGACAAACTGTTAGTACAACTTAGGCAGCATTGATATGTCACCAAACGTCTGTAAACTTGCACGTCAGCTGGGTTCTCAAATGTTGGGTCACCTGAAGCCAATGTGGATCCAAATGCCCTAGCTCTAACACAAACTTTGGTCCTCGCATCAGCGATGTTGGCAAACCTAGGAGGGGCATCTAACTACGATGCCTACTGATCCTCCATTTCCCATCTCTTCTTTAGGTGTGCATCCCATACCTTTACTCCTTCATTCCAAAGAATTTTCAAACATCCACCAATGGGGCAAAGTACACATCAATGTCATTACCGGGTTGTTTCGGACCTTGTATAAGTATTACAATCATGATGTACTTCCACTTCATAAACAACCGAGGCGGAATGTTATATATGAGGCCAAGTGCTATGTCGACTGCTCATGCTGCCGAATGGGTTCATTCCATCAGTGCTCAGCGCGAACCATACATTCCTCGCCTCTTCACCGAACATAGCATACCTCCTTTCAATATTTCTCCACTATAAAGAATCTACTGGGTGTCTCAATATTCCATCATTTATATGCTCCTCTACATGTCAACGCATTAGTTTGGCCTCCTTAGGGTTTGCATATAAGCGCTTCAAATGGGAAATTATAGGAAAGTACCAAGCTACGTTAATAGGAGTCCCCTTCTTCACCTCCATGCTATCCTCGACATCATCACCATTATTTGTATGCTTATATCGAGAAGCTTTGCACACTGGATATGCACACAAATTCACATACTTTTTACGGTACAGGATACAGTCATTCCAACATGCATGCATTTTCTCTACTTCCATTCCCAAGGGACAAAGAACCTTCTTAGCTTTGTATGTAGTTTTTGGCATATGGTTTCCCTTCGAAAGCATGTCGTCCTAATAAAGTTAGGAGCAACGAGAAGCTCTTATCGGTCCAACTGCTATTGGCCTTCAATTTCAACAGTTCTAGAACGCCCGATAACTTTGTGAACTTGCAACCTGGGTACATTGGTTTCTCCAAGTCTTCCAACAAGCCAACAAATTCTTGTACTCCTGATCATTCTCACAGTTTTCTTCAACATCGTGAATCATCTGATCTCGCTCATTGTCTTTATGCTACGACGTGTCATCTTGCGACCCGTCCTCATGTGATGCATAGACATCATCACACATCTACTCCAAATGTGTGCTATTGACAGGATCAGCCATGTCATTGCCTTCATCCATGTTTGTGGGGCCTTCCTCTATGATCTAATCTTCACCTTGACTGGTTCAACATGCATACCCTTTCATGAATCCCGTCTTGATCAAATGTGTTTGGACCTATGTAAGGTTCATGAAGCTCTTCAAATTTTTATAATGATAGCATGCATAGCTGATCCACGTGTCCCCTCTATTCAAACTATACTGTTTAACTGCTCAGAAGAATGCCGAGACACCATCGATGTACTCATCGCTAGCAATTCTCGATGTACATCCACTGTCGATCCATCTACAACAACATGCAAATTTTTAGTACTATAAATAAGGTCATCCCTAATCGATTAACACTGATGGGTGGCTAGCTACCTGTCAGACACTATACATATCTCTGACGGTCGGTAGTTAACCAGTCAGTTTTGACATTACCACGGGCTCAAGATTGTGTCCTGATAAGATACCTCTGACGGGCTGAGAAACAACCCATCAGTGATAACTTCTTTATGTAGCTGAAGTTTTTCTCGCAACATGATACCACTGACAGACAAAAAAAGACCCGTCTATGATGATATCACAGATGGCCCAGTTTCTTACCTATCAGTGGTATGTATTCACATGACTGACGGAACATATCACAGATGGCCCAGTTTCTTACCCGTCAGTGGTATGTATTCACATGACTAACAGAACACCTGTTCACCCGTCAGTGATGTAACCGCCTCCCCATAACAATATAAAATACCCCGTGTGTGGAGTCTAGAGTTTCACACAACACTTCTAACCCACACAGTGTGCCGCCACTATTGTCCTCCACGCTCTCGTCGACCGCAAGCGCCATCCGTGACGTCCCTATCACCCCTGTGCACCATGGGCGCCGTCCCTGACCTCCTCCCCCCACCCTCACCCCGTCGACTGAGAGTGCCACCGTCCACGGGAGTGCAGCCCCCGACATCCCCAAGCGCTGCCGCCCATGGGAGCGCTGCCCCGATTTCCCCAAGCGCCACCGTCCATGAGAGCTTCACCCCCAACATCCTCATCCACACTGATACTGTAATACCCAATTGTAACGGAATAGATATTTGCTCCGCATTCATGCATACATGGCATCATCACCACCCACACCTTATTTAAACTTAGTTGTATATCCACTTCACTTTATAGAATATGTTAATATCTCATCCTCGGTGGATATGTTAACAAACACCAATCAACTTATTCGAAGTATCGGACTTCGATAGTAACGTTAACGAGTGGTGGGGCCAGTGACCCCCGTCGATGGATTCCCCTACTACCCTTCTCCCTCCTAAACCCCCTTCTTTCCTAAAAGTTTTTCCCCAAAAACCCACATGGAATAACGATTCAATTGAAGAGGACCGAGCCCAAACCCTAAAGTGTCGAGAATTAGGGTTAGGAGATACGACAAGCAATTGTGGACAAAAGTTCACCAAAACTTGGAAATACCCTCGAATATTCGAATGATAGCCCCTGCCAAATTTCAAGATTTTTGAAATAGCTGAAACCTGGTTTCCACTCAAAACCCTAAATCGGACCCTAATTCAAATTTGAACTGGACACCCCTTTAAATGAACTCCAAATTGGTTCAAACTCTTCCAGTGGCTCAAGAATAATGTTAGGAGGGTCTGGTAAAAATTTCAGAAAATTTGGAGAAAAATTTGAACATAAAATGACGTGGGGAATGAATCAGGGAAATTAAAAAGAAAATTAAAAACAAAACCCTAACCTCACCTGGGCCGAAACCCCGTTCGGCCGGCCCACTAACCCAGCCCGAGCAGTCCACAGCCGAAAGCTCCCCCGGGTGAAGCCGCGTCTGCCCGCTCCCCCGTCAGCCCCGCGGGCCCCGCCTGTCAGGGCCCGGCTTCCACGTCGCCGACGTCCCTTGGCTCCGGTGGGCGGTGCCCGTCCCGACCACCCTGTCCGAAGCTCGCCGCCGCCCCTTAAATAGCCTCGGGCAGCCGGGATTCCCTCTCCCCCGGTCGGAAAACCCTAAAGCCCCATTCCCCATCTAACCCTAGCTCCTCCAGAGCACTCCCGCGTCCCGTCTTCTCCAAGTCCGGCCGCGCTCCGACGAGGAATCGGCGACGCTCCGGTGCCTCTCCGACCTCGCTCTCTCGTCCCCGAGCTTCTCCTCTCCTCCCTAATCCCCCTTCTCCTCTCCCCCGTGCAGGTCCGTCTCCGAGGAGCTCCCCCACCGAAGACCGGTTGCCGCCGTCAATCCCTCTCGCCGTCAGCCGCTCTTATCGTCATTCGTCATAAAACCCTAACTCGACAATTATAACCATAATTGCATTGAACCCGTGACTTGTATTACTTGTGGTATACTAACCTAACCAGCACATTGCCATGCCCTGTCATCGATACTATTAACCCTAAATCACCGTATCCTCGCATAAAATGACATGCATGCACAATTACGGTTTTCGCACCACTTCTATTAGGCTCACTCTAGGACATTGGACCACTCTAAGATCCAATCATCCTTAAGCCACTATAATAATGCACATCTAGCCTTGTACCTCATGCATACATGCCGAATCTTAATGTTTTCTTTATCGTTTCTTTTCCGGTGTTCGTGATTAATCACAACAGAGTCCGAAGAGGGTGACCACCAGGCTTACAGCTCCCCGCAAGATCAGGAACAACCCGAATCAGGCAAGCAGAGCTTGTTGCATTTCCTTCTTATCGTTGTTCCCATGTCTTATTTTATTATGTATGCGTGTGATGAAGTGCTGTTTAAATTGTTGTTTGGAATTCGCAAACTAGCATGTGTAGGAAGGTTCGCTCTGTCGAGAGTCGTAAGGGTTGCCCTAATCACCTAAATTTGTTCGAGTAAGATGAGATAAAACTAAAAAGGTTCACGGTGAATAAAGTTGGTATTTCACGAAGTCAACCTGAGGTGACTTCATCGGGGACGATGAATAAAGTTGGCGTTCGTTGTAATACAACCGGAGGTGACTTCACCGTGTTACCTGAGAGTCTTGGGGAGGTTCATGATGAATAAAGTTGGTATTTCGCGATGCCAACCTGAGGTGACTTCATCGGGCACGATGAATAAAGTTGGTTTTTCGTCGTAATACAACTTGAGGTGACTTCATCGTGCTCCTTACCTGTTTGGATCAATTGGATTTGAATCATGAGCTATCTTGTTGGCTGGACTCGCTTAATTGGATTCGAGTGGGAGTTGGATATTGTGCTGGATTGTATTTAGGATTTGAATTTGAATTGAATATCTACTGGGATTGTTCTACCTGTAATATTAATTCCCTTATGTTAGAGGTTTACTTGTATATTGTTACTCTGAGAAGCATTCACGTTTAGTTACTGCTGTTCTAGTATGAGTAGGACATTTAATCAAGCACGAATAAGTCTTGCGAGTACATTCGTACTCACCTAGGTTATTCCTAGAGCTTGCAGGTGAGCCGGTGGTCGAAGATTATTTCAACGATGCCTGAACTTGTGTTTCCTCGGTAGTGTTCGACTCATGGGATGGGTTGTAGCTTTTGTTCAGCGGCCACTGTGCCGTTGTGGGACCCATTTACTGTTCTTCCGCTGTCGTTTATTTACTCCGTACTCGGATATGTTTTCGGATATAACCGACTGATGTAATATGTTGTCCCATCGTGGACTGTTATTAGTAATGTCGTATTGTAGAGCTTTGTGATGATATCCGAGTTGTTAAGATCAGGCTGCCCCTGCACAATGTGTGAATGATATGAAGTGTACGGGTATGCCGTGAAGAGTCGAAGCCGTACCTTGTTCTACTAAGTCGAGCAAGCGTTGGTTGAGTGACCCGCTGGCTGAGATGCTGTGCCGGCCAGGCAGGGTGTGGGCGTGTTCTATCGGGCTTTCGAGCGACCCACTAGCCTCCGAGCTAGGTTAGGGTGTGGGTAGAACTGCCGGGCTCCTCCGACCTTGTTTGTCGTGGTAGGATTCGGGAACGACTCTGAACCTTCATCGGGTCATGGAATCGTATGTGGTTCTGGGAAGATTGGTCGCTTCCGGCTGGCTCGCACGTGGCGGGTGTCGGATCGTTCCGCTTTGGTGCGTACGGCGCAGGTACCGTGCCACCGGGCTAACGAGTCCTTCGGTCCTTGGCGACTTTGCGTTCCCCTAATCATATGCAATTCTGGGTCCGTGACAGATACCCCTTCGTCGTCCTCCTTCACGTCCCCATCGACCGAGAGCGCCACCGTCCTCATCCACACTGGGTTCTAACGCTCGTGGTGAAAAGACATGCATTATAATAGGGGAGTGCATCAAAGGTACCACCAAAATCTTGCTCGTCTACCATGACTGGTCGAGAAAGATGTCCCTCATGGGTCATTAGAAAATGTGCTCTTAGCATCCTCTAAAGTTATGATATCATCGTTCAACGGGATCAAGAGCTTGACTTGCTTGAAAGTGGCGTTGACGTCGTCGACATTCACCTTTGCATGCAAAAGGGCTAGGGGAACATTGTGTACCCTCTCTCTTGATGTTGGATATACTAGCCCCCAAGCTGCATCGACTGGTTCATCCAAGCCCTGAATCCGCACTTTACTAGTGCATTCCGGTGCAACCTACATAATGATGCACACTTTTAGCCAAAGGGTCTAAAACAATCTTGTGTGGCGCATTGCAAAGATATAGTGCTTTTTACCTCGATCTGATCGTAGGGGAATGTGGCTTCCAAATAATCGCCATGACTAGGGAGATCGATCAACGCGCAGCTACTCCTATGGCCACCGGGGCTACACGCAATGGTTGGTTCACTTCTCCTAGCTTGAAACTCCATTCTTAGTTCATTTAAAATCTCTTCTTTAAGCTCTCGATGCTTGCGTTGTTCTTCGGCCTGTTTCTTTGCTCTTTTGCGTTCGCGCTTCGCCTCCAATTCTTGGTTGCGTCCATATTTCCATGGACAGAGGGAGCCAACACCCCATGTGAGACTGGGGTGCTTCGGGCTTCCCAAGCCTTCTTCCAGTATATCGCCCGACAAGGTTTCGGCTTGAGATGCCACATCGAGTTCAAGCTGCAAAATCCTGAATTTATATTTTAACTGATACGAGGTTAGTCATAAGGTGTAATACTACATAGGTTGTTTGATATCTCACCAAGCCTTGATAAGCTAGCTCATCAGCTGGGTTGTTGAATTTGGGCTGGGCTGAATTTGAAGTGTTATCAGATGTTGCCCTTGCTCTAGCCCAAGCTCTCGTCCTCGCATCGTGGATGTTCGCAAATAGAGGTGGGGCATTGGACTACGCGATGTCTATTGATCCTCCCTTTTCCACTTCTTCGATATGCCCACATAGCTAGTTGTGCCCAAATGGTGGGGGTGCTTGTTTCTCTTTGAGAGGGCCCTGTTCTGTTCACTCCTTCACCATAAATCGTCTGACGTCTTCATCCTCACAAATTCAGCCCATGTCTCAGGAGTAATCATGGGAAATTGATCAAATGGTTCCTCATTGGCATCTACGTACTCTGTCACCAGCGTGATCTTCCAATTCTTCCACGCTTCGCACACTGTCATCTTTGCAGCTCGTTCCATATGCTTCTTCCATTCATCTCTTACGATGAAGTAGCCCATGATTTCCCCTGCTATCACCTCGAGATGCGTTTTTGACCTTCTTCCAATTTTCAAGGGTGATGGGCACCCGTTCTCGTGCTACGATCCAGCAAATAGTTGAAAACTTCTTCCTCGCCTCATGGGCTCGAGAGGGGCCCCTGAGTCATGTATAGTAGTCACGATGTACTTGACATTCCGCCTTTTTGACCGCTTTCTTTCCTCTCCCTGCATGTGCTTCTTGGTCACGGTAATGGTAATCGTCTCAGTAGACGGTCCTGAGGGCGACGATGACGTACATGAGCTATTAATTAAAGATAGTTAACTAGCATATTAATAACATGTATAGCATATAAGAAAATAATCTACTAGCATGTATATCCAACATAACATATACATCTAGCATATAAGAAATTAATCACAGAACACATATATCTAGCATATATGAAATTAATCACAGTCTTCATCTTGCATATAAGAAATTAATCACATAGAGTCTTCATCTATCATATTAGGAATTATTCACAGAACATATACATCTAGCATATATGGAATTAATCATATACATATACATCTAGCATATATCACAAAAACTACATATCTAACATTTCACAGAAACAAAATGGAAAAGAAAATGTAACCTAATGGCGTGGCGGAGGCTGGTGATGGGGATGTTCGGGGAGGGAATGCCGGTGGCGGGACTGGTCAGGGAGTTTGCTCCGGTGAACTTCGAGAGGCCCGTCGAGCCAGCCCTAACCTGGCCACGCCCGTTGCGGGTCATCCTGGCCGATACAGGGGACGACGACGAGGGAAGCTGTCGAGAGGGCGTGGGCGTCAGGGAGGGACTGCTGGCGGTGGGGATGTCGGTGGGCATAGGGGACGATGGTGGGCGTAGGCAACGACGTCGATGGCAGCCAGAGGTGACGGTGCTCAGCAAGACAAAAACCGGCACGGGAGTTGGAAAATTTGGCTGGTGCCGTTGCCTCAAATACTTATACGTACGAGATATCTCAGCCAGTTATGGGACAAAAACTGACTGAGATAACTCATTACCTCAGTCGGTTCTCTCCAGAAACCGACTGGGAAAATCACAGCAGCCAAAGTTCCCAATTCCCGCGCCGCTGTTTTCATAAGGATTTTGCATTTCGAATACAGATTGAAAAGGGATTTGATTTTTTTTCAGATAATTTATAGAGAATACACCATATTAGTAAATACATGTCTGGTAAAATATATATTATGTCAATTGGTTACAAAACTATTCTTTCGTGAGGATCGCTGCGTACGTATGGAGCCGGAGCTGGGGTCACTTCTTCGTTGCCACCAATTTGCACTATTCATTCTAATTCCTACTGCCTTTTTACTTATTATCTATGTAAAAACTGTTAGCCAAAATAATTATTTGGAATTCCAATTAAACATTAAAGAAATGAAAAAGGGATTAAATAAAAAAATCCAAGTCTTAAATGATAGGATCTAGTTGAAATCTTCAAGTGTGGTAGAAAGAACTAGATATAGTTTTTTCAGCGACACTTTAGAGTCTTTCTATTATATTATCTTAAATCTACATTTGGTTCAGACGCTATTGGCATGGTACAAAGAGATGTATTTTATAGACCAGAGGGGCTATTCAAATCCTAAAATAAAGGCCCGCGATCGAACTCGAAGTATCAACCACTCACTATCATGAACCTTCTCCATCTAATTCAATAAGGGGGAATTAGCCTCCTTCTCAAATGGCTATCCTCAACAATGGATAGTGTTGGTATCATAATCTACATGTAGTGGGTATAGTTTAGTGGTAAAAGTGTGATTCGTTCTATTAATAACTGAGTTTGACCTCCTTTTCCCGCTAGAATCAGAAATCCTGTATTTTCCATATCCATACGATCGAGTCCTTAGGTTTCCAAGATAGTGTAATGGAAAAAGAAGTGCTTCAAATCATTGCTATTTGACTCACACCTGTTCTAAAAAAGTCGACGTATTTCGAATTGTTTGTTGACATGGACAAAGTAAGGGAAAACCTCTAAAAGAATTACCATATTGACCTTGGACATATAAGAGTTCCGAATCAAATCTCTTTAGAAAGAGGATCTTTTGTCTCATGGTAGCTTGCTCTAGTCCCCTTACGAAACCTTTGTTATTGGGTTAACCATACACTTCTAAAAGAGCATCTAGGCCCCAAGTTGGTTTTGATGGTTAATGGCAACTCAAACTGGAATCTAACGTTTTACAGTGAGTGTAAGCAGGTTTTTAGGTTCCAGAAAGAAGGGTCATCAAGGAAAGGATGACCACCAAAAAGTGTACAAGGGTGGTTTCCAGGACTAAGGAATAGCGGTGCTAGGTGGCTATGCCACAGCTGTGAAGAAGCCGGTGCTGTGCAAGAAGTTGCAAGCAAGGTGATGGTGGCTTGATGCGTCAAGGGCCGTGACTACAGTTGGTGGGCAGGTAAGGCCTAGATTTGCTAGTTCTGTTGAGTCCATAGGAAAAACCTGTACTATCAAGAGGGATGTAATCAGTAGCAGTTGTCTAAGGGACTTTTGCTCAATGCTCAGAGGGTCAGTGTGTAAGCGGTAGAAAACCCCAGGGGCTAGAGTCACCAGTGTGACACAGTGTGTCACAGGTGGTCTAGTGCTCTAAGACTCAGGTACTTCTCTGGACCAGGGGAGAGCTTGTAAATGCTAAGGGAACTGCACTGTGATAGCTGGTCTGATGAATCAGAGGGCTGTCAGAGGTCCTTTCCTTATAGGTTTCAGAGAGTGTTGTATGCTGAGGGCATGTCATGTGCTGAGACCGGGCTGAGTAGCTAGGCTGCATCAGTTAAGGGTTCACCTGTGTGTGCCACCGGTGACACAGGTGTCGGTCTGCCCGAGCAGTTATAGTTGGGCGGAGTGGTTGGCTGTGTCACCGGCGGCTGACACCAGTGGCTCACTAATCCTACGTGGCAACAGTATAACGGTCGGGTGCCTGTGAACCCTATATATAGGGGACCAGGGAAGGACTTCGTCCTCAACCTTGCAAAAACCTGTGAATCACATAGGACCGTTGCAAAGCCTCCAACCACCGAAAGCCAAAAGCATAAGTGATAGTTCGTGTGAGTGTGTGAGCTTTGAGCAAAGAGCAAAGGTTCCTCCAAGAGATTGCTGCTGGTTCATCTGTTACTCTTGGAGTGTCTGTTCCTAGACGGGTGTAGGAGTTGCTGGTACCACCCAAGCTTGTGTGGGCTGGACCAGTAAGTCTGTGAAGGTGATTGAAGTCTACCTGCTGCAAGCAAAAGGACTTCCACAAGCTAAGGAAGAGGCCTGAACATCAGGTACTCGGAGAACAAGCACGATTTAGTGCTGGCGATCTCTTCGGAGTAGCTTCTCCAACAGAGATGTACCTTCTCTGAAAGGAGTAGGGAACTTCGGTGAAAAACCTCCTTGTCTCTGAGTGCTTTACCTGTTTACTTCCTGCAGTGCTATATGCTTGTGCATACTCGTGTGATTCTTGCTATCTTTGTTTATCTGTGATAGATCACCTTTAAACCTGCTTAGTTTTGCTGTGTCTCAGTTGCTAGAGATCTTATCTGTTACCTGTCATATCTACTTGTGACACAGGCAATAGCTGTCTTCATCTGTGCTAGGTTTTGATCTTACCTGTGTCAGACACCTGTGTGACAGCTGCATGCTATTTTTCATATCATATCACACCTGTGTCTAGTGCCTGTCACACAGCCTGTTAACACGTGCTTCTGCTCAAGTCTTAATCTGTTAATCTAAGCCAAAAAGAAGTAACTTTTGTTAGCCTCCTATTCATCCCCCCTCAGTCGGCACTCCTGGTCCTTTCAATTGGTATCAGAGCAGGTTGCTCTTTGATTTGGCCTAACAGCCAGAGTTAAAGGATGTTGGGCTATGAGGGTAAAATACCTGTCTTTAATGGGACTAACTATGCTTTCTGGAAGAGAAAGATGCAAATGCATCTTATCGCTATCGATCCAGATGTGTGGGATGTTGTTTATACAGGTTACGACTTGGAGAATCCCACAACACCTAGCATCACTGATAAGAAGAACATTTAGAACAACGCTAGAGCTGCAACAGCCATCTTCATGGGCTTACAAGAGCATGACTTCAACAGAGTTAGCACAATGGATTCTGCCAAGGAAATCTGGGATACTTTAGAGCAGATTTATGAGGGCAGTGATACTCTGAAGAAGTCCAAAAGAGGTCTGCTGGAATCAACCTTGGAAAGATTTGAGTATGAGCATGGTGAAGACATCAACTCATTATTCTCAAGACTCACCATCATCACAAACCAGCTGAAGGCCTTAGGCTCCACCAGAGTTGAAGATGAGGATGTGATTAAGAAGTTCCTCTCAGTGCTTCCAAAGGCCTACAAAACCCTTGTTCTTTTGATGAAAGAAAAGGATGGGTTTGACAAGATGAAGCCTACTGAGGTGTTAGGAAGAATTCTAACACATGAGATGGAACTCAGGCAAGAGGGCAAGCAAAGCTCTTCTTCAGCACCTAAGAAGAATATTGCCCTGAAGATCACTGCTCCAACATCACTTCCTGAGAGTGATAGCAGTGAAGAACTTGATGAGGAGATGTCCAGTGAAGAAGAAAATGAACTCATCCTTCTCACAAGGAACTTCAGAAAGTTTTACAAGAAGAAGAAGCAACTTGGATCAGGTGACAGATTTAGAGGGAAGAAGCTGTCCAGAGACAACAAGTGCTTCGAGTGTGGCAAGGAAGGCCACTTTGCTACTGATTGTCCAAACAAGAAAAAGGACAGCAGCCACTACAAGAAGAAGAAGGACTTCAATGGGAAGAAGAAGACCTTCAACAGCAAGCACCCAACTTATTCCAAGAACAAGGCCACTGCCAGAGCCTATGTTGGACAGGCTTGGGTGTCTGAGGATTCAGGCTCAGAAGAGGAGTCTAAAGAAGAAGATCAAGTTACTGGGATCGCCATCAGTATGGCTGACACACCCAGCTGTGACACAGCCATGTCACACAACTCCGAGTCAAGTGCTGAAGCTGACTATCTTCCATCCACTTCTGCCCCTTTGTGTCTCATGGCCAAAGGTTCTAAGGTACTTACTGAGGATGACTTCCCTGATTATGTTGAACTAATGGGCATCCTTGAAAGAACAGATAAGGCTTATGGCAAGGAGAGGAAGGAGAACATATCCTTAAGGGATAAACTCAAGGAGCCAAGTGAATCTTATGATGAGGTTACTGATGACGGGGAAAACCTCAGGCTTGACCAGGAAAACCTGGAAATAGCTCATGAAAAGCTCAAGGCAGCTCATGAGCTTCTGATAAAGGAGCATGAGGAGCTCAAGGAAAAACATTCTTTGTGCACTAATATCTCTTCTACTATATGCACTGATGCTCCCTTGCCTGCTCATACTGTTATTGAATCATGCCTGAACTATGCTAGCCGTATAAATATTCTAACATCCACAGGTGGAATCACTGATGATTCAAAAGAGGCATCAACCTCTACTGCTACTAACCTTGTGGATACAGATGAGCACAACAAGCTCAAAGAAGAGCTTGAAGAGCTTAAAAGGCTCATGAGGAAAGGCCTATGCACTGCCAATATTGGCATGCAAAATTACCAGCACATCAGAGCTGAAATGCTGAGAAAGAATGAAGGTCGAAAAGGCTTGGGTTACATTTCATCTGCACATAAAGATAAATTGCCTGCTGCTACTAACTCTAATCTTGCAGAGAAATTTGTAAGACAGGCAGGTACATATGACAACAAATTTGTTGGTCATGTGCAGAGAATGAGGAATGCAGTAAACATTCCCTCTAACCCAGCCTATGTCCTACAGAAAGACATGAAAGGGAAAATAGTGGCCAAGTACATTGGTCGCAGGCACTTAACAAAATGGTTGCCAGCTATTTGGGTGCCCAAGGCCACAGTTGCCTCTGTCACCGATGGCTCACACAGCCGTCTACCCACCAGTGTCACAGGTAGATCAAGCAGGTCACTAACCCTTGTTGCAGGAGACTGTCAGCCCAAAAGGAATAAAGTCATATCATCTGTGGCAGATGCTGCTAACCTTAAACACAAATATACTGTCTATACTTCTACAACTACTGCTTATGGTAAAATTACAAAGGGAACCAAACGAGTTTGGGTCCCTAAACCCCATAACTAATCTTGCAGGATACTGTCTCCAGTGGAACTGAATGGGTTGTGGACAGTGGATGTACACAACATATGACTGGAGGCAGAGAGGAGTTTGTAGAGATCACACATGAAAACCTTCCAAGTAAACATGTGATCTATGCAGATAACTCCAAAGGAAAGGTAAATGGCGTTGGTAAAGTCGCCATATCTGAACATCACTCTTTATCTAATGTAATGCTTGTAGATCAGATAGGCTATAGCCTCATGTCTGTATCACAGCTGTGTGACACAGGTATGAAAGTCACGTCCTATCCTGATGAGGTTATAGCTTCCAAACTATCTGATGACTCTCAAGTGTTCAGAGGATGCAGGTTTGGAAAGCTATACACAGTAAACTTTAAAGAACAGCCTGCAGTAGCTCCATGGTGCCTAATGGCCAAGACCAGTGTTGGCTGGCTGTGGCACAGGCGGCTAGGTCATGCAGGGATGAAGCTTCTCAACAAACTGAGCAAACATGACTATGTCATTGGCCTTGAAAAGGTGAAGTTTGAGAAGGACAAACCCTGTAGCTCATGTCAAGCCGGCAAACAAGTTGGAGCTGCCCATCGTCCCAAGAATGTCATGACCACCACCGCACCTTTTGAGCTCATACACATTGACCTCTTCGGTCCCACTACATATGAAAGCTTAGGAGGTAACAAGTATGGATTTGTCATTATAGATGATTTTTCTCGCTATACTTGGGTGTTCTTTTTGAAGGAGAAGACACAGGTTTACAAGAAATTCAAGCACCTCATTGTCAGAGTACAAAATGAGTGGAAGGTAAACCTTGTCAAAGTCAGGAGTGACAATGGGACTGAGTTCAAAAACTCAAAGGTGGAAACATTTCTGGACAAGCATGGGATTAAGCATGAGCTATCAAGTCCATATGCTCCACAGCAAAATGGAGTAGTGGAAAGGAAGGACAGAACCCTGATAGAGATGGCAAGGACACTGCTGGATGAGTACAAGACTTCACCAAGATTTTGGGTTGAAGCTGTCAACACTGCCTGCCACTCCATCAACAGGATATATCTACATCCACTACTCAAGAAGACTCCATACGAGCTGCTCACCAACACAAAGCCAAATTTCTCATACTTCAGAGTATTCGGTTGTAAGTGCTACATTCTTAGGAAGGGCAAACGCCTCACTAAGTTTGAAGCTAAATCTGATGTTGGTATATTCCTTGGTTATGCTACTAACTCCCATGCCTATAGAGTTTTTAACACCTCCTCAAAGGTTGTTGAAGAATCTATAGATGTGGACTTCGATGAGTCTTATGGGTCCCAAGGAGAGCAAGTTGCTAATGATGTAGGGAGCAAGGACATTCAAAAGAAGTCAACTGGTGAGATCAGACCTACTGTCAAGAAAGAACCTGTCTCACCAAGTGATCAAGAACTACCTTCTCCATCACTGAATGAAGACACTGGAGATGAAGATATCGAGCTCGAGTACAACCCAGCCAATGATCTCTTGGATGCAGAACACCTGTCTCAGCCAGCTGTGTCGCAGGAAGAACCAGCTGTGTCACAGGCTTCACCATCAGCTGTGACACCGGTGGTTGACCCCAAACTCCTTGTGATTAGCAGGCTGCAGAAGGATCGCCCTGTAGACAACATCATCGGTGCCATTAATAGGGGAGTGACTACTCATTCTCGAATTGTAAATTTCTGTGAACATTACTCTTTTGTTTCCAGTGTTGAACCCAGGAACATCAAGGAAGCTCTCATGGATGCTGATTGGATAAATGCAATGCATGATGTAATACCCGAATTCGATAATTAGGTCCTTGCCTTGCATTCATGCATACATGCCATCATCTCCACCCACACCTTATTTAAACTTAAATGTGATATGATTGTATTTTATAGAATACGTAGATATCTCATCCTCGGTGGTTAATTCTGCGAACACCAATCAACTTATTTGAGTTAATAAAACATTGAAGTCGTCAATAGTAGGTAGACGAAGATTAGGGTTCCTAGTTGGGTCATCCCTAGAAGGTTCCCCTCCCGAAGTTTCGTCCAAAAACCCTAAGGCCTTGCTAACTCAATCGGAGAGCCGGAAATCCAATTGCCCAAAAAGGACTGAATTGTAATTAGGAGATTAGACAATATTTTAGTGGATGAAAAGTTATAAAAAGTTCACAAACAGCCATGAGTATGGGAATTATAACCATATATGAATTTCCCAAAATTTTTGGAAATGCCTAGAGCCTAGTTATAGTTAAAACCAAATTTTTGGGGCATATTTGAGTTCAAATTCAAAATCCTATCAAACCAGCTCCAAATGACTTCAAATATTTATGGTAGGTCCTACACTTATTCATCAACCTCCTGTAAAAATTTCAGAAAAATTGGAGTCCATTTGAGGGTTCAAATCGAATTGCAAAGAAACTTAGCTGGAAAAAGAAATAGAAAAAGGAAAAGAATTTCTAAATAGGACCTGGGCCGAAGGCCCGCTCGGCCAGCCCACTAGCCAGCCCGCCGCCGAACCCGCCTCCTCTTCCCCATTCCCCGTTTTCCCCTCTGGAAAACGCCCCCACGGCATTGCGCCTTCTCCACTCTCCCCTGTCCCGCGGGTCCACCCGCCAGCTCCCGCCTCCCACGTCGCCGCCGCCGGTAGGGCGAGGTGGGCGGCGCACCCACCGGCTGTCCAAACCCCGGCCGCCCTATTTAAGTGCCGCTCCGACCACAGCCCGCTCCCCTCTCCTCCTTCCTCCAAACCCTAGACCCCATTGCCGGAGCGCCCGAAGCCGCCGTCTTCTTCTCTGCGTCAGGCCCCAACTCCGGCGAGCCCGTGCGGCCGCTCCGGTGGCTCCCCGGCTCCTTTCTTCCTCCCCTGAGCTCTTCCTTTCCCTCCCTAACCTTTTCCCTTCCTCCATCTCACAGATCCTTGCCGAGCTCCACCGTGCCACCGCCTTCTCCCCCCACCTCCGGTCATCAGCTCCGGCGAGCAATCGCCCCCGATTCGGTGAGCCCCGGCTACCAATTTTCTCTCCCCGTGCTTCCCCATCCTTTACCTCACCCCCTTCCTTTCTCCTTTGGTCAGATCCGCGCTCGAGGAGCTCTGTCACCGCCACCCCGATCGCCGCCATCTCCCTCCTCGCAGCGAGCTCCCCTCGGTCAACCTCGCGCTTTCCGAGCCCCTTGCATCGTCTCCGGGGTGAGCTCCCCTTGCTCTCTCCGTCGTCCCCTTGGATCGCCATGCCCCGGATGTCGCCGGAGCTTCTCCGATGAAGCTCCGGTGAGGAGCGCCGCCGCCCGAGCTCCCTTCGGCCGAGCCAACGTGAGAGAGTGAGAGAGAGAGAGAAGAAAGGGGCGCGTGGCAGGCCCCGATTGGCTGCCAAACCCACACCGACTGACGAGTAGGACCCACCTGTCAGCGAGATGCGGTTATGAATAGAAGGTTGGGGTGAATCTCGGTCGGGTGCGTGTAGCATTTACGGGTAGAACCTCGGGTGCACTTAGCATTTCAGATCCGGCCGAATTTGGAAATTAGGTTTAGGGTTTTATTTTCCCTTTTGGGTAAGGATTGCAACCTCGATAACTTTTAAACCGTAACTCCAAATTTAGCAAATTTTATATTTCTGGAAACCTCATAAAATTCTCTACAACTTGGTTTGGATGAAATCTAAAAATTTAAATCATAAGTCCTGGTCCATTCAAATTGAAACCATTCCACCCCAATTTATACGATATTTTCGATGAATCATAACTCGATGCTCGTAGCTCCGAATTGAGTGGTTTCAGTTGCATTAGGTTCATACTGTAGAACACTTTCATAACTTACACATTTCATTACATGACCCATTGCTGGGAATAGCAATTTCCTAACCTAAACTGAACTCAACCCTAACCGGACATGCATGCATGGTTAGAGTTATACTTTAGCTCCTATAAGTTTAATTTGAGCTATGCTCGCTGCCATAACCCTTTTAACACCAGTAGATCACTTTAGAAATATGCATCTAGCATCATTCATCATGCACACATGCTGGGTCTCATTGCTTCTTTTCTTGTTTGTTTCTGGAATCGCTCGTTGCTTGAAATAGAGCTCGAAGAAGGAGACCACCAGGCTCACGAATCAACGTAAGATCAGGAACCCTGCGACCAAGGCAAGCAGAGCTTGTTGCATTTTATTATATGTTTACTGTTATTCCATGTGTTGCTTATTTACGTTGTGATCAAATGCGTCAAACTAGCATGCTAGGGTTGCGAGGTGTTGTACCCCGTTGTAGTCGAGGATGGAACTTGAATACTCTATCTACTGAAATCTGAGATAAGTGAGATGCGAGAGCCGAGGGTGGAGTAAAGATGAATAAAGTTGGTATTAAGTGAAACTATAGGAGCGACCCCCGGTGTTTGAAGTTGTGTTGTCGCTATACCAACCTGAGATGATTTCATCGTATTACTCCCCCTGTCACGCGTGAACGTTATCGGAATCTCTGCCATGGGTTTATCGAATTGGTGAGTCCCGGTCACTGGGAGACTAGCTACCTCCGGTGGAGGGCACATCGTTATTCTCATGGGGATGTATTGCTGATAACGGTTCGAGAGAAAAGTTGAATATGACAATTGATGAATGTGTGGTCTATTGGGAACGTGTGGTCCCTAAGGAAATTGGAATGTCACGCTCAATGCTTTCATGTCGTATTTTGATTAACGTATCATTTGGATATTAGGCTGCTTATTATGTTTCCCTCTTACCATGTTGCTAGGGTCATGTTGCTTACCTACACCTGGTAACTTCGAATGCACCATGTTTAATTGTCGCAGTAGTACATCCATGTGTAGGACATTTAATCAAGCACGAATAAGTCTTGCGAGTACCCCCGTACTCACCTAGGATATTCCTAGATCTTGCAGGTGAGCCAGTGGTCGAGGATTATTTTGACGACGCCTAGTTGCTTGGTTGTTCTTGGTTGGCTTACGACTCATGGGAAAGTATTTTGTTGGCTTTTGGGTCAGCGGTCGATGCGCCGCTGTGGGACTCGCTGAATTTTCTTCCGTTGTTGTTTAAATACTTCATATTTGGATATGTTTCCGGTTATCACCGAATGATATAAACTGAAAAGTTCACGATGTGGACAGCTAGTAGTATTATCGTATCGTAGTGGTTCATGTGATGATATGCTTGTTGTCCAACATATGCCCCCACCTCCCATCTGTCATGTGTGTATGTTGAAATGGGGTGTGGTTGGGTGCATATGGAGGAACTTGTTATTTCATTCCGAATCAAGTGAAGTGCAAAGTGAATGTACGGTCCATTGCCAAAGTGAGTCATACACATTGTGGCGTATGTTTTTGGAATCGTGATCCCTCAATCAGGCCGTGGTGAGTCATACGCATTGTGTCGTATGCATGTCGCACGGGGCGGGGGGGGCCATAGTCCATCGCAGGTAGTGGCTATGGTCACCGTCTTCACTTGTTGTGAATTCCTTGATTTGGATTAAAATACCGGGTCCCTCACACATGAAGAGCTCAATCAGTTCGAAAGAAACCAAGTTTGGTCCCTGGTTTACTTATGATAGGATCCCTGCTTTACTTATGTGCATCTAGGCCAGACATTATGTTGAGTGTATGCATGTGTGCTAGATTTCAAGCTAATCCTAAAGACTGTCACAGAGTTGCAGTAAGAAGGATACTGAGATACTTGATTCAAACCTCAGGCTTTGGCTTATGGTATCCTAAAGGTACAAATTTTGAGCTATTTGGCTATTCTGATAGTGACTATGCCGGGTGTAAGGTTGACCGAAAAAGCACCTCTGGTACTTGTCAATTTCTAGGACATTCCTTAGTGTCCTGGTCATCCAAGAAACAAAACTCAGTAGCCCTCTCCATTGCAGAAGCTGAGTATATAGCTGCTGGTAGTTGTTGTGCTCAGTTATTATGGATGAGGCAGACCTTGAAAGATTTCAATGTATCTTTTAATCAAGTATCCCTCTTCTGTGATAATGAAAGTGCAATTAAGTTAGCCAACAACCCAGTGCACCACCAAAGATCCAAACACATTGAAGTGAGGCACCACTTCCTGAGAGATCATGTTGAGAAGGGAGATATACAGCTGTGCCATGTAAGGACTGAAAAATAATTAGCTGATATTTTCACCAAGCCCTTAGATGAGACTAGGTTCTGTGCTCTGAGGAGTGAATTGAATATCATTGATGTCTCTAATCTTCAATAAAAAGGATTGGCTTGGTGTCTAGCTCATATATTCTATCATTTACATGCCTTACATGCTCATCTGTGTTGATCACCTGTGTCACAGGTGTATGGGTTTTTATGCATAGTGTAGAGATCTTTCAGCTGTGTGTGCACATTACTGTGTACCTATTTTTAAAATCGACTCATGTCAGTTTTAGTTTTGCTTGATTGATTTTCTGGCAAACTGACATTGGGAAGATTGCATAAGGATTTCCTGATAGTGTTCATACGCTTGCTCCCTTATCAAATTCTCTCTGTCTTGGTGTTCTATGGATGAAATACTTGTCACCTGAGCTATCTGTCTGTGTCTCAGGTGAATGCTTTTGATTCCCGTAGGCCCTAGGGTACTTTGTCTACTCACCTATGTCACAGGTTCCTCTGTCAGCTGTGACACAGCCACGTTATACCCCTTCAGCCTATATAAGACGTCGATACGTTTTCCACAGAACCCACGTTCTACGTTAAAACCCCAAAACTTCCGCCGTGCGCCAAAACACCAAATTCTCGACGAAATCGATGTTTCCGCCCCTCCAAATCTTTCGAAGCATCGGAGAAAGCTTTCTGAAGAGCTCCAGCAACAATTCATCCATGCATTATCAATCTTTGCTCAAAGTAAGCTTCCGCCAGCCCTACTATGCGCCTGTTCTTGCTTAGGGCTTACGCTTTTGCTCTAAAGCCTAATCCATTAGCGCATTGTTAGTTGTTAGGGTTGGTTTAGCTCCTGATAATCTTTCAGAACCTATATTGCTCAAAATTAACCACCGAAAACCAGTAAATCTCTAGATTTCTAAAATCTGTCGTCCGCCTCCGCACGTAGTTGTGTCACCGCTAGGGTCTCACCTGTCACACAGGCAAGTCTATCCAAAAGACTGAGATCTCGGTTTGTTGCCAAGTCCTCACCTATGTCTCCCCGTTCTCACACAGGTGTCTCACACAGCTACTACCTTTTTGCATCTCAGGAACACCTCTTACCTATTTTCTGTCTTATCTGTCTGGTTTCTACAGATGTCTTCAGGATCTGAGAAAGCTGACAGTGGGATGCAGTGGTCTGACCCAGAAGCATCCAGCTTTGAGATTAACATTTCAGATTTAGATCAGGAAAGAGAGAGGCTAAGATAGAAAGCAGAGGTAGCTGAAACAAGAAAGGCAAGCCAAAGGGCTTACAGGCAGAGAAAAGTAGTTGGAAAGAAATCAGCTTCTCAAGCCAGTAAATCTAGTTCTGCTCAGCGTGCTCCACCCAAGAGGACAAGATCCTCAGCTGCTGTTGAGCACACATCCTTGGGAAAGGAAGCAGCTAAGAAGCAGAAGCAACCAGCTAAGAGAGGTTCAAAGCCACCAGTCTCTCAAGTAACCCTTTCAGATTCAGATATTGGGGATGACATCTCAATAGGGCTCAGGGCCACTCTAAGGATGAAAAAGGTTGAAGAACACTGGGAAGCTATCAAAGCTCAAAAGATTGGCATACAGCTAGATGCAAAAGAGCGAGCTGAAAAGGAAACTTCAGCTGGTCCATTGACCATCTTCTCTTCAGAAGAATTGGCCAAACACGATGCCTTAGCCCTAGAGAGGCTAGAAATTTATGAAGAAGCAAGAAAGAGCCAAGCAAGCTTAAAGAATTTCTCAAGCAAAAGGAAATGAGAGCAACTGAATTGAAGAAACTGAAAGCTGCACGAGGCAAAAGCAAAGAGAGCTTTCAGAGGTATAAAACACTCATAGCAGTGCAAGCTTCGGAAGAAGAACGTGGCAAGGCTCTTGCACAAACTGCCACTCTTGCTGGTATAAGAAAGCAGAAAGCCTTGTCAGAGGCTGCTAAGTTCAGACAAGAGAAAGCAGCAAGACTCTCTAAAGCCTCTCAGCCTATTGGCATTGTTGTCAGAGTTCCTCATGCTTCAATGGAAGAACAGACTAAGTTCATGTCGAGCAGCTTGCAGAAACCTCTCGATTTCCTGAAGCAAGTCCTCCTGCTGCTGCTCCCTCTCAAGCTCCCAAGAGGAAAAGAATAGAAACTGTTGTGATCAGTGATGAACCTCAAGCCAAGAGGCAGCCAGATGCAGATGTTGAAATAATCTCTGAGACGACTCAAAGCTCCAAGCCATCCTTAAAAGTTCAATTTGATCAACAGACGTCTGCCATTCAGGAGTTGAAGAAGGAGATGCCACCACCGTTGTCACCGGTAGCTAGCCCAGCTAAGTCAAGTCTGCAGACATACCAGAGGAGAAGTAGAAAATCTCAAAGTTCTACAAGCGTAGAATCCATTTCCTCCCTGGATGTCCAGAAACAGATGTCTCCATCCCAATTTCTAGTATCTGAGGCCGAAGAACAGACAGCCACAGAGGCCCATGAGCTCCAATCTCCAAAGGCTGGATCTGTGATGCCTTTAGAAGCTGCCAAACAAACAAGTCCACAGCTGTCTCAACCAGCTGTGTCACAGGCAAAAAAAGCTCAGGCCCAAGAGCCACACCTGTCTAACTCACCTGTGCCACCGCCAGCTAATCCAGCTCCTTCAGTTCAAGCACCTGTGTCATCACCTGTGGCACAGGCAAGTCAGTCAGCTGAGCAAGATGAAAGCTCTGAGAGCTCATCAGATGATGGCAGAGGTGTGTCTGTTACCCCTCCTAGGCCGAAAGAAGCTAGAGCTGATTCAGATGAAGATTACCAAGCCGAGAGATCTTCTCCAAGTACAGAATCAGCTGACGAAGAAGAGGAAGAGGAGGCAAAGGCTGAACAAGCAGATAGCTCACCCAGTTTCTCAGTTGGAGAAGAAGATTTGGAAACTAAGTATTATTACATCTTCTCTCATGCCTTGAGGACTGAGGTGAATCAAATGAAATTCATCTCCCGAGTTGTGGCCAAGAAGCTACCCAAAAGTGATCCCCAGAAATCAAGAAGCAAAGTTGCCTCCATGAGTACAAGTGCTTTCATAAGAATGAGGTCAGCTTGCCCATATTTCAATGAAGACAAGGAGTTTCAAGCAGCATCTTGCTCAGACCCCAGATTTCACACTAATCTTCAAAGGAGTCTCTACCATGAAATCCTTGCTTCCAAGGGATTTGTAGATTGCAAGGCCATAGACTGGTCTGCCTTAACTGATCCCAGACTGAGGAGTCTTCAATCTCTCATCCAAGCCTCAGATCTGGAGTTCATATGCAATCTTCAACAAGACTATGACCCAGAAATCATTAAGGAATTCTATGCCACTGTCTGGGTAGATCAAGAAAATCAAGATGTCATGCTATGGAAGACAAGAGGCCAGTTGCTCTCAATCACAGCTCCAGAATTCAACAGCTTGTTTCATGCACCTATTGAGCTAGGTATGCCCAATTTGTTCAAGCTAGAGCCTCTCTCCAATGCTGACAGAAGAAAATTCTATCCAAGGAATTTTACGTTCCCTGCCAATGCCCCTTCAGATCATGTGTACTTCAAGGGGATCACAATCACAGCAAAGCATCTTGTAAAGATTCTTCATGTCACCCTCCAGCCCAAAGGAGGAAATACAGATGCAGTATACAATTTAGTATGGCAGGTGCTGGTGCACATAGCAAAGAATATTCATTTTGATGTGGCCAGATATATATTCCATGAGATAGATGCTGTACAGAAGAACAAGAAAGCTAAGCTGAGGTATGGGTCGTACATCATGTACATGATCCTTCAGAGAATAGGTCTTCTGGATTCCAACTTTGACATGATAGTAAAGACCACCAAGACTCAGCTCAGGCCTCAGGCTGATGACCATCCTGATGAGGTTGCTGTTCCAGCTTTGTTTGGCGAGTCCCCTAATCCAGCGGTGTCAGCTCCCGGTGACACAGCTGCTCAAACAGCTCCTCAAGCGCCTGCTCCCTCCGTGCCTGTGCCTTCAGTCCAAGTCCCCGCCAGTGTCACCGCTGCTACTCCCACACCTGACCCAGCTGAGTTAGTATCTGTGACACAGGTGGCTGCAGATGGCACTCTGTCCTCCTCTCTGATGTCTCAAGCAGCTGCCAGAGCTTATCAGAACAATGTGATGCCAACACAATTTGTCGCTCTGCGCCGAGAGAATCTTCAGCTCAGATTAGAAGTCTCCAGTCTGCAATCCAAGGTTGATCAGCTGCAGGTTCAGATGTCAGAAGTTCTCCAAATCTTGAAGTCAAAACTCTGAATGTGTCTCTTCCTCACCCCTTCTTGGTGTTTTAGTGTCAAAGGGGGAGAGATTCATACATAGGGGGAGTCATAGGGGGAGAGTTTCATTCAAAGGGGGAGAGAGTTGTAAGAGGGAGAGAATAGAGAAAGGGGGAGAAAGAAAATTATTTTCTGGTGTACTCAAGGCTTGTTCTATTTCTGATTTTTTTCTGCCTTGATTACAATTAATACTAAGTCTTGTCTTGCTCACTTTACTCTGATGATGCATATGTTCAATGCTCTGAAGCATAGGTCTAGACTGTTTTTGCTCTGATTAGTCTGATTGCTTTGATTCATATACTCATGATTAATCCTATGCTCATTGACTTATGCTCGGATTATGACTTATGCTCGGATTCACATATTCATAATAAACATATGCTCTGATCCACATATTCATGTTAGAGCCCTTGCTCTAATATACATGCCCATTGGCACTCTGATACATATGACTAAAAATCTGTGTGGATCTGATACATATATCCATAGTGAATCTGCTCTCTAATATTCTCATATATTCTAAGATATATATTCAGATGCTCTGACACATTTTTATATGCTCTGGTTCTTGCAAATGCATCAAGAGAAAAATATTTCAATTCAGCTCACTATTCTCTGACACACTTATTGTTCTGAACTGATAAAAGTGTAAGTTGTAAGAAAATGCTGCCCATATCCAACAATTATAATCTGCGCATTGGCAAGTTAAAAACAAATCTCTTGCGCACAGCTTCAGGGGGAGTGTATTCTCTACAACCTGCACATATACCTTCTATTCAAATTGATATGCAAATTTGTTGAATGGGTCGCCACTAACCACCAAAAAGGGGGAGATTGAAAGAGCATCTAGGCCCCAAGTTGGTTTTGATGGTTAATGGCAACTCAAACTGGAATCTAACATTTACAGTGAGTGTAAGCAGGTTTTTAGGTTCCAGAAAGAAGGGTCATCAAGGAAAGGATGACCACCAAAAAGTGTACAAGGGTGGTTTCCAGGACTAAGGAATAGCGGTGCTAGGTGGCTGTGCCACAGCTGTGAAGAAGCCGGTGCTGTGCAAGAAGTTGCAAGCAAGGTGATGGTGGCTTGATGCGTCAAGGGCCGTGACTACAGTTGGTGGGCAGGCAAGGCCTAGATTTGCAAGTTATGTTGAGTCCATAGGAAAAACCCGTACTATTAAGAGGGATGTAATCAGTAGCAATTGTCTAAGGGACTTTTGCTCAATGCTCAGAGGGTCAGTGTGTAAGCGGTAGAAAACCCCAGGGGCTAGAGTCACCGGTGTGACACAGTGTGTCACAGGTGGTCTAGTGCTCTAAGACTCAGGTACTTCTCTGGACCAGGGGAGAGCTTGTAAATGCTAAGGGAACTGCACTGCGATAGCTGGTCTGGTGAATCAGAGGGCTATCGGAGGTTCTCTCCTTATAGGTTTCAGAGAGTGTTGTATGCTAAGGGCATGTCATGTGCCGAGACCGGGCTGAGTAGCTAGGCTGCGTCAGTTAAGGGTTCACCTGTGTGTGCCGCTGGTGACACAGGTGTCGGTCTGCCCGAGCCGTTATAGTTGGGCGGAGTGGTTGGCTGTGTCACTGGTGGCTGACACCGGTGGCTCACTAATCCTACGTGGCAACAGTATAACGGTCGGGTGCCTGTGAACCCTATATATAGGGGACCAGGGGAGGACTTCGTCCTCAACCTTGCAAAAACCTGTGAATCACATAGGACCGTTGCAAAGCCTCCAACCACCGAACAAAAGCCAAAAGCATAAGTGATAGTTCGTGTGAGTGTGTGAGCTTTGAGCAAAGAGCAAAGGTTCCTCCAAGAGATTGCTGCTGGTTCACCTGTTACTCTTGGAGTGTCTACTCCTAGACGGGTGTAGGAGTTGCTGGTACCACCCAAGCTTGTGTGGGCTGGACCAGTAAGTTTGTGAAGGTGATTGAAGTCTACCTGCTGCAAGCAAAAGGACTTCCACAAGCTAAGGAAGAGGCCTGAATGTCAGGTACTCAGAGAACAAGCACGATTTAGTGCTGGCGATCTCTTCGGAGCAGCTTCTCCAACGGAGACGTACCTTCTCTGAAAGGAGTAGGGAACTTCGGTGAAAAACCTCCTTGTCTCTGAGTGCTTTACCTGTTTACTTCCTGCAGTGCTATATGCTTTTGCATACTCGTGTGATTCTTGCTATCTTTGTTTATCTGTGATAGATCACCTTTATACCTGCTTAGTTTTGCTGTGTCTCAGTTGCTAGAGATCTTATCTGTTACCTGTCATATCTACCTGTGACATAGGCAATAGCTGTCTTCATCTGTGCTAGGTTTTGATCTTACCTGTGTCAGACACCTGTGTGACAGCTGCATGCTATTTTTCATATCATATCACACATGTGTCTAGTGCCTGTCACACAGCCTGTTAACACGTGCTTCTGCTCAAGTCTTAATCTGTTAATCTAAGCCAAAAAGAAGTAACTTTTGTTAGCCTCCTATTCACCCCCCCTCTAGTCGGCACTCCTGGTCCTTTCAACTTCACATGTTTCTAGCGATTCACATGGCATCATGAAATGATACAAGTCTTGGATAAGAATCTACAACGCACTAGAACCCCCTTGTTGACGATTCTTTACTGCGACAGCATCTAGGGTTCCTCGAATAATGCGATATATCACACCGGGTAAATCCTTAACCCTTCCACCTCTTACTAATACTACAGAATCTCTTGTAAATTATGGCCAATACTAGGTATATAAGCAGTGATTTCAAATTGAGAGGTTAATCGTACTCTGGCAACTTTACATAAGACAGATTTGGGTTTTTTGGGGTTGATAGTGGAAAAGTTGACAGATAAGTCACCCTTACTATCCCTTTACAGAACCGTACATGAGATTTTCACCTCATACACCTCCTCGGTCACTTCTTTCGAAGGTGTCCTTTTCCTCGTTCGATAGTCTCCGCCCTTGTTCCACTCTGTCTCGAAGACTAACTAAGACCAATCGAGTCACCTTTTCATGTTCTAATTGAACACTTTCCATTTATGACATTATTAAAGGAGATCACTGGCAAGAGGAAACTCATCAAATCTATTGTAATCTTCCTCGTCCACTATATTTTCCACTCTGATAATACTCCTTTTTTATTTAAGAACTACATGGCGCTACGTGGCGCTTCTTGTTCAATGGATCAATGTTGTAGAAAACTTGATGAAATTGTTGACCAAGGACGAATGGTTCCTTTTTGCATACAACACATTCTAGGTGCACGGTAGTATGTCCTCTGTCATCTGGCACCATGTGTTTCTTATTGACCTAACAACACCAAAATAAGAGGATTTTGAAATTATCCCCGTGGTCCAGCTACCAAATCTCTTCTATGTATCCATAGTACAGTTGTTTCGTGCCATCAGTTTTGGGAGAATCTATGCAGACAACACTTTTCTGCATCATGCTTTTATATCTTGATCTTTGGTATAAAGTACCCATTGATTTGGTATCCTTTCCATACTACTACCGATCATGTTGGTCCTCTTGATAAACATGTCAGTACATAACTCGAAGGGATGTCACGTGGTCACTCTTTGAACCATTCATTGAATCTGCAATTGTGATGTTTGATGATCCAATCATCTGACCGTGTCAGATTCTCATGCTATACAATGTCCATGTGTTCCTGCATATACGGAGACACTACTGCCGCATACTGCAAAAACCATGAAGTGGGTTCAAGTATACTCAGTCTGAATTGGAGTGATTACTCTCCTACTAATGGTCTCAGCAACACGCAGCCTACCCTCATGTTGAGATCGAGGCACGTAGAACTCAATGACCTCTTCTGTTGCATAGCCTTCCACGATTTTGCACCTCTAGGTGATATAGATTTCTAACGTAGTGCTTCAGAATTGCCATGTATCGCTCGAATGGCTACATGCTACGTAGGAACACATGACCGCACATCCTTATCTCATGCACCAGGTGAGTAATCAGATGGACCATGATATCAAAGAACGATAGAGGGAGAAACATCTCTAATTCGCATAGAGTCTTCACTACACTCTCTTGCAGAGCATCTAGTTCATCTAGACTCATGACCTTCGTAGACAGTGTGTTGAAGAAACCACATAGATTCGTGAGAGTCCATTGAACATTTAGTGGAAGAATATTTCTAATTGCCACTAGGAAGGAACGTCTTTCCGTTTGCGATATACTGCGGTGCTAACTCCGGTCTGATTTTCATATCTTCCATATTGAGCCGTGCGTTTAGACCATCTTTGATTTTATCAGGCATGTTCAGTAACAGACCCATTATGCTATCGCACATATTCTTCTGTACGTGCATCACATTGACGAAGTGACGCACCTCTAGGTGCTTCCAATAAGGTAAGTCCCAGAATATTGATCTCTTCTTCTAGGTGTTCTTTTGAACCAGCTTTTTCTTCGCCCTACCTCGGTGTTTGAACTTTTCCTTTCCAAGCACGACTTTTAAGTCCTTAACCTGATCATGGATCTCTATACCACTCATAATCTTTGAGACTTTCTCGATAGTACCATCGAATTCATGAATCATCCGGTGGTACTTGTGATCCCTCCGGAGTAACCGATGGTGATGCATGTACATGGTTCTTTTAGAATGCCTGAGCCACCTACTTGTTGTTTCGACTAGGCATTGAACACACACATTGGGCCCTTTAATAGTCTGCCCCGAATAGTTACCGTAAGTAGGATAATCATTGATGGTTAGGAATAGCATGTAGTGTAATGTGAAGTTTTCCTTCATGTGCGCATCACACACCTATACCCCTTCAATCTAAAGAAGTTGCAAATCTTCCACCAATGGTGCATAGTACACAGCAATGTCGTTATCGGGTTGTTTTGGATCTTGGATAAGTATTGCCATCATGATGTACTTCCGCTTCATACACAACCAAGGAGGAAGGTTATACATGCAGAGATTCATGGGCCAAGTGCTATGTCAGCTGGTCATGTTGCCGAATGGATTCATTCCATCAGTGCTCAGTGCAAACCTTACATTCCTCCCCTCTTTACCAAATTTAGGATACCTCCTATCAATATTTATCCACTGTAAAGAATCTGTGGGGTGTCTCAACATTCCATCATCTGTACGTCCTCTACGTGCCACCGCATCAATTTAGCCTCCTTAGGGTTGACACGTACAACGCAACCTTTACAGGAGTTTCCTTCCTCTCATCCACGCCATCCTCGCCATCATCAGCATCACTTGTACGCGTCGACATGTCATCTGGTGAGCCATCATCTTCTAACCCATGGACATCATCAGGCATCTACTCGACACATGGGCTATTGATAGTATAAGGGATGCCGTTGCCTTCGTCCATGTCTTCAACACCTTCCTCTATGATCTTATCTTCACCGTGACAGCTCCAACATGCGTACCCCTTCATGAATCCCCTCATGATCAAATATGTTTGGATCTACGTAGGGTTCGTGAAGCTATTAAGATTTTCGCAACTTGAGCATGGACAACAAATCCACCTGTCCCCTCTATTCAAACCATCTTATTCAGCTGCTTGTAAGAATGTCGAGATGCCATGGACATAATCTCCGCATGCACGGTTCTCGACATCCATCCATGTCGATCCATCTACAAAGTGTGCATATGTTTAAATTCATTCAAATATTATTAATTGATGTTGATGATGAGTAATACCATATACTGTATATGAGGTGGTATCTATATACGTATTCCCTGGATACCCGGAGCAGGATTCTAGGAGATAAGGGAACCTCTCATAGAGGGTCCAGACTCCCTTTAAACTAGGAGATCTTATCCCAACGTTTAAAGAAACCTGTTCGAAGATAAGTCCATGTCTCTTACTACTCGGGAACCCCTAATATAAGGACCCGAGGGCCCCTCAAGGGGGAAGGGGTTTTTTGGAGGGGAACAAGCCGTACAATCTCAGAAGTGACCACAGAAGCCTCCAGTTGTTTAGCTCTACTCGAAGAAGCCCCCAATTAGATTAGATCCCATCTAGGCTAGCCACTAACTCCTTTGTAAAGGTACTCTTGATTTGATATATTCCTACAAGACGTAGGGTTGTTATCCTGAGGGAGGCCCAAACCTGTATAAAAATCTTGTCTGTGTGCTCTAGTGCTGCTAGGCACTGGTCCCTGGGGTCTCTACCCTTCACAAATTCTCTGTGTCACAACTACCGTAAGATCGACGGTTTACCAATCGTCGACAGATGGCGCCGACCGTGGGGACCTCTTCGGCCGTTTCCATCAAAATAATATTGGAATTGACACGGGATGCCCCAATCCTCATGCAACAAACCGTCTTCTCAGATGAATGCTTCTACGAAAGCCTCAGCCACCCGTTTGATCCAGAGCCAATGCCCGAGTGTGTGGATCTAGAAGATCATTCCGCTAATGAAGATACGGATAGTGAGGCGAGTCTCTTCCGAATCGAATGCACTAGGGCTTTTAGCGGCAAGTTGAGACTTTCTAACAATGCCATGATAGGTGCTCCGAGCCCAATGTTAGGGCTGTCACCTGCGAGATCTGACGGTCACTCGATCATGACTGGACCCTCAAGATCCCTCCCAAAGGAGAAGACTTGATGGATCTGGAGTACACATCAAACAGGGAAGATCCTCGGATAGTCCTTGCCATCGAGGATGGATTGGGAGATCCCGATGAAGCTGCTCGGGATGACAGTGCTAGCGATCCATGACAAGGCACTCGAATACCTCCCCGAGAAGAAGCACCGGCTACGCCAAGGATCCCCATCCTCAAACCAATGGAACCAAACACTTCCCAGCTAGGAAAAGGAAAGTACGCATCCTGGACTGCCCAAAAGCTCTTGGTAGTTCACCATAGGCTGGTGAATCCTCTGGCGCAAGTAAAATCTTCTTGATTGATGTCTGTTACCCACAGTTCTAGTAGAAGAAAGACCTCACCACCATCAGGTGAGGAAGAAGGCATCCCAAGAATAGGACTATTCGGGGAGCCAACCAACATCGACAAAGAAAACACCCTCCGACCGCTCATGACTACCAGGACTTGCGCGATGAACTCGATCGGTGTAGGGGCTTGAAGAGTCGGAGGGAACACACCCCATCTCAGGACTTCCCAAAGCGTCACGACTGGAACTGGGATCGATCCCCGACTCCAGAAAGCAAGGAGGTTGAAGGTTCTCAGAGAACCATCAACGGGTGTCAAGCTTTCACACCCGATCTCCGGCGAGTGCGATGGCCATCTCGTTTCAAGCCAGGGTCGATGGAGACATATGATGGCACCACAAACCTGATGGAGTTCTTGCAAATCTATACTATGACTATTGAAGCCACATGTGGTAATGAGAAGGTCATGGCTAACTACCTCCCGACCGCCCTAAAATGGGCAGCAAGGACGTGGTTGACAAATCTCCCACCAGGAACAATTCGCTCATGGGGTCAGCTATATAGCATGTTCCTAGGAAACTTCTAGGGTGCTTACGCCCACTCGGGTAAGATCGACGACCTCTTCTGACTTACCTAGCAAAAAGGTGAAACTCTACGGGAGTTCACTAAGCGTTTCAATGCCATTCATAACACCATACCAAAAGCAGGCGACTCTGACGGTAATAGGAACAAACGATGCATACAGGATCTGGTTATGCATTCTCCGAGAATGGTCGTGCAGCCGATGGATCTTGCCGAGAGGGCTGCCAACATTGAGGAGACCCTATTGTACATCAAGGAACAGGAGCAAGTTGCATCTCTGTCCCCCTCTAGGAAAGAAGGAAATTTTTGAAAGAACAAGCGCAAGAGGAAAACCTTTGGAGGAAACAAGGAAAAAAGGCCAAAGACCAACGAAGTGATGGCCAACCTTCCCACGAGACGTGCTTGGAAGCCTTGCTCCAAAGATAAGCAGTCGGACTCTACCGAAAAACTCAAAAAGAACTGGCACGATTTCCAGCAGACTGACTTGCATGACCTCTGCCAATGCCGAATGTTCAAAAGATACCTCATGGCAGAGAACGAGAAGCTCTGCGGGAAGTCCCCGCAGATAGCAAACCACAGCCGAAACTCCAATTCTGACGATGACTCTAGTCGTGAACTGTTCCAGATGGAGGAGCGAGTGGTAGACCATATGTTCGGGGGCTCAGCTTCCTACAAGTCGAAGAGGCAATATGAGACTGTAGCCCGAGAAGTGCTAACAATGGTCCCACAAACATGTCAGGCAGTCAAATGGTCAGAAGTTCAAATCTCCTTCGACCAGGCTAACTGTCCAGGGAACTACGTTCAGCCAGCGCAATATCCGATCGTCGTAGAACCCACAATCAACAATTGCAAATTGGCCCGAGTGCTTATAGACGGGGGAAGCTCGTTGAACATCCTCTTCACAAGTGTGAAAGGACCGAGATGCCGACTAGAGGGGGGGTGAATAGTTGGCTTATAAAATTTCCCTCTTTTAATCTTTTGTTTGAGTTGTCAGATTAACTTCACAAGTTAATAGTGGACAGCTGTGACACAGGTGAGTGACACAGGTGGAAACTATGTGTAAATTAACACACAGCTGTCACACAGGTGGAAGACACAGGTGAAGAGTTAACCTAACACAGGTGCTCTACTTAGACTGCTAGTGACACAGGTGCTGAAACAGGTGAATACAAGTGAATGAAGCAACTGAGTAACAGGTGATCACACACAGGTATAAAGGAAATCTAGCACAGGTGAAAAGGTAACCTTAGCAGATCAAGTCTAAGAGAGACAAGCAAGCAGGTATAAGCAGATATGCATGCAATACAGGAAAGTAAAGGAGACTCAGGGGTTTTTCACCGAAGTTCCCAACTCTTTGCAGAGAAGGTACGTCTCCGTTGGAGAGACCACTCCTAAGAGCTGGCCAGCACTAAAACGTGCTTCTTCTCCGAGTACCTGATCCTTCAGGACTCTTTCTCTTGCTTGTGGAGATCCTTTTGCCTTGCAGCAGGTAGACCTCAGAACACCTTCACAAACTACTGGGTCAGCCCACACAAGCTTGGGTGATACCAGCAACTCCTACACCCGTCTAGGAGCAGACAAACTCCAAGAGTAATAGATGATGCAGCAGCAATCTCTTGGAGGAACCTTTGCTCGTGCTCTAGCTCATAAACCCACTCGAACTAACCCTTAGGCTCTCGGCTCTTGTGGAGTGGTTGGAGGCTTTGCAACGGTCGTATGCGAATCACTGATTAAGCAAGGTTGAGGACAGAGTCCTCCCCTGGTCCCCTATATATAGGGTCCACAGGCACCTGACCGTTACCCTGTTGCCACGTAGGATTAAGTGAGCCACCGGTGTCAACCACCGGTGACACAGCTACACCCTATGCCCAACTGTACCCGGTTCGGGCAGACCGACACCTGTGTCACCGGCGGCGCACACAGGTGAACCCTTAGCTGATAGCCACACTACTCAGCCCGGTCCTGGCACATGACATGCCCTCAGCATACTTCAACTCTAATACCTATAAGGAGAGAACCTCTGATAGACTTCTGACTCATCAGACCGCCTATCGCAGTGCAGGTACCTTAGCATTTACAAGCTCTCCCCTGGTACAGAGATGTACCTGAGTCATAGAGCGGAAGACCACCTGTGACACAGCTGTGTCACACAGGTGCCTAAAGCTCTAGGGTTTTCACACAGCTACATACTTTTGTGCAAAGCTATTGACACAGGGCAATTGGCCTCAAAGCACCAATCCCCTTGACCAACACTCTGAGCAATGAGCAAGGTTCCCTTAGACAACTGCTACTGTTTCATCCCTCTTGATAGTACGGGTGGTTCCTATGGACTCAAAGAAACTAGCAAATCTAGGCTTCACCTGCCACCAGCTGAAGTCACGGCCCTTGACGCATCAAGCCACCATCACCTTGCTTGCAGCTCCCTGCACAGCACCGGCTTCTTCATAGCTGTGGCACAGCTACCTAGCACAGCCATCTCTTTGTCCTTGAAACCACCTTGTACCCTTTTTGGTGGCCATCCTTCTCTGGATAACCTTTCTTTATGGAACCTGTAGATTCTGCTTACACTAAATGTAAACATTAGATTCCAGTTTAGGTTGCCATTAACCATCAAAACCATATTGGGGCCTAGATGACCTTTCAAAGTGCCCTCGACGCAATGCAGAGCCCACGGTCCTCCATCAAACCAGTTGCTCAGGCCTTCCATGGCATTGTGCCCAGTTCTTCAGCCACGCCGATCAGTCAGATAACGCTCCCTGTAACTTTCGGGACACCTGAAAACTTCTGAACAGAGAAAATCCTATTCGACGTAGTGGATTTCAAGACGGCGTATAACGCCATCTTAGGATGACCCACTCTCGCCAAATTCATGTTGGCCACCCATTACGCCTACCAAAGCATGAAGATACCGAAACCAAATGGAGTCATTACAATCGGGGGCTCCACACGCAACGCACTGCTATGCGATCAGCGTAGCCTGAAACTCACCGAATAAGCAATAAAGGCATAAGCAAGGTCACATGGGCATCACCCCTCGAGCCTCAGAGTCGTCCCAGTCGTGCTAGCCCTCGTCTCACGTCATCAAGCTACAGGGTGGTCCAGTCAGAGGTAAGACACTCCAGGTGCCTTCGCCTAGCACGTGCCCCAGACAATGTCTCCAGCAAGTCAAAATATGAGTACGGGGGCACTTGAAGCGATCTATGACAACTCAGGCAGAGGGGTGTGCCCTCTTTTTCCTTTTGTTTTCTTAGATTCTAGCTTTAAACTAGGTAGTTCCTCCACCTTTCTTAGGAAGTTTTTGTGAACACAGTTGTGTACAATAAACTTTAATAAACCATCCATTAGAAATAATCGGCCCTTTCTAACAAATAGTCGGAGGCTGGATAAGTACTACAGATTGTGACAGTCTGGACAATATGTTACACAAAAACACTCGAAGGTTCAGTACTTGAAAAACGGAGGAAGATCAAGCTCTAGCTCGAAAGAGGAGGAAGATCCCTTATCACGTCGGCGAGTGACAGAGAGTCACTAAACTCTCCACTCAACCTCAACCTAAGGCCTGATCAACCAAGAAGCAACGTCTCCAAGCGTTCACCGAGAAAGAACCGAAGAGCACAAGATGTTGCACATCCGACGAAACCAAACAACTCTTAGCACCTAGCTATAGTTCCCTGACTATCTATTAGATGAGCTAGCCAGGTGAACACTCACAAATCCGACAAAAGCCATAAAAAACCTAAAACAAGTCCATGAGCAAGAGACATGGAATCGCCTAATGGTTACAAAGAGTAAGTTAACAGAATGTTGTCAGGAATTTTTGTATTATAGGTTCTCAAAGACTGAGATGCTTGGCGAACACACCGGCAGCCTCCTGCATAGCCTCTACAAGCTTCACGGTCTCCGTGGTATCCGCCCCTGGCAACTCATCACAAAGGGCGCCGACGTCCATCTTCGGGTGCCGGGCCTTCAGTAGGGCCAAGGCCATAGCTAGGTAGTCGTGAGTTCCTTCCCGGAGTTGGGTCCTGAGGTGGGCAGCCACCGTCGGTGTAATACCCACTTTACGATAAATAGGTATTTGCTCTGCATTCATGCATACATGGCATTATCATCACCCACACCTTATCTAAACCTAGTTGTATATCAATGTTACTTTATAGAATATGTTAATATCTCATCCTCGGTGGATAATTGTTGCAAACACCAATCAATTTATTTGAGGTAACTCAATTAACAATATCGTCGATAAGGGTGGTTGAAGTCATCGAACCTTCCGGTGAATCCTCGTCCCTACCACCAAACCCTAAATATGCTAGAATTAGGGTTTCGACGAATGAAGCAAACTCTAGTAGAAGAAATGTTCTAAGACTCCATGAATAGCCAAAAAGGGGATACCCCTAGCCCTGACCAATTCCTAGAAATTGTGGACATGTCTAGGACTCAATTCTAGCTCGAATCCGAATCCAAACCCTAAATCGAATTTGAATAGGAACCTAGGTCAAATCAGTCCCAAAATGATTCAAACTCCTACAGTAACTCAAGAATGATATTGTGAGGCTCCTGTAAAAATTTCAGGTTAATTGGAGCTGATTTGGTACATAAAATGCCGTGGGGAATAAAACTGGAAAATATAAAAAGAAAAATCAAAAAAGAAACCCTAACTTCCCTGGGCCGAAACCCCTCCCCTCGGCCGGCCCAGCTAACTCAGCCAGCTCGGCCCTCCCGCGCGCGCGCCCTCCTCCCACTGCCACTGGGCCCCCTTCGTCAGCCTCTTCCCCTCTCTGTGCCGCTCCCGGGGCCCACCTGTCGGGGCGCGTCAGCCACGTCCCCGACGCCCGTTCGCCGGCGTGGGCGGCGCTCCACTTCCGGCGCCCTCGGTCCGAAGCCGCCGCCCTTTTTAAAGCCGCTCCCGACAGCTCCTCCTCCCCTTCCTCGTTTTTCCCCTCCTTCAAAACCCTAAGCAACCGGTTCTGGAGCTCCTGAAGCCCGGTTCTTCCCCGGCGCCGACCTAACTCCGGTGAGGAATTGGCGCCGCTCCGGTCTTCCCCCTCCCTCCAATCCTCGGCTCCTTAGCTCCCCATCGCCTTCTCTAACTCCCCGACCATTTGCTTGTCTCAGATCTGCACCGAGGAGCTTCCGACGCACTCTTCTTCCCCACGGCCGGCCAACTACTCCGACGAGCTTCCATTTTGGTTCCAGTAGCCCCCGAGTTCGTTTCTTCTATCCCCGAGTAGCTCTTCCTCCTCCCTCACCCCTCTGGGGCTTCTTTTTCACAGATCCTTCACCGGAGCAACCCCGGCGCCATCAACCCGAAGCCACCGCCCGCCGGTCGCCGTTGCTAGCCTCCTCCCGAGCCTCCCCATCGTCCCTGAGCAACGCGCCAGCACCGGGGTGAGCTCCCCGTCCTTTTGCCGTGTTTCCCGAGCCTCCCCACGCCCCGGAGCCAACTCCGGCGAATGCTCCGGTGGAGCTCCGCCGCCCGAGTTGCCCTTCCGGCCGGTCCAGAGAGAGAAGGAAGCGGGGGTGAGAGAGAGAGAGAGAGAGAGGCGGGAGCAACGTGGCGCATGCTGATTGGATCTGGAGCTTGTGACCGAATGACATGTGGGTCCCGAAGGAGCTGAGTCGGATCATGAGTAGGGTTAGAGTGTGCGAATTGCGGGTGGTGTTAGCAGGAAGGTCCAGTAGCGCAGAGAGAGAGAGAAGGGAGATCTGGGTACGCATAGCATTTAGGGTTAGGTTAGATTAGGGCAGATTTTGTCCCACATTTCAAATGCTCATATCTTTTAAACCGCAAATCCAAATTGAACAAATTTTATATGGTTGGAAAGCTGGTGAAATTCTCTACAACTTGGATGCATCAAAAGTTCATTTTGGTTACATGCACAGTAGGTTATCTAGGGTTTAATCCTTTGTTCCGTCGAGTTTAAAAATGCGATAACTTGTAATCCATAACTCGGATTTTAGCAAACCTTATACCTTTGGAAAGCTTATGAAGTTTCCTACAACTTTACTGAAACCAAGATTTATTTTAGATACATGCACAGCACCATCTTTAGAATTGTTAACTTGCCCCGTCGTAACCCGATAAAACCCTAGCTTCGCAAGTTAGCTCCTCTTCGCACGATTCCACGTACCTTAGCATCCTATTGCATAACCCAACTTCATATGGACTTATTACACACTTTTGCAATGCTTCACCATTGGAGTAACAATCCTAACTCATCGGAGCACTTTAAATCGTCATGCATGCATTTTAGATATCACGTGTCTCCGATGACCTAAAATGAACCTAGGTAGATTATTACAACTCTTCGACACCATGGCACTTCTAGTCAAGCAAATTGCATCATCCATACATGCATACATGCTGGTCTCATTACCTTTTATCGTTTCCTTTCCGGTGATCGCGTTACTTACAACAGAGCCCGAAGACGAAGGTGACCACCCGGCTTACTACCCTTCGCAAGAACAGGAACAAACCGAATCAGGCAAGCAGAGCTTGTTGCATTTTACTTTCCGTACTCTTGTGTATGCCCTCTCTTATGTGTGCTTGTATGTGTCTGTCTCCGTTGTATGTCGTATGGGTATGATTAGTTTAGATGTCATTAGGAGATGTTAAGCACACTAATACAAGCAGGATGGGTCTCACGTTGAGAACATCTGTGGCTCTTCAACCAAACCTTTAAGTGAGTTGTGAGAGCCGAGGGCGTGCACAATGGGTACAGTTGTTGCTAATAGCGGTGGGAAGGTGACCCAGGTGTAAGTAGAGTTTTGTCACCGCAGCAACCTTATCTTCAGCGTGTCACAATCCCTTATCACACGGGAGCGCTATCGAGAGCCAACACTGAGGTATAGTGGGACAAGCCTCCACGCCCCTTGGAGGTTCGCTACCTCCTTGCGGTTATGCACTCATTATATCGGCAGGGGTTGAGTCCGTCGGTAGCGGTCCGAGAGATTAAATCATAATGAGATTGGTGGATCAATTCGGATTTGATATCATGTCTTAAATGGATTACTTTGGAGTTTGATAATGTGTCGTGGTTGGATCAATTTGGAATTGGATACAGGGCTGCCCCCTTGGATCGAATCGTTAAATGGATCGGATTGGATTGGATGTATGGGCTGCCCTTTGGATTGAACTTGAGGAATCGGATTTGTGATGATTTGTTCATGTCCTGTTATTGTCTGATTTAGCTGGTTGTTTTACTTGTCTCTATTTACCCTGATGATGCTATGTTGTTACTTTACATATTGTTACTCTGAGAAGCATCATGTTTACTTGTTGCTAAACTAGCATGTGTAGGACATCTAATCAAGCACGATTAAGTCTTGCGAGTACTTCGTACTCACCTAGGTTAATCCTAGAGCTTGCAGGTGAGCCGGTGGTTGAAGATTACTTTGACGATGCTTGAACTTGGGTTTCCTCGGTAGTGTTCGATCTGTGGGATAGGTGTAGCTTTTGGTCAGCGGACATGTTGCCGCTGTGGGTCTTACTCCTTTTGTTTCCGCTGTTGCTAAACTTCTCCGTACTCGGATATGTGTTCGGATATACCGACTGATGTAATATGTTGTCCCATCGTGGACTGTTATTAGTAATATCGTATTGTAGGGCTTTGTGACGATATCCGAGTTGTTATTCCAGGCAGCCCCTGCACAATGCGTGAATGATATGAAGTGTATGGGTATGCCGTGAAGGACCGAGGCCGTACCATTTTCTACTAAGTCGAGCAGGTGTTGGTTGAGTGACCCGCTGGCTGAGATGCAGTGCCGGCCAGGCAGGGTGTGGGCGTTCTACCGGGCTTTCGAGTGACCCACTAGCTTCCGAGCTAGGTTAGGGTGTGGGTAGAACCGCCGGGCTCCTCCGACCTTGCTAGGCATAGTAGGATTCGGGAACGACTCTGACTCTTCACCGGATTACGGAATCGTATGTGGTTTTGGAAAGATTGGTCGCTTCCGGCCGGCTCGCACGTAGCGGGTGTCGGATCGTTCTACCTTGGTGCGTACGGCGCAGGTACCGTGCCACCGGGCTGACGAGTCCTTCGGTCCTTGGCGACTTCGCGTTTCCCTAATCATATGCAATTCCGGGTCCGTGACAGTCGGCTTCAGCCGCGTGACCGCCGTGACCACTTCTCCTATCCTAATGGTGTGGTTAGAGCTCTTGTCGAGGATATCTACTCCGACTTCCTCTAGTGCCATCTCTAGCACCCCCACAGCGTACTCTAGATGTCCTTCAGAGTACCCAACCGGGCCTAGCTCTGAGACAACGCAGACCGGACATCGACAAGCTCACCCCGTAGACGAAGCTTGTCATCTTCCAATCTAGCCTTGCCCTTCACAAGCGACTCCTTCTCATCCTCAAGTTTAAGCAGCTCGACGTCCCTTTCCTTTAGCTGTCGCCTTTGCCCCTCAACCTCTTGGAAGGGGACAGAAGGGGACATGGTAGCCTACAGTCGACAAGGTTAGTTTTTGTGAAAAGTTTCCTTAAAAACTAATGATTTCGTCCTTTACGTTCAACAGGAACCGACGCACTGGGGCAGGTTGAGGCCGCCCTCAATGAGTTTCACCAGGTCCAATGAAAGTGGCGGCATCGCCCCCTCGGCCGAGAAAAAAGGAAAAGCTTCTGCCACTGAATGGGCCGCTCTCAGAATGGGCATGGTCAGCAGAGTCGGTGTCCCCGCGCGGAGCCTTGACTGTGGTCTGGGAAAGGCTCACACTGGGAAATGAAAAAAGAAAGCAGTCAGGTCGCAACTCCGTACTGCAACTTAAGAATCTATGGAGGATTCACATACCGAGGCCACTTCAGCGTCAGGGGCAACTTGACCCCAACGAGGGGTGCCCCCCTCTTTGTGGGGGTAACCAACTCTGACCTGGTAGCTGTCTCTGGCTTTTTCAAGACTTGGGAGCTCCTGGCATCTCGCAGCGCCTCTCCCCTGCCCCCTTCTTCGAGTAGGGGTTCGGTTCCGGCAAGCGCAAGTTGCCCGCCCCCGGTGCCGCGACAAGGGGCTCTGTCACCTCAGCACCAGGGCAGGGCAGAGCAGAGCGGGGATTAGAAGGCACTTGGGGAGGATCCCTCAGCACCACCGGTCCTGAATTAGAACCCGGGGTGGTCTCACGACCGGTCACGGCGGGCTCTGGGCCCAGTTTCGGGGGTCCTCCAGTACGGGAAGGACATCTCGATGGTTAGAAGTCCTAACGTCGGGGTCCACGATTCCGCACCCTTCACGCTGGAAGAGAAAATTACCCGAGTAGGACGACCGTTAGTCCTAGTCGTAGGCAGGAAGAACAACACAGATGAAGTATGGTTTACCGCAAGAACCTCTTCTTGCTCTTGGTTGGGTCGTAGAGGAAGCGACATCGCGACGCCGTGACGCCCAGACAGGGGTGGCTTCTCAAAAAGGATATTCGTCCTCGCCAACACCTCATCCAAGGCTACCGACAAGGAATATACCAGGTTAGAACAGATTAACCTTAGTAGGCCAAGAGTACTCAGAAAACAAGGACTACTAATTTCTTTCGAGCGTGAAAGAAGTCACACGAGGTCTTCTAGGCGCCTGTTTCTCTAGCTCTTAAGGGACTCATGCCTCGCCTGATGAAATCTTTTGCAACGTCCCACGCCGTTAGACCCTAAGCCCTAAGTTCTTTAATCTCATCTGCTAGACGGTGGAGGCGAGGGTTCAGGCTCATCTCATTAGACCATGACGAGGCCTGGATGGGCGTGGTGCCCCAGAAGCTGACGCCCCCAGTAGTAGTTGGGCAGCAATAGCACCATTTCCTCGACCATCATGACCAAGAGCTCTTACTAGCAAAGTCGATATATTCCTCGGCTTTGCCTCCTTGAAGTTGGAAACCTGCACCACCAACGACCCTGCTTCTGATCTTTTTCAGATGATAGTAGCATCGGAAGAGGTCGAGGGGACGATGGATCCCCAGAAACGCGTCACACAAGTGTGCAAAGACGCTTAGCGTCACAAAAGAATTGGGATCAAGATTGATGATCTTAACCCAATAAAACTGGAGTATGGCAAGCGGGAAAGTAGACGGAAGGAGAAAGAAACCGCAATGAAGGAAATCTGGAAAGACCACAAGCCATCCTGACTCGGGTGTGGGTGTCTACTCGCCCCCGGCGGGGCGAAATTCGACTCTGTCTTGCGAGTGGATGAGGGTGAGTACCTCTGACGTTGTGAGATGGTCCGAGGTCATCTCTGATCGTTCCCAGGGACCCGCGCCGGACAAGGAAGTTGTTCTCGCCATGATCAAAGGAAAAGCGGAGGTGGAGATGAATGAAAGGTAGAAGATGGAAGGTGAAAAGCCAGGAGCAAGAGCAGGGTGAAAACCTCTTGGACCCCACGGTCAGTCTTTTAAAGGACTAGAGTAAGATCAGGGATCCAACAGTTACCTCTTCCGCATCCCCTGAGCCATGTTCCATCGCAATAAATATGCATAGTAACTTTCGGCGCACGATCTCTGATTTTCATAGGAAAATGGGAAAAGCAAGTGCATGACACGCTGAGGCGTGCCGTGGGGCCCCCATGTCTATGATACAGCCAGAAGAACCAGAGGGAAAAAAAGATATTCATCACTATGCAAAATTTCCTCCATGACGATCCAAATTCTTGAATATCCATCAGATACAGATAAGTCATGCTACAAGAATCACGGGCTTACCGTAACTACTCGGTAGTTTCCCCGTATGTTCCTGATTAGAAGAGGAATAGCTCGGGGGCTTATTCAGAAAGCTACTCGGGCATATTCATTTTCTGACATGAAAAAGCTACTCTGATTAGGTGTCCCAGTTCTGCGTGGGGAATAATACCAGCTACCCGGCAGTTCATTCGATTGGAGGTAATACCTGACTAAGTTTATTATTGGTTGCATGATCAATATGTGGCATCAATGATTGAAAGGAGTGCATGCAAGTTTATAAATAAAATACTCCCTCCGTCCAACAATGTAAGACGCGCACATATCCCAAGATTTATAATTAGACCTATAATATCTTAGTTATGTGACTCAAAAGTGATATCATTGGAAAATATTTTTGAAAACGAATCCAATAATTTCACTTTTGTATCTCATAACCAAAACATTATAACTCTAATTGTAAATCTTGGTATGCGTGTGTGCCTTACACTGTTAGAGAGAGGGAGTATATAAAAGATGAAACCCAAAAATCTTGATGTGCATTAGATGCACCTTGCTTACGCCGCGTGCCTTATAAGAGAGAAAATTTATTTCTCCTTTATCATAATAAAAGGGTGGAAAATGCATTACGTTCTGCCAAGTGCTGCTATATATCTTTTCAGTTTTGCCAAAATTGTAGGAACATCAAAATATTAAATGTGTTCCTGCTCTGTGACTGATAAGAATATAAACGAATGCTAGCTAAGCTATATATAGTTTTCTGGTAAATATAATTCCTATGAAGGAAGTTTTGGTAGTTTCAAAGAATAAGAACAAACTACACGTTATTTCAATTTTATCTCAGAAAATACCTCTATGTATAATTTTTGTTATACGTTCCAACAAGACACAAAAGTGCATGCGACCGTATCTTGTTGTTACTGTGCTAACTCTGCGAGCCCTGATTGGTCAGAGGGTGCCGATCGACTTGTTTATGTACGTGTACGGAAGCGATACCAACTTTAGACTTCGGAGCGCGTAGGAGTATCAACGGACCATGTGAACGTTCGTATAATGGTCAGACACTACCGAAAAAAAGATAATCACACTTAGTGCAAAGACGTTATCACAAATGTCAAATGTCTTTTTTAACCGTCTGTGGTTTCTGAAGAGTCGCGAACCGCTTTTGATAGTATATCTTTCCCTAATATTAAAGGACGGAGCGTTTCTTCGTCCGTCTCCGCCCCCGCACCCCTCCCTGAAGCGCCTCCCCACGACCACAGCGACGCGCCGCCCCTCCTCCCACCCCGACTCCGGCAGCGCTCCCGCCGCTCTCGCCGCTGCTTCCCCCGCCCGCGGAATCCTCCGGCTCCGTCTCCGCCGCCGGGTCCGACATCGCAGCCTCGTCGCCGGGCTGCTGCTCTGCCTCCAGAGCACCGCCAAAATGGAGCTGAATTGATCCGAATGGCGGGATCCGTCTCCCCCTTCTTATACTAGATTCGACTAGATTTCATTGAATTGGTTCGATTGGGTTGGAGTGAACTTGCTACAGATTGAATTCGTTTTTTGTGTTCGATTCTGATGCATTTGCTCCGTTCTGCTCTTGATTTGATAGGGAGGTGAAGGATCTTAGTAGATGGAAGAGAAGGAGACTCCGCTGGACTTGCCGCAGCTGCCGAAGATGGAGATCAACTCGCCGCCGCCGTCGCACAGCGACGATGATGGCGATGAGACTGGTGCTGATGACAGCAACGACAGCGATGGCGAGGAGGAGGTAGGCGGGGTTCAAGCTGGAACTGGCGGTGGCGGCGGCGCGCCTCCCCTGAAGAAGGGGCCGTGGACGCCCGACGAGGACAAGCGCCTCAGGGTGTACGTGGAGGCGCATGGCCAGGGGAACTGGAACCAGGTCCAGAGGAACGCCAAGGTGATCCCAGGTACTCTCAATTTCTTGCCAGTTTCTACTGGACAAACGATTTCACTTTAGTTTCATGGGTGTTCCGATTGAAATGAGGCATTATCGTTTGAATAAGATGATGAATCGGAAACGTTGTATGGAAATATGATTTGAGGTGGGATTCAGAGAAGCAGCGATTGTTGTTTGTTTATTTTCGTGATGGATGTAGCTCTGGTGAATTGGGAAATGAATTGCTGAAATTTGTAGTGGATATGCAGTTTGTATGGTAAAATTGTTGCCTTTATAGCTTGAGCTGTGAATAACTTCACTGCTGAGTGTTCTATTAAATTATAAGATTCATTGGGTTCCAAGATGATTTTTAGTGGGAGTTGCTAATAATTACTTGAGTTCTTTTTCACCTTGGGAGTACTCGGATTTTTATTTTAGTTTAGTAAGACAACATCAACAAACTGACCCAATCATAGAAAAAGGGAAACACCGATCTAAATGATATGGGCAGTGTGAATCAGTAACTGTAAAGGCTATTGAGATTTGGGAGTAGGTGGATATAAATGGTTACTGTGTCATTACCTGAAATATTTTCAATTTGGATCCTTACTTTACCTGTTATCTTTCTTATAGGTTCTGATGAAGGCATCTATGCTTGGGTTGCGGCAAACTATGTTCTAGGCACACTTGGAGGGGATCCTCACAAAACCATTGGAATAATTGAACTTGAGGGCGCTTCAGCTCAGGTTTTCTTATGAACACAAACACAAATTTTGTTTTCCTTTACTCTCAAGTAGTCGGGTGTTGGATGAATTAACAATGTAGTTACATCTTACATCACAAAAGGCTCACCTGATATTGTGATTGCTAATAGCTGCATAAATGGCTTCAGTGAAGAGGAATAGCCATATTCAATGTCGATACAGACAATAAGTTAATGTTCTAGCTGTATTCCAGGAAAATTGCAATTTTGTGCTAATGCAGTTGCTGCTGTTTTGTTTCAGCTGACGTTTGTTTCTGATTAAGTACTTCCTCCAGAACTGTCGAGTAATTTTACTTTTGGTGAAACAACATACGCGCTCTATAGCAACAGCTTTCTAAACTTTGGGCAAGTGAGTTATTTGTATCCATTGAATTGAATCCTTTAAAGGACGGACGATTTCTTCGTCCGTCGCTCCCGTCCGTGCCCGCTCCCGTCCGTCCTACCCCAAAACCCCAAACGCCGTCCCCGACCACCGCAACCACCCACCACCGCCGCCTCCTCCAACCGCCGCGCCCTCGCCCCGTCCGCGCTCCACCTCCTGCTCCGCGCCCGCGGCCACGGCGTCCGCCTCTCCGTCTCGGCCGCCGCCGCCGCCCCCACGGCGTCGACCGCGTCCCCGTCCGCCCCCGCCACAGGAGCCCGTCCCCGACCACCGCCACCACCCAACACCGCCTCCTCCTCCCCGCCTCCTCCAACCGCCGCGTCCTCGCCCCGTCCGCGCTCCGCCTCCCGCTCCGCGCCCGCGGCCACGGCGTCTGCCTCTCCGTCTCGGCCGCCGCCGCCGCCCCCGCGGCGTCGACTACACGCAGTTGTAGCACTAGGAGCCGAGGAGGCGCGGGGTGGAGACGAGGGTGATGGCGAGGCCCGGGCGGAGCTCGTGGAGGAGGCCGGCGAGGCGGAGGAAGGCCGGGATGTGGCCGCGCGGGGTGGAGGACTAGGCGCCGGGGGGAAGGCCGTGGTCCGTCGTGGAGGAGGCCGGCGAGGCGGAGGAAGGCCGGGATGTGGCCGCGCGGGGTGGAGGACTCGGCGCCGGGGGGAAGGCCGTGGTCCGCGAGCGCGAAGGGGAGCGCGTGGAGGCGGATGGGATAGGAGGTGGCCGGAAGGGAGAGGGAGCTGAGGAGGCACGGCGTGGAGACGAGGGTGACGGCGAGACCCGGGCGGAGCTCGTGGAGGAGGCCGGCGAGGTGGAGGAAGGCCGGGATGTGGCCGCGCGCGAGGAAGGGGAAGAGCACGACGTGCGGGCTGGCCGATTCCTCTGCCGCCATGGCGGATGTCCCGATGGGGACGCGGGACCTCCTCCCGCCCGAGGCCGCCTCCACGCGGAGGTGCTTCGCCGGTGCAACGCACGGGCACATTTACTAGTAATCATAACAAGTGCTGAGTAGGGACCAACAGCGACAGTTATTCCATCTATTTTAGCTTAGCAGCTATTTACTAAAAATTCTCTTTTATCTATTACTATATTATATATTTGAATTGGTGATTATGATGGTGTCACACTTTCATTCACCCCTCTCATCCTTTTTGTTTTGTTCTGTTATCTCAATTTCTCAACAAACTTCATCATTTTTATTTTTTCTGTTATCTCAATTTCTCAACAAACTTCCTCATTTGATGCATTGGAGAGCTGTAGTTTATTATAAATAGATATCTCAACAAATTACTTCATCCGATTGGAGAGCAACAATTTAGTATAGAGAGATATCTCAATAAACATTACCCCTATATACGAGTTGGTGGTGATGGTGGTGTCACACCTTCCTCTCAACAAACATAATCCTTATCCCCTCAACAAACAGAATCCTTATCCTTATCCCCTTAACAAACATAATCCTTATCAACAAACAGTCAAACAAACCATGAACCATTTTCATCTTCTTCTCCGTTCGCCTCCCCTCCCTAGCATGTCGTTTCCCTCACGGATTGTTCTCTTCTTTTCTTCCCGTCCTCCCCGTCACGTTAGTTGGCAAGGAAAGCCCTATGCTCGTTGTGCCACCTCCACCTGCTCGCCATTGCTAGCGTCGCCGGTCACACTCACTCTTGCGGCCTCACCATGGCCTCATCGAGAAGTTGTGGAGGAAGAAGTCAACGTAGAAGCAGCTTGACATGGATGAGAATGGCAGTGGCAGTAGCATAACAATGGTGTATGCAAAGATGAAGGGGAAGATGAGCAAGTGCCTAGGAAGTCCACAGCGACGCGTCGCCCAAATGCCACTCGAGGAAGCGTAGCTCCATCTATCATGGCATCACCTAGTACGTAAGCCCCAGCGGCCCTGCCCTCTCCCTGGCTCCCTACGCATGATAAATTTCCATGTTGCTGGTTGGGTGGCATGAGGTTGTAGAAGGAAAAGGCAGAGCACCCTGCACCCTGAAGCTCTTTTGGGGAGGTTGTCCAATCAGAGTGCAGAGAAACTAATGGTAAATAATGCTACCACTTTGACAAAATACTCTGCTTATGCAAGCTCTCAGCAAATGTTAAACCCAATATATATGTTCTTGTACATTCAGGATTCTATGCTAATTTGTATTTTTTTTTAAGCATGGAGATTGGTTCTTTAAGTAAGTAGCGAGAGGATTCACAACATGAATTTCTTTTTTCATCCAGTACCATTACAGTGTTGCTCTATGTATGAAAATTTCAGTCCCTAATTCCCAACTCTGTGAGGTATCAGGTCAAAAAAAAATTAGAGCTCTCTATTCGGAGCAAGAAGCTTGTGCTTTCTTCATGGCATCTAGCTGGATGCCACGAATGGTCCCTAGAAAGTCACCATCGGTGGAGAAGACGTAGCACATATATAGAGTAGGGTGGACAAGGAGACGCATGATAGGGTGGAGTCAGATAGGAACCTGACATAGTAATGTTAGAGCGGGGGTGGGTTTTGTATTTATTTTACATTTATGGTGTTAAGGAAATAGAGTTTTGAAACTTTGTAGAAATAAATTGTTGAAAAATATTAAGATGAATTATACTTATTTTGAATTAATTTTTTCTATTAAAATTATTGAAATATACCTTTCTCAAAATAATTACGTGAACCTTACACAATATTTGAGGTGTAACGAGGGCAGAAAACTGTGGCGGAGTCGAGAACATGGTGTAGACCTGACCTAGCTAACGTAGTTCTACTTATTGAGTAATGTACATAATAAATTAAAGTCTCTGCACAAACCTTTAATAGTTTGGAGCAACTACTCACAGCATAGAATGGTCTGTTAAGACACTATAACTTTGTAGCAAAGCTCGGTCATGCAAAGCGAAGGCAGATGTCGAGCAGTATGGGGTAGGTGAAGCCAAGGGCCGGAGGGTCGCACCTTCACCGCTATCGATGAATACAAAGAGATGAATATTGCCATTATTGCATGTCCCTCTTCATTATCCATCTTTAAGGCGAGGCGCGGCTCGCACCTTCACCGCCATCGTCCATCGACAAATGCCAAGAGATGAATGTAGCCATTAGTGCAAGTCCCATTTATTATCCAAAATACTAATGCGGGGCACTTAATGCATCGCCATCCAATAATAGAGGCAATTGGAGCACAACAAAGATTCATCATAGTTGGAGTAGGTGCGCATGTAATGGTGGAGCGACACGGAGTGAAACAAGATGATGTCATAGTGAAGCGATGGCAGAGCTGAAGGCAGAGCTTAGGAGTGAACAAAGAGAGAAAAATGGAGAGGGAAGACATCACCTTGTCTTGTTGCAAAGTGTGGGTGAAGATAGAGATATGTGGCAGGAAGGAAAAGATACAGAGTGGTACATGATGGTCACCAGAATAGGAGGAATCGAGAGAAAGACGACAACATTTGTTGTGACATGGTTAGAAACTGCATGCGCTTCACGCTCGACATAGGTGTTTGTGATAGAACCACCTGTTAATTAATAGTTATATACAGTACCATAGCAGCGCACGGGTACCCTACTAGTAATTATAACAAAAGATACTATTGATGATCAACCATATCCGATAGCCAAATCAGTGAATTACATGCATTCTGAACAAAATTTTGTGACAATGTATAGTACGGTATCCCGTATATTAGGAAGTATCCGCGTGCGATTCCCTGGATTACTGGAGTATACCACATACTCGGTAAGGATTCCAGGATGGTAAGGTAACCCCCCCGTAAGGAGGAAGGATACCCTTAAACTAGGAAATCAATCCCGACGTTTAAGGAAGCCAGAGTTCTACTCGGGCATAAGTCCATATCCAGTACGACTAGATGAACCCCTTATAAAAGGATCAGCAATCCCATAGGGGAGGACAGGTGAAGTTAGATCCAAGGCAGGTTAGATCCAAGGAAGATCCAGAAGCCCTAGCTTATTCCTACGAGAAGACCTGCCACCTCGAAGGAGTCGAGCTTAGCGAAATTAGTCGGATTAGTCTACGATTAGGCCTAGGATAGCCAACTAACCTTCATATCCCTTGTAAGACATTCTTCAGTTAATATATACGAACATGACGTAGGGTTGTTATCCTAAGGGAGGCCCGAACCTGTATAAAAAGGGCATTTTCCTTGCCATTATACCTCTGGCCTTGTGCCCTAGCGGTCCCTACCCCTCATACATACACATTCCACGAATACCGTAAGATCGGCGGTTCACCGATTGTTGACAGATGGTGCCGACCGTGGGGACCTCTCCGGCTCAAGCTGTCCAGGAAGAATCAAAGCTGGCAAGATGTGCAACTTCTCGCGATCAGCCCATAACGCCGATTGCATGACCCTCCTCAGCGCAACCTGAGGAGGAGGAGGAAAGTTCCGCAGGGAATACGATCACCATCATGCACCGTACCGGGTACACGGACCAAGGTTTCTATGACAACTTCGGCCCAATGGATCCATACCCGGTAACGGATCGCGTAGATTTGGAGAATACGCTCCTGGCGAGGACTCGGATAGCGAAGCCGATCGCTTCCAGACCGAGTGCGCTATGGCCTTCGAAGGGAGATCAGTATCAACCGACAATCTCCAGGCAGGAGCGGCTAGTCCAATGTCCGGGTTGTCGCCTACACCTTCTGATCGTCCAGATGATCAAGAATCCACTCACGCCGTACCTTATGAGGACAATACGATGGAGTGGAACTATACCCCATCTAATCTATGTTCTCAAGTAGTTCTCGTGATTCAAGATGATCGTGAAGAGCTCGAGAGACAAGATCAGGATGGGAGCTCTCGACGTCGCAGCCCAACGACTACTCCCCAAAGGAACGAGAATAGGCCTACGGGAGCAAAAAGAACACCTCCAGGGACAGAGGAATATGTGTCTCAAACTACTCGAAGGCTCGCCGAGGCGCGTAATCTGCTGTCAAGACCACCGGTAGCAGACTTATTGACTCTGAAGGACGGCGGTGACTGCAACAGCTGGGGGCTGAGGTACAATAGCCCCAAGCTCAAGCCGAATCTTCTCGAGCACGATCTGTGGCACGTAGCTCCAACGAGAGGAGCACCCCTCGCCCACAGGAGGAGTCAGACGGGGAAAGACGTCATCCCAGAAACCAGTCTCGACAGGGGGAACCGCGCGTCGACCTACGTGACAAGATCAACGAGCGCCGGAGCTAGAGGCACCAGCAAGATCAATCTCCCCCCCCCCTGGAGAGACCAACGATATCACGCCAACATTCAAGGACGATCCCCGACCCCGAATAGCGGCGAGATCGTGCCTTATCAGAGAGCCATCCACGGATGCCAAGTGTTATCACAGGAACTCCGATATGTGCGCTGACCGTCTCATTTTAAGCCTGGGGCCTTAGAGTTGTACGATGGCACCACAAATCCTGCAGAATTCCTAGCAATCTACACTACGACCATTGAGGCCGCAGGCGGAAACGAGAAGGTTATGGCCAACTACCTCCCGACAGCCTTCAGAGGAGCCGCCAGGATGTGGTTGACGAATCTGCCCCCGAGAACGATCCACTCCTGGGGACAACTCTGCGACATGCTTCTCGGCAACTTCCAAGGTACCTACACACGCCCTGGTCGATTCGACGACCTATTTCTAGTTGTCCAGAGACCAGACGAGACGCTCCGAGAGTTTACCAAGAGGTTTAGTGCTGTCCGTAACACTATACCTGAGATCACTGACTCGGACGTCATTCGCGCCTTCACTCGGGGCAGTAGAAATGAGATGTGCACGCACGACTTGATCATGCATCCTCCTAAGACCATGGTGTAGCTCATGGAATTAGCCGAGAAAGCTGCCTGTGCAGAGGAAACCTTGCGCTACATCAAACAGCAGCAGGGCAGGTCGACCAGCTCTCCCCTCCGGACCAGAGACGACTCCAAGAAGTCAAAACACAAAAAGAAGCCCTCCGGAGGGAATAGAGAGAAGAGAGCTAAAGCCGATGAGGTTTTTGCCGATCTCCCCGAGAAGCATACCTAGCGACCACGCCCCAAGGATAAGCAAACGAATTCCTCCGACAAGCCATCCAAGCTCTGGTGCGATTTCCACCAGATCGACTCGCATGACCTATGTCAATGTCGCATCTTCAAGAAGTACCTTAAGGAGGAAAAAGAGAAGCTCCGTGGGAATGACCCGCAGGTCACAAACAATAGCCGGGACACAACTCCCGACAATAACTCCTCCCCTGAGCCATTCCAGGTGCACGTCCGAGCGATCGAGCATATATTTGGGGGCTCGTCCTCCTACGAATTGAGGAGGCAACACAAGGCGATTGCCCGAGAAGTCTTTGCAAGCATACCACAAGTACCTCGGGCAGTCAAATGGTCGGAGGTCGAAATCAAGTTTGACCAAACCGACTGCCCAAAAACTGTGCTCGACTAGGACGATATCCGATCGTGGTCGAACCAACGATCAACAACTGCCGAGTGGCTCGGGTGCTGATAGACGGAGGAAGTTCCCTCAACATCCTATTCACCAAAGCCCTCGATGCTATGCAAGTACAACGGTCATCAATCCAAACGGTGATACAAGCGTTCCACGACATCGTGCCGGGCTCATCGGCCACGCCGATCGGGCAGGTCACGCTCTCGGTGACCTTTGGAACACCTGAGAACTTTCGAACAGAGAAAATCCTGTTCGACGTAGTCGATTTTGAGATAGCATACAATGCCATCTTAGGGCGCCCGACTTTGGCCAAATTCATGATAACAACACACTATGCATACCAGTGCATGAAGATGCCTGGCCCAAAGGGCGTTCTTACGATAAAGAGCTCTCCTCAAGAAGCACTTCTCTGCGACAAGCGCAGCCTCGACCATGTACGAACGCTCCATGAGGATGGAGAGCACGCTCCCTCCAAAGCCAAAACGGCCGTAAAAACTCATGGCAAGGTAAAAATCATTCTCTTGGACCCAGCAGAACCCTCCAAGACAGTCCAGATCAGCTCAACTCTTGATCCAGACTTGCAATAATCGCTCATCACTTTCCTCCGGAGCAACTCGGATGTTTTTGCATGGCAACCATCTGACATGCCCAGAATCCCCAGGGAAGTGATCGAGCACAAACTGGCTATCCGCCAGGACGCCACTCCTGTAAAACAGAAGCTCCGACGTTTTGCTCCAGATCGGAAAGAAGCTATCAAATTGGAAATTGAAAAACTCTTGAAGGCCGGATTTATCCAGGAAGTCGAACATCCTGAATGGCTCGCCAACCTCATCATGGTAAAAAAAGCCAACGGAAAGTGGAGAATGTGTGTCAACTTCACAGACCTCAACAAGGCCTTCCCCAAGGACGCCTTCCCATTACCCAGAATAGACCAAATAGTGGACTCCACGTCTGGATGCGACTATCTAAGCCTTCTAGACGCCTATTCAGGTTATCACCAGATAAGCATGTGTCAAGAAGATGAGGAAAAAACTTCCTTTGTAACTCCGTTTGGGGTATTCTGCTACTCAACAATGCCTTTCAGATTAAAAAATGCGGGCGCAACATATCAACACAGAATGCAGCTCACCCTCCACAGTCAACTCGGTCAGAATGTCGAAGCTTACGTCGATGATCTTGTCATAAAAACAAAAAAGAAAGAAAGTCTGCTCTCGGACCTGCTAGAAACCTTCACCAACCTTCGAAGGAATAGATAATGCTGAATCCGGAGAAATGTACCTTCGGAGTCGACGCCAGAAAATTGCTCGGATTCTTGGTGTCACATCAAGGAATCGAAGCAAGTCCTGACAAGATACGAGCAATTGTAGAAATGAAGTCACCGAAGTCAGTCCGAGACATCCAAAGACTCACGGGTTGCATGGCAGCCATGAGCCAGTTCATATCTCAACTAGGAGACTGCGGAATTCTTTTTTAAACACCTACGACGACATGACGGTTTCGAGTGGACGGAGGAATCAGAAAAGGCATTTCAAAAGCTCAAAGAATACTTAACTACCCCCCTGTGCTAGTTGTGCCCAACCTAGAAGAAGACTTATTTCTCTACATCGCTGCTGGCCCATCAGCGGTCAGCAGAGTATTGACGGTGGAACGTGGGACTTCAGAACAACGTGAAAAAATTCAACAGCCGGTGTACTACGTCAGCGAGATCCTGCACGGACCCAAGGAACGTTACCCTCAAGTTCAGAAACTCCTATATATGGTGCTCACTACATCTCGCAAACTTCGACGTTACTTCCAGGCTCACACCATCACGGTCCCAACCACCCACCCTCTAGGAGAAATCCTCCACAACCACGATGCCATCGGTCGGATTGCCAAATGGGCTATCAAACTCGGTGAATTCGACATCCACTTCGTGCGGCGCACCGCCATCAAATCTCAGGTACTCGCCAACTTCATCACTAAATGGACGGAACTCGACCACATATATGAGTCACCAGCGGCGAAAGAAGATATTTGGACTCTACACTTCGACGGTTCCCTGACCATCGAAGGCGCGGGGGCTGGAATAGTTTTAACTTCCCCAACCGAAGAATGCCTGCAGTATGTACTGTAGATCGACTTTCCAGCCACGAATAACGTGGCTGAGTACGAGGGTCTGCTAGCCGGTCTCAGGGTCGCTTCCACACTTGGTATCCGTCGCCTCCTCGTGAGTGGGTACTCACAGCTGGTAGCGAGACAAGTGTCCAAGGAATACCAGACCACAGACCCAAACATGGCAGCTTACCTAGCGGAGGTGAGAAAGCTAGAGAAGAAGTTCATCAGCCTCGAAGTACGGTAATCCCTTGGAAGGACAACTACCGAGCCGATAGTCTTGCCCGCCTAGCTTCCTCATGATCTCCATGCCCACCCGGGGCCTTTGTAGAAAGGATCTCGACGCTATCCATAACTTCTCACGAACCCATGGACGAAGGAATGGTCACGCTCAACACCAAGCACCATTCAAGGATGTCACCAGGCATTGACGCTCCAAAGGGAGTGACGGGGCTACTCGTCGCTACCCTCGATCCTGAGGATTCATGGATGGAGCCCATCCGCAGGTACCTTCTCGATCGAACTACGCCTGAGGATGATACACTATCCGAGCAGATTGCCCGACGCGCCAGGATGTACTCCCTGGTCGACGGAGCCCTCTACCGAAGAGGAGCTCACGGAGTGCTCATGCGGTGTATACCCCAGACGCAGGGTATGAGATTACTCGAAGAGATCCATGGAGGGGTGTGCGGGGCACATGCGTCTTTCTGAACCCTGGTTGGAAAGGCCTTTAGACAAGGATTCTATTGGCCGACAGCCCTCCGTGATGCGAGCGAGTTAGTGAAGCGATGCCGTTAGTGTCAGTTTCACTGCAGATGCATTCACCAGCCCGCCTAAGCATTACAGATAATTCCCTTGTCATGGCCATTCGCCACATGGGGCCTAGACATTCTAGGGCCTTTCCCAGTGGCGCCCAAGGGCTATAAGTTCCTATTCGTCGTAATCGGTACGTTCACTTAATGGATCGAGGCCGAACCAGTCGTACAAATCACCTCGGAGGTAGCCAAACGGTTCATAATGAAGAACGTTATGACCAGATTCAGCGTTCCGAGCAGTATCATAACCGACAACGGTACTTAGTTCTCCAGCGCAAAGTTCATCGAGTACTGCGCCGGACTAGGTACCACAATTTGCTACGCCTCGGTCGCCCACCCATAGAGCAACGGGTAGGTCGAACGTGCTAACGGACTTATAGTCCAGGGAATGAAGACTCGCGTCTTTGAAAGACTCTCCGCGCATGCAAAGGCATTGGCGCAAGAGCTACATTCCGTCCTCTGGGCGCTGCGAACAACCGCGAGTCGTGCCACAGGCGAAACACCATTCTGCCTGGTATATGGAGCGGAGGCCATGCTCCCCAGCGAGATCGCACTTAAATCACCACGGGTAGAGCTGTACACTGACAAGGAGGAAACCCCTCGACGAGAGGACAACCTCAATTTCATCGAGGAAAAGCAGACTCAAGCCTTACTCTACGCTACCGGATACCAGCAGGACCTCCATCGCTACTATGACCGACACGTCCGACAACGCTCGCTCCAAGTCGGGGACCTTGTTCTACGACTTGTTTAGAACAAGAGCAATAGCAATAAACTTTCTCCCAAATGGGACGGCCCTTACACGGTAGCCGAGGTCACTCGACCAGGATCGTTCTGACTAGCAATGGAGGACGGCCGAGTCCTAGCAAATTCCTGGAACATTGACCAGCTCCAGAAGTTCTATGTGCAAGACTACTCGAGAACACCCCTCGAGTGCACAGTCGGGGGCTGAATAAGGTGGCCAGATGACCTCGACATGAAAAATTCATCAAAAGTTACATTAGACCCCAAGAAAGATAAAACCAAAAATCCCCACAAAAAAAGTCTGGCACGTACAAAATACAAGATCGACTACGCGTTCACACCTCTGGGGTCTCCTTCCCGGCTGCATGCGAAAGTCCAGTAAAGTCTTGAGCCGCCCGATCCAATTCTGCTAATCGATCTGGAAGACTCTCAGTGGCCTGGAGGGACACGCCGGCTGTCCGAAGTATTGACTCCAGGCGATCCGTCACCATTAAGAGTTTCTCCTCGAGAGAAGAGGCCCTTGCCTTCTCTTAGCGTCGGAAAGCTGAGTCGATCAGTCCCAAAGTCCCCGGACCTCGTTGCAGACAGAATCCCATCTACCCTGGATGCGCTGAGAGGAACATTAAGGTCAGAAGGAATCATCTTACGAAAAGGGCAGATAACAAGTGAAGATGTTCTTACCTCCACCAATGGTCCGAGCAGTGACACCGGGTCATCCTCGGCTGAAGTCTCCACGCCCCGCTGACTAAAAGTCGGCTGACATATATTGCACGAAGGCAGAACCGTCCCGCTAGTCGGATCCCGACTAGGCAGTAATCTGGAGACAGATAAGCGCCTCCTCGGGACAGCCAGTTGGTCGAACCTCGGCGAAGGAAATTCCCTACATATCATGCTCAGCACCCAGGTCAACATACAAAAAGCTTGACTAAGGAGGGGATGAAAGGAGAATACCTCGCTCTCTTCAAAGAGACAGAGCGTGTTCTCCGAACCGGAGGAGCACTTGCTCCCCGAAGAAGAGGGGGCGAGGCTCCCGTGGAACGACTCCTGAACATTTCTCCCTGATTCGTGCCAAAAATCCGATCAAGAGTTGGTCGACCTCGCCAGAAGGAGAACAAGTCCACGCACTCGCCAGGGAAGCTTAGAAAGATGACTTGGGGGTGACTGTGGGAGATTCTAGGCCGCCCCGCGTGTCTTCCTTCATCTGGTCTGGGCCATCCACAGGACATCCGACGCCTTCATCACGATGACCCCCAGCAGTAGTCGGGCCCCGACTAGGAAGGGAGGGCCCCGCTTCAGGATCCATGACGCCGCGTCCCTCTCGCTAAAGAAGTCCATCGAATAACACCTTGAGTCAGTGCTATTCTGACCAGAAAAGCCAGATGTCCTGAAAACAAAAGATTACCGCAAGAATCTCTTCCTATTCGTGTTGAGGCTAAAGGGGTAGTGATGAAGGGATGTCCTGACAACCTGGTGAAGGCACCTTTTTGAAAAGGGACTTCACCTTCTCGAGCACCTCTGATTCTGAGAGAGCTGATTAAAAGACAAATAAAGGAAGTCAGAATAGCCCAAAATTTAACTAGGCGGTAATCTTAGAAAAAGTACGAGGTTTACCCATTCTCTTTCGCTTTTGACTTATCACTCGAGGAATCCCAAGCACCTGTCTCCCTCAACCGCAAGGGGAATATCCCACGCCTGACGAAGTCGGCGGCGACGTCGAAGGAGGACAGGCCTCGCGTCCGGAGGATCTTTATCTCATCGATCAGACCCATAAGGCGGGAGTCCAACGCTGTCTCATCAAACCACGAGAGTGCAACTCCGGGTGGAGATCCCCAGTGCTTGATACCCGAGGTGGACGATGGACGACAGTAACACCATTCGTTCTCCCACCCCGGGAAGGATCGGATCCCAGTGGCATCTATGTATTCCATGACCTTTTCTTCTCGGAGGCGGATACTTGCACCTCCCACAATCTCCTTTTTCGTCCTCTCCAGTGTATAATAGTATCTAAAGAGGTCCAAAGAAGGGCGTACTCCAAGGAAAGCTTCGCACAAATGGGCAAACACGCTCAGAACAGTGTAGGAGGCCGGATCGAGGTTGACTATCTCGACCCGATAGAACTGGAAGACGGAAGACAGAAAGGTGGATGGGGGGAGAAAGAACCCACGTTGAAAGAAATCAGGAAAATAACCAACCAACCAGGATCAGGCGTGGGGATCCTCTCGTTCAAGACAGGGCGAAACTTGGCTTGAAAGGTCCACTGAATTAGAGTCAGTTCCAGAGAAGATGCAAGCCTCACCTGAGTTAGCTCCGAACGCGGCCACGAGTTTCCAGCCAACGAATGCCCCACCATACGAAAGGAGGAAGATGGTGGGAAGGCTAAGGAATGGAGAGCAATGCAGGCAAAACCCCAACTCTTGGTTTCTTAAAGATTCTAAATTTTGCCTGACCGAGCGCGGTTAACGGCACGATCTGTTCCATCGCATTTAATGCGGACAATTGCTTTTCCCGCATACGAGACGTTACGCGGGAAAAAGAGGGTCTGACAAACCCACGACCCCGACAAGCGCGCTGCGTTACGACTAAAGTTAGCCAAACAGTAGCGCAGAAAAAGGAAAGTTTATTCATCACCACGCGAAATTTCCGCCACGATGGTTCGGTTTTCCAGAAATCCACCAGGCCAACGCGTGTCTGTGATCGACAGGTCAGATTAAATTGGAAAAGCTTTTAGATTTCCAAGGACTATTTCGATAAGGCTATCACGACTACTCGGTAGAGATTGTACCTACTTGGGAAAGTTGTCGATAAAGATTACTCGGTTTGCCTACTCGGAGCTACTCCCCGCGAAAGGCAGATTTCATATAGAACAGTCATGACCTCACTTCACGTACTGATGGGGGGCTTGACGATGTATAGTATGGTATCCCATATATTAGGAAGTATCTGCGTACGATTCCCTGGATTACTGGAGTATACCACGTACCCGGTAAGGATTCTAGGATGGTAAGGTAACCCCCCGTAAGGAGGAAGGATACCCTTAAACTAGAAAGTCAATCCCGACGTTTAAGGAAGCCAGAGTTCTATTCGGGCATAAGTCCATGTCCAGTACGACTAGATGAACCCCCTATAAAAGGATCAGCAATCCCATACGGGAGGACAGGTGAAGTTAGATTCAAGGCAGGTTAGATCCAAGGAAGATCCAGAAGCCCTAGCTTATTCCTACGAGAAGATCTGTCACCTCGAAGGAGTCGAGCTTAGCGGAATTAGTCGGATTAGTCTACGATTAGGCCTAGGATAGCCACTAACCTTCATATCCCTTGTAAGACATTCTCCAGTTAATATATACAAACAGGACGTAGGGTTGTTATCCTGAGGTAGGCCCGAACCTGTATAAAAAGGGTGTTTTCCTTGCCATTATACCTCTAGCCTTGTGCCCTAGTGGTCCCTACCCCTCATACATACACATTCCACGAATACCGTAAGATCGGCGGTTCACCGATCATCGACACTTTGCAAATACAATTCAATCCTAGAAATGTGTGATCATGAAATGCCACAATGTCTATGTAGACTATCAGAGAATGTTGATAAAACTAAAGGATAACTATTTGAGAGGACAGGATCATCCTACAATAGCCTATACATACATTGTGGCATGTCACCATCACGTGTTGGTAAAATTGAATGTCTTTTGCCTTGTTTTGTCTGAAATATTCACTAGTTAAACCATGGGAAGTGGTCATCGCAATTTGCTTCAATAAAACTAATGTGTGTCCTTTGTTTAATATGGATGAGAATTTTTAGTGATTTGTGAGTTCATATCATAGGTAACTATGATCAAACCTAACATCTACCCATAACAAGTAATATATTATAAATCTACATCATCCTGACACTAATCTAGCCAAGAAAAAATCAATTATAAATGCTATGCTACACCATAATAAGATATCATTGAATGTATATTATGAAATTATATGGATAACATCTACACATCACAGGCCATGGATTCTATCTTGCTCTTGATCGAATATGTGTCTGTTTATCAGAATGAGTTAAGGATTTTTAATCATTCCTTACCACATATAGGGAAAGCAAAACATATACTCATTATATTTTCCCCCATATATATATGTAACTATATAGAAATGCTATTCTACTCCTTTGAGCAGAATAAGGTAATCTACACATAGCCGTAAAATCATGCACCCAAGATCATAAAATTATGCATACACGATCGTAATTTTAATGAAAGTGGTGACATATAGTAAACTTATATACAAGATAGTAAACTTCTGTACAAGATGTCATAAATGTTGGATCGTAAATTGTTATAGAAACTGACGATGTACTGTATAGTATCCCGTATACGAGGAAGTATCCGTATACAATTCCTAGGATTATCGAAACAAGAATACGTATTTGGTAAGGATCCCCAGGAGATATGGTAACCCCCCCTGTAAGGAAGGAGGACATCCTGTAAACTAGGAAGTCAATCCCGATGTTTAAGGAAGCTAGAGTCCTACTCGGGCATAAGTCCATATCCGGTACGACCCGGGGAGCCCCCTATAAAATGATCCACAATCTTATAGGGGAGGACAGGTCTTTCTAGTCTAAGGAGAGATGTCTGACTAGTCCCAGGAGGAGCCTAAAGCCATCCAAAAGCCTTAGCGATTCCCACGAGAAGACCCGCCGCCTCGAAGGAGTCGAGCCAAGCGGAATTAGTCGACATAGCCTCCGATTAGGTCTAGGTTAGCCACTGACATATACATCCCTTGTAAAAATACTCTTTGATCAATATATACAAACAGGACGTAGGGCTATTATCCTGAGGGAAACCCGAACCTGTATAAAAAGGGCATTTCTTTGCCGTCAGATCTCTTGGTCTTGTGCCCTAAAGGACCCTATCCCCCAAGTATCACAGTTCCACGACTACCGTAAGATCGGCGGTGTGAGAGTCTAATTTCAACTACTAGAACCCCCTATGTATATCCTCGTCAGTCCAAGATCACGCTGACGATACACAGGCGAAATGAATAATATTGCATGCATTCAAAGTTTAAAAACTTAATTGAGTACAATATGCCACATGGCTTACAAAGTTCCATGTCTAATGACATTTATTACATCAGAGGCAAACAACGGAAAATAAAAGCGAAGCGACTCCATCCATGCCACAGGCAATTGACAGAAGCCATGTGAGCTATTCTTCGGGCTCATCATAGAAGAAGTCTTCATCAGCTCCTTCTTCAGCATACTCCTCTGCACACCACCACAAAAACATGCACGATGAGTACTTCACGTACTTAGCAAGCCACCTGGCGGCAGATAGTCCACCATACTATATGCAAGGCTTCAAAGGAAGGCTTTATGGCTTAACTGCGTAAAGCAAACTTTTAGTTGAAATATTAGGGTAGATTCGGAGGCATTGTTTTGATGTAAAACAGTTTTATTATCAGGGGTATTTTCCAGCGTGTGGTCCTTGACCAACACCTTCGAGCAAGGAACTCCTGCCTTAGCTCAGCCATAGGTTTCATCAACATAGGGGTAGAGGGAAGTAGCAAGGGGGAGAGGGACAGGTCCTTTTCATTAAGAATGAGTCATGTGTTGTCCATGACCGTGGACACGGCTAATCGATTAGTTTATTACTCTGCAGAGTTTGTACACTTTACCCACATGACACAATCTCGCCTTGTTGCCACTGGCCGTCGCCAGCATTGCAACAGGGAGATTGTGACGCAGTCTTTTAGCTAGATCCCCCTAAGGTGTGACATGCCCACCGGGTCTGGCTCGGAGTCGAGAGTATGTCCCCGTACTCCGGTCCCCCCATCTGTGCCGAGGGTCCTCGTAGCTACGTCCACCCCTTCTGCGGTACAGCAACATCAGCACCAAAGGCTGACTAACCTACTTGACCAAGCCATTGCCCATATTGCATGTGGTTGCATTGTTGACACACTTCTCCAACTTCAAGACTTCGTTTCAAAAACGAAAACGAACCGGCGGCTTAACGCATGCCTAATCGCGCTCGGGCGCTCGGCCGCGCAGCCGTTCGGGCGTGCTAGGCAGCGCACGGTAGCAGCGCATGCACCAGCGGCCCAAAAAGGCAGCCCAGGCGGCAGCCCAAGAGGAGGGAATGAGGCCCAAAGGGAAAAAAAGAAAAAAAGAAAAAGGGGAAGCCGGCCCATGAGGGAAAGGAGGGGGGCCTACGAGCTGAGGAGGGGCAGCCGGGTGGGCTGGGCCCAGGTGGATGGGAAAATGGACCTTTTGGCCCAGGTTGGGGAGAAGAATAAATAAAACATTTTTTGAATTTAAAAATAGCAGAAAAGCAATTGAGGGCTTTAAAAATACCAAATGACTTCCAAAAATTCCAGAAAAATTCCAATAAATCAAATTGGACATAAGGAACCCAATAAAAATATTTTTGGAGCAAATTTTCAAGTGATGATCAATTGGAAAATCAAAGACAACACTTAATGCTATCAAATTAATTCAAGGCCTTTGATTAATTTGAGATAAAAATCCAAATAAAATATTTTTAACATATATTACATACTTGCACATCCTTCTCTCTAAAAAAAATTTCAAGCCCGCAAAAAGGAGGATGTTACAGGCGGTTTACCAATCGTCGACAGATGACGCCAATCGTGGGGATCTCTCTGGCTCAAGCCATGAAGGAAGCATCAGAGTCGGCAAGATGTGCAACTGGTCGTGATCAGCCCACTTCACCGATTGCACAGCCTTCCCCGGTTTGACCCGAGGAGGAAGAAGCAGGCTCGGTAGCGGATACGATCGCACTCACGCGACACACCGGGTATTCAGATCTGGGCTTCTACGACAACTTTGGCCTGATAGATCCGTACCCGGTGATTGACCGCGTAGATTTTGGAGAATATGCCATTGGCGAGTACTCAAATTGTGAAGTCGATCACTTTAGAACCAAGTGCGCCAGGGCCTTCAAGGGGACGTTGGTGTTACCCGACGATTCCCAGGTAGGAGCGACCAGCCCGATGATAGGACGATTGCCTGCGACTTCTTATCGACCGATCGATCAAGATCCCAATCACAGTATCCCTCCCGACGAGGAAAACACGATGGAGTGGGAATACACCCCATCTGATCCAGACCCTCAGGTGGTTCTCGCGACCCAGGACAATCAGGAAGATCCCGAGGACCAGGATCGGGATGAGGGCTCACAACATCAGAGCCCGATGGCTACTCCCCATAGGAACGAGAATATGCCTACGGCAGCAGACAAAACCCCTCAGGGGACGGGGGAATATGTGTTCCGAACTGCCCGAAGACTAGCCGAGATGCGCAATCTGCTGTCACGACCACCGACGGCAGATCTGACGACACCCGATGGAATACAATGGCTACGACGGCTGGGGGCTGAACTACAGCAAGCCCAAGCCCAAGCCGAGTCTTCTCGACTCCAATCGGCGACACACAGCTCCGCCCGAGAGAAGACCCCTCTCCAACAAGAAGAACCAGAGGGAGAGGGACGACATCCTAGGAACAGGTCTCACCAGGAGGAATGTCGTGTCGATCTCCGCGACAGGCTGGGATTGGCGCCCGCGAGAGCAATCTCCTCCCCGGGGAGACCACGAGTACCACGCTAACAACCGGGGATGATCTCTGACCCCAAAATAGCGGTGAGAACGCGCCTTATCGGAGGACCATCAACAGATGCCAAGCGCTATCCCAAGAACACCGACATGTGCGCTGGCCGTCTCGCTTCAAGCCCGGGGCCCTAGAGTCATAAGATGGCACCACTCACCCTACAGAGTTCCTGCAGATTTACACTACGACGATCGAGGCCGCAGGCGGGAACGAGAAGGTCATGGCTAACTACCTCCCAACCGCTCTTAGAGGAGCAGCGAAGACCTGGTTGACAAACCTACCCCCAGGAACGATCCGCTCCTGGGGACAGCTTTGCGACATGCTCCTCGAAAACTTCCAAGGTACCTTCACACATCTTGGTCGGGTCGACGACTTATTCCTAGTCGTCCAACGCCATGACGAGACTCTCTGAGAGTTCACCAAGCGGTTTAGTGCTGTCCGCAACACTATTCCTGAGGTAACAGACTCGGATGTTATCCATGCCTTTGTTCGAGGCAGCAGAAATGAGATGTGTATGCACGACCTGATCATGCATCCACCCAAGACAATGGCACAGTTGATGGATGTAGCCGAAAAAGCCACCTGTGCTGAAGAAACCCTACATTACATCAAGCAGTAACAGAACAGGTTGCCAAGGTCTCCCCTCCGGACCAAAGATGACTCAACGAAGACGAAGCGGAAGAAGAAATCCTCCGGAGGGAACAGGGAGAAGAGAGCTAAAGCCGATGAGGTATTGGCCGATCTCCCCGAGAAGCGTACCTGGCGACCACGCACCAAGGACAAGCCGACGACTTCCTCCGACAAGCCAGGAAAACTCTGGTGTGACTTCCACCAGACTGATTCGCATGATCTCCATGAGTACCGCATCTTCAAGAAGTACCTCAAGGAAGAAAGAGAGAAGTTCCGCGAGGAAAACCCGTAGGTCGCAAACAACAGTCGGGACACAACTTCCGACGACAATGACTCCACCCTTGAGCCATTCTAGGGGCATGTCAGAGCAATCGAGCATATATTTGGGGGCTCGGCTTCCTATGAGTCAAAAAGGCAATACAAGGCGATCGCCCGAGAAGTTCTCGCGAATATACCGTGAGTCCCTCGGGCAATCAAGTGGTCGGAGGTCACGACCACATTCGACCAAACCGATTGCCCCGAGAACTGTGTTCAACTAGGACGGTACCCGATCGTTGTCGAACCAACGATCAACAATTGCCGAGTAGCCCGGATGCTAATAGACGGAGAGAGCTCCCTCAACATCCTATTCGCCAACACCCTTGATGCCATGCAAGTGCCACGATCATCGGTCTAGACAGTTACACAGGTGTTCCACGGTATCGTCCCAGGCTCGTCGGCTACGCCGATCGGGCAAGTCACACTCCTAGTTACCTTCGGAACACCGGAGAACTTCTGAACAGAGAAGGTCATGTTCGATGTAGTCGACTTCGAGACGGCATACAATGGCATCTTGGGGCATCCAATTCTGGCCAAGTTCATGTCAGCAACTCACTACGCCTATCAGTGCATGAAGATGACCGGCCCAAAGGGCGTCCTCACGATAAAGAGCTCCCCAGGAAGCACTACTCTGCGACAAGCGTAGCCTCGACCATGTGCAAGTGTCTCAAGGGAGTGAGGGACACACCCTCTTCAAAGCCAAGGCTACCGTAAAAACTCACGACGAGGTAAAAACCATTCCCTTGGACCCAGCAAAACCATCCAAGGTGGTCAAAATCGGCTCAACTCTTGATTCAGACTAGGAACTCTCGCTCATCACCTTCCTCCGGGACAACTTGGATGTTTTTGCATGGCAACCATCCGATATGCCCGGAATCCCCAGAGAGGTAATAGAGCACAGGATGGCAGTCCGTCCAGACGCCATGCCAGTAAAATAGAAGCTCCAACGGTTTGCTCCCTATCAGAAGGAAGCCATCAAGCTAGAAATCGAAAAGCTCCTGAAGGCCGAGTTTATCCGAGAAGTCGAACATCCCGAATGGCTCGCCAACCCCGTTATGGTAAAGAAAGCCAACGAAAAGTGGCGAAAGTGCGTCGACTTCACGGACCTTAACAAAGTCTACCCTAAAGACGCCTTTCCATTACCCAGAATAGACCAGATAGTAGACTCTATGTCCGGATGCAACTATCTAAGCCTCCTCGACGCTTACTCCGGTTATCACAAGGTAAGCATGTGTGGGAAGACGAGGAGAAAACCTCCTTCGTAACTCTGTTTGGGGTGTTTTGGTACTCGAAGAGGCCTTTCGAATTAAAAAACACAAGCGCAACATATCAACGCAGAATGCAGCTCGCCCTCCACCGCCAGATTTGTCAGAACATTGAAGCCTACGTCGACGGTATCGTCATAAAAACAAAGAAGAAGAAAGATCTGCTCTTGGACTTAGTAGAAACCTTCACAAACCTTCGAAGAAATAGGATAATGCTAAACCCAGAAAAATGTACCTTCGGAGTTGACGCCGGGAAATTACTTGGGTTTTTGGTCTCACACTGAGGAATCGAAGCGAATCCCGACAAGATACGAGCAATCGCAGAAATGAGGTCACCAAAGTCAGTTCGAGACGTTCAAAGACTCACGGGCTGCATGGCAGCCATGAGCTTGTTCATATCCCGATTGGGAGGCCGCGGAAGTCCTTTTTTCAAACACCTACGACAACACAACGGCTTCGAGTGGACAGAAGAATCAGAAAAGGCATTCCAAAGCCTCAAGGAATATCTAACAACCCCCTCCGTGCTAGTCGCGCCCAGCCTAGAAGAAAACTTATTCCTCTAAATCGTTGCTGGTCCATCAGTAGTCAGTGGAGTATTAACGGTGGAACGTGGGACCCCAGAACAACGCGAGAAGGTTCAATAGCCGGTCTACTACGTTAGCGAGATCCTACATGGCCCCAAGGAGCGTTACCCTCAAGTTCAAAAACTCTTGTACACAGTACTCACCACATCTCACAAACTTCGACACTACTTCTAGGCTCACATGATTACAGTCCCAACCACCTACTCCCTGGGAGAAATTCTCCGCAACCGCAACGCCATTGGCCGGATTGCCAAGTGGGCCGTCGAGCGAGGAGAGTTGACATCCACTTCGTGCATCGCACCACCATCAAATCACAGGCACTCACCGATTTCATCACCGAATGGTCAGAGCCCGACCACTCCGACGAATCACCAACATCAAAAGAAGATATTTGGACTTTACACTTCGATGGGGCTGGAGTAATTTTAACTTCCCCAACTGGAGAATGCCTGCAGTACGCACTGCAGATCGACTTCCCAGCCACAAACAATGTGGCCGTCTCCGTGTCGCTTCCGCACTTGGTATCCGTCGCTGTCACGGACCCGGAATCCACATGTGAATAGGGGAACGCGAAGTCGCCAAGCGCCGAAGGACTCGTCAGCCCGGTGGCACGGTACCTGCGCCGTACGCACCGAGGCGGAGCGATCCGACACCCGACCAACGCAGGCCGACCGGAAGTGACCAATCTTCCCAGAACCACATACAGATCCCAGATGCCGGTGAAGGGGTAATGCCACATACTAAGGCTGCGCTCCGCGATAGTCATAGGAGGACTAGAGCCCGGGATATGCATCCCCTCAACCTTAACCAGCCACGAGGTACGACTTTGGGAGGATCCAGCTCTGCTCTGCCGTCAGCGCGAGGCGTGACGGTCGTAGGAGGCTTAGCAAGTACGGGACGAATCCCTTGGATCGACTCAGCCAAAGCTACACCTGGCTAGCGGTTCGCTCACCTCTGCCATCACGAAACGCAATCCTAGCGCGCAATAATACCGCTGCACAGTTGCCCACATACTTCATCACATACACGCATTGTACATGGACAACCGCAAGTAACAACTCGGACATCACAACAAAGCCCTAAATTGCGATAACACACTAAATGTCCACATCGGACTTAAAATTTACATCAGTCGGTCATAACCGGAAACATATCCGAGTACGGGAAATTAAACGACAGCGGAAGTAAAGTAAATGAGTCCCACAGCGGTGCGATGACCGCTGACCAAAAGCCACAGAAAACCCCTGAGCCGATAGCCAACCAAAGAAACCATGCACTAGTCATCATCGAATAATTCTTCGACTGCTGGCTCACCTGCAATGATCTAGGAATGTCCTAGGTGAGTACGGGGTACTCGCAAGACTTAGTCGTGCTTGATTATATGTCCTACCCATACTAGTATAACAGCAATTAAACAGGATGCTTCTCAGAGTAACAATATACAAGTTAAGGGAATAACATAAACAAGTGGAGGTAAATACAAGATAAACAACAGCCTAATTCAGGGTACCAACATGTCGTAAACACATCAACACGAGACCAAATTAACCATTTCCACTCCATTGGGGCAGCCCATAATTTCGATCCAAAAGAATCCATTTAACATAATCCACATCAATTAGGATAGACCCTAGGTCAAATCCAAATTCATCCAACATCCACACATTTTCATGTAATCTCTCGGATCGTTACCGGCCATCAATCACCCTGAGTGCAAAGAGTGCCTTAACCCTTGGAGGTTGCAAGTCTCCAAGGGTCTCTGTCTTACCTCAACTACACCCCAGCCTCGATGCCGCTAACGTCCACGCGTGACAAGGGGAGTAATTCACGATGGAGTCACCTCAGGGTTGGTATCGCGACAACTTCTTACACCTAGTCGCCCCAGGCTCCTCCAATGATACCAACTTTATCCATCTGACACTTTCCCTTCGGCTCTCACATCTTACCTTAGTGTGTTCAAGTAATTAGTGTATCGGGTTAACTTCAACCATGACCAGACATAACTCACCGTATACCCTAGTCATGCTAGTTTAATCGAATTCGACCACAACTTCTGAGCAATCAATCCACACATCAACATATAGATAAGTAAAACAGATGCTGGACAAATAAAAGATGCAACAAGCTCTGCTTTCCTTCTTCGAACGGTTCCTGATCCTGCGTTGAGTCGTGGGCCTGGAGGTCTCCTTCTTCGAGCTCTAGTGCAAGCAAATGAAATACCGGAAAATAACATTAAAAGGACATTCAAACACCAGCATGTATGCATGATGAGCTACACTAGATATGTATTTCTCAGGTGACCTAACGGTGTTAAGAAGCTAAAGTATCGAACACTTCTTACTTTAGTGTTGCCCTATCATGCATGCATGTCAAGTTTCATGGGGTTACGTATTAGGGTTTGAAGGTTGATGCACATACAGGAGTATCTAAACAAGGTGCTGATGTCGAGGGTCTTAAACTAACGAGGGTCTCCCATGTTAACGTGTGAGTGTTAGACAGTTGTTGTACCATACATACATGTCCAGACTCGCTCGATTGCGAACTAGGGTATAACAGTGGCCACTCATGTTGGAGTGGCATGGACTCAATTATTTGTAATGTAGAAGTGCTCTGGAATATTTGACTAACGCATTTGGAATCACTCGATTCGGAGTTACGAGTAGTAAGTTACGAAGCGTCGAGTTAGGGTTTAACAAGATACGGTGACGAAAAGGTCTAACGCTAGCACCCTACCAAGTCATACTGTGCATGTGTTCCTAATGGACATCTAGTTGCTCCAAGTCGTAGGAATTCTCGTAAGGATTCAAGAACTGTAATGCTTATCGAAATTGGAGTTAGGGTTGCGAAGTTAGGGTTTATCGACCCTCGACGGAGGCTAAACAACAACCCTAGATATCAGTGTGTGCATGTGCTCAAAATTAATTTTTGAGTCAGCCATATTGTAGAGAATTTCATAAGCTTTCCGAACATATAAAATTTATCAAATTTGGATGAGTGGTTTGAAAGTTATGCATGTTTGAAATTTCATTCAAAATCTGCCCCTAACCCAACGAAACCCTAAATGCTAGATCTACCCGAGGCCTACCCAGACTAATCCCTAATTCTAACGTGCACCCGAGAAGCAACCAGGGGAACTACCCACGTCAGCAGGGCGTGGGACCCTTCTGTCAGTGGCTCGGGTGGTCGGGGGACCAACCCGAGCACTCCACGCGTCCCACCCCCGCTTCCCTCTCTCTCTCTCTTCTCGGGACCGGTGGGAGGCGAGGTCCAGACGGCGGAGCACACCGGCGGCTCGCCAGAGTTGGGCATCCAGGTGCTAGGGGGCTCAGATCTACTCGGAGGAAGTGTCTGAGGCACGAGGAGCTCACCCCGAGTAGGCTGCTGTGCTCGGGGAGGACGGAGGAGGTCGGGAGGGTGGTCGGCGACGGTGACCGGCGGGAAGAAGCTTCGGGTCGATGGCGTCGGGGGCCTCCGAGCTTGGATCTGCACCGAGGAGGACGCAAGGATGTTGGGGGGGAGCAGGTTCTCTGGAGCAAGAAAATGGGAAGGGGGAAGGACCAGGGCGTCGAGGAGAGCTCGTCGGAGCTGTTGCCGGACTCGGGGAAGAAAATGTGGGCGACGGCGCTGGAGGCTTGGATCTGGAGAATGTAGGGGAGGAGGAGGTCAGCGAAAAGAAAGGGGAGCTCGGGGAGGTGGATTGGGGGCTCGGGACTTGCTGGACCAGCGGCAATTGCTCGCCGGAGCTGGGTGGCCGGAGCTGGAAGAGGAGCTAGGGCTCGGGGAGAATAGGGGAGAAGGCTAGGGCTTGCGAGAAAGGGGGAACCCGGTCGGAAGGGGGCTTAAATAGTGCGGCGGCGGCTCGGACAGCGGAGGTCGGGAGCGGGGCACCGCCCAGCTCGGCCAGCGGGCGGCAGCGACGTGGAGGGGGAGGTCCTGACAGGCGGGACCGGGCGCGGGGCGAGAGGAGGAAGGGGATGACAGGCGGGGCCCGGCTGGCAGCGAGAGCAGAGGGAGAGGCGCGCGCGCGGGGGAAGTGGGCCGGCCAGCAGGGCCGGCCGAGCAGGCCACTGGCCCGATTAGCTTTAGGGGTTTTATTTTTCTTTTTAATTTCTGAAACCAGAGTTACCCCTCTCGACATTTTATGTACAAATCTTTCTCCAAAATTCCTGAAATTTTTACCAACCCTACTAACATTATTCCTGGGCTACTGTAGAAGTTTGAACCAATTTGGAGTTCATTTAAATGATTGTCTAGTTCAAACCTAGGGTTTAACCTAATTCGACGATTTGAACTAGGGCTAGGTCCTATCCTTCTCCAAAAATTCTGAAATTTGGCATGAAGTTAATGTTCCCCTATTTATGTCCATCCCTAAAGTTTGGTGAATTTTTATACTCATTTGCTTGCCCATTTGCTTAACCCTAGTTCTCGGCTCTTTTAGGATTTGAGCTTGGTTATTCTAGTCGGGTTGTTATTTCATGTTGGTTTTTGGGAGCAAACCTTAGAGAGAAGAGAGAAGGTGGTTGTGAGGGGGATTCATCGACGGGGTTCACTGGCCCCACCACTTGCTTACGTTATCGTTGAAGTTCGATACTTCAAATAAATTGATTGGTGTTTGTATAACTCGAATAAGTTGATTGGTGTTTGTATAAACATCCACTGAGGATGAGATATTAACATATTCTATAAAGTACACTTATATCCTTTCGGGTTTAAACAAGATGGTGCGGGGATTTTGATGACATGTATGCATGCATGCAAAGCAAATACCTATTTCGTTACAATTGGGTATTACAGTCGCCTACTAGTGAGTGGGGACTCACAGCTGGTGGCAAGACAAGTGTCCAAGAAATACCAGACTACAGACCAAAACATAGCGGCTTACCTCACAGAGGTGAGGAAGCTGGAGAAGAAGTTCATCGGCCTCGAGGTATGGTACATCCCGAGGAAGGACAACTATGGAGCCGATAGTCTTGCTCGCCTAGCTTCCTCACGTTCTCCATGCCCACCTGGAGCCTTTCTAGAAAGGATTTCAACACTGTCCATAGCCTCGAGCGAGTCCACGGACGAAGGAATGGCTGCCCTCAGAACGGAGCACCATTCAAGGGTGTCACCAGGCATTGATGCTCCAAGGGGAGTGGGGGGCCAACTCGTCGCTCCCCTCGATCCTGAAGATTCGTCGATAGAGCCCATCCGCAGGTACCTTCTCGGTCAGACTATACCTGAGGATGATACACTATCCGAGCAGCTTGCCCAATGTGCCAGAATGTACTCCCTGGTCGACGGAGTCCTCTACCGAAGAGGGGCTCATGGAGTGCTCATGCTGTGTATACCTCAGAAGCAGGGTACATAATTATTCGAGGAAACCCATGGAGGGGTGTGCGGGGCACATGCATCTTTTCGAACCCTAGTCGGAATGGCCTTTCGACAAGGATTCTATTGGCCGACAACCCTCCGTGTCAATTCACCGCAGATGCATTCACCAGCCCGCCCAAGCATTATAGACAATTTCCTTGTCATGGCCCTTCGCCACGTGGGGTCTGGATATCCTGGGACTTTTCACAGTTTCGTCAAGGGGCTACAAGTTTCTATTCGTCACAATCGACACATTCAACAAGTGGATCGAAGCTGAACCAATCGTACAAATCACATTGGAGGCTGCCAAGCGGTTCATAATGAAGAATGTTGTGACCCGATTTGGCCTCCCGAGCAGGATTATAACCGACAACGGCACCCAGTTTTCCAGCGTAGAGTTCATTGAGTACTGCACCGGACTTGGTACCAAAATATGCTACGCCTCGGTCGCACACCCATAGAGCAACGGGCAGGTCAAGTGCGCCAATGGACTTCTCCTCCAGGGCATGAAAACCCGCATCTTTGATCACCTTTCCACACATGCAAAGGCATGGGTGCGAGAATTTCCCTCAGTTCTCTGGGCACTTCGGACAACAGCCAGTCGTGCCACGGGTGAAACACCTTTCTTTTTGGTCTACAGGGTGGAAGCCATGCTCCCCTGCGAACTTTTGCTAAAAACACCACGGGTAGAGCTGTACACAGACAAGGAAGAAACCCCTCGACGAGAGGACGACCTCAATTTCCTTGAGGAAAAATGGACTCAGGCCTTACTTCGAGCCACCAAGTACTAGCAAGACCTCCGGTTACTACGAACGACACATCCGGCAGCGCTCTCTCCAAGTTGGCGACCTCGTTTTACGACTCGTTCAGAACAGGAGTAACAGCAACAAGCTCTCTCCAAAATGGGAAGGCCCTTATATGATAGCCGAGGTTACTCTACCAGGACCGTTTAAATTAGCCATGGATGATGGCCGAATCTTGACAAATTCCTAGAACATCGACCAATTCTAGAAGTTCTATGTGTAAAAACCTAAGACTGCCTACTCGAAGACTCTTCTCGGGTACACAGTCGGGGGCTAGAAGGTTTTGGATAATGAGTATAACGTTGTCAAACAAAAAGACTTATCGGAACCCACACAAAAACCTCTTTACAGAAGTACAAGATTTGCTACACGGCCATGCCTTCGGGTACTTTTTCCCCAAGTATTCAAATGATCAACATAAACCTGGGCTGCTTCCATCAATTCCGCCGACCGGTCCGAGAAGCCCTCGGTGTCTTGAAAGGGCACCCCTACTGCTTTCAATGCCGCTTCGAGACGATCCACCACCGATGAGAGTTTTTCTCAAGAGAAGAAGCTCATGCCCTCTCTTGGGAAAGACTGTCGGAGAGTCGGGCGGATTGGTCCCGAAGTTCTCGGATCTCAACACAAGCATAGTGCCACCTGCCCTGGGCAAGCTAGGAAGAACATCAAGGTGAGAAAGGAAAAAGGGGCCACGAAAGAGCTTTTTTGCGAATAGGGAAAATTACCTCCATCAGGGGCCCGATGGGCGCGAACGGGTCGTCCTCCACTGGAGTCTCCTCAATCGGTCAACAAGGAGTTGACGGGAGTTCAATTGGTGAAGATGAGGTGGTCTTTGTAGTTGCGCTCCGACTAGGTAGGAGTCTGTGAGTGGGCAAGCGCCTCTTCGGAGCTGCGGGCTAGTCGGACCCCAGCAAGGATTGAGGGCCCGCCAGCAGCGGTCGTCCGGTGACTGGCGAGGATGACTCCCTGCAAGTTAAAACTCAGCATCCGCGTTGCCGAAAAAGAAACCCACGAAGGGAGATAAAAGAAGGTTACCTTGCTCTCTTTAGAATCGCGCGTGGTCTCCGAGCCAGGGAAGTCACCGCTCCCCGAGCAGGGGGAGTCGCGGATCCAGCCAAAGGGGTCCTGCGCGTTCTTTCCTTTTGGTTAGAACACCCGATTAGAAATCAGGAGTGTTGCCGAAAGGCGAAAAAAGCTAAGAAGCGTACCAGAGAAACCGAGAGATTGGTCCCAGAGTACTCGCGTGGACCTCCGACCCTTCGTGCATAGACTCCCCAATCTGCTCCGGACCACGTTCTATGTCCCTGCATGGTTGACCTCTGGCAGTGGCCTATTCCCAACTAGTGATAGAGGGTCCCACTCCGGGATCTGCAATCCCACGTCCTTCGTGCTAGAGATAGATGCCCGAGTAGTACCGTTATTAGCACTACTCAGAAGAAACAGCAGGTATCTTAAACCAGAAAAGATTACCGCGAGAATCTCTTCCCGTTCTTTTTGAGGCCGAAGGGGCAATGACAAAGGAATGTCCTGACGCCCTAGAGAAGGTGTCTCTTCTAAGAGAATTGCCGTCTTCTCGAGCACTTCGGCCTCCGAGAGGGCTGTTCAAAGAAAAAAGGGGATCAGAATAACACGGATTCTAAAAACTTAGAAAACCTATGAGCCATACCCATTTTCCTGTGCCTATGATAGGGGTCGTCGGTGATCAACTAGGCACCAGTCTCCCTAGACTGCAAGGGACACAGCCCACGCCTGATGAAGTCAGAAGCAATGTCAAAGGATGGCAAGCCACGTGACCTAAGAGCTCTGATCTCGTTGATCTGACTTCTTAAGCAAAAGTCCAGCTGTCACGGACCCAGAATCCATATGTGATTAGGGGAAAGCGAAGTCGCCAAGGACCGAAGGACACGTCAGCCCGGTGGCACGGTACCTGCGCCGTACGCACCGAGGCAGGACGATCCGACACCCGCCACATGCGAGCCGGCCGGAAGCGACCAATCTTCCCAGAACCACAAATAGATTCCAGATACCAGTGAAGGGGTAATACCGCGTGATAAGCCTGCGCTCCGCGATAGTCATAGGAGGACTAGAGCTCGGGATATGCATCCTCTCAACCTAACCTAGCCACGAGGTGTGACTCTGGGAGGATCCAGCTCTGCTCTGCCGTCAGCGCGAGGCGTGACGGTCGTAGGAGGCTTAGCGAGTATGGGACGAATCCCCTGGATCGACTCAACCAAAGCTACACAGGGACTAGTGGTTCGCTCACCTCTGCCATCACGAAACGCAATCCTAACGCGCAGTAATACCATTGCACAGTTGCCCATATACTTCATCACATACACGCATTGTACATGGACAACCGCAAGTAACAACTCGGATATCACAGTACAAACTCTACATTCGATATTAATAATAACTGTCCACGATGGGACGACATATTACAATAGTCAGTTATATCCAAACACGTATCCGAGTACGGAGAAGTTAAACAACAGCGGAAGCAAGATAAATAAGACCCACAGCGGCATAGTGACCGCTGACCAAAATCCACATCTATCCCATGAGTCGAACACTACCGAGGAAACACTATTTCAGACGGCATCCAAAACAATCCTGGGCCATCGGCTCACCTGCAAGCTCTAGGATTAACCTAGGTGAGTACAAGAGTACTCGCAAGACTTAATCGTGCTTGATTAAATGTCCTACACATACTAGTTCAGCAGCAAGTAAACATGATGCTTCTCAGAGTAACATATACAAAATTAATAGCATGGCATCAACAGGGAAAACAAGGACAAGGTAAATAACAAATTAATTCAGAAAGCAATCATGCCATAAACACATCACCACAAATCCGATTCATCGAGTCCAAATCCAACGGGGTAGCCTATATATCCAATCCGATCGACTGAGTTAACAAATTCCAATCCAAATGGCAGCCCCTATACCAATCCAAATTGAACCATTACAGAGACGTTATCAAATCCGAATTTATCATCCAGGGACACATTATCAGAATCCGAATTAATCCATTTGAGACACATTTTCAATTCCAATTTGATCCACCAAAGATACATTATGACCTAATCTCTCGGACCGTTACCGACGAACCCAACCCTTGACGATATACATGAGTGCATAACCGCAAGGAGGTAATGATCCTCCAAGGGGCGTGGAGGCTTATCCCATTATACCTCAGTGTTGGCCCTCGCTAACGATCCCGTGTGATAAGGGATTGTGACACGCTGAACATAAGGTTGCTGCGGTGACAAAACTCTACTTACACCTGGGTCACCTTCCCGCCGCTATTAGCAACAACCGTACCCATTGTGCACGCCCTCGGCTCTCACAACTCACTTAAAGGTTTGGTTGAAGAGCCACAGATGTTCTCAACGTGAGACCCATCCTGCTTGTATTAGTGTGCTTAACATCTCCTAATGACATCTAAACTGATCATACCCATACGACATACAACGGAGACAGACACATACAAGCACACATAAGAGAGGGCATACACAAGAGTACGGAAAGTAAAATGCAACAAGCTCTGCTTGCCTTGTTCGGGTCGTTCCTGATCTTGCGAGGAGCTGTAAGCCGGGTGACGATGGATAACGTATCCACTAGCGTTTGTGAGGAAATCCAAAGTAGCCAAACTCCAATAAGAAGCAAACAACCTCTAGAAAGGAAAAGAGACAAGTCTAAGGAACTATTGCGAACATTACAAAAATGCATGCGATGCAACTACGGTGGATTAAAACGAAGATATACAATTACATAGGCAGGTTAATATTCATTTCAGATTTTTGGGTTAGTTTTAGTGGTGTTATAACTTTAATCGTGGATGAACCTAAAAATGAATGCATGCATGAAATACGATATGCAACTAAGAAGAAAGGTTTTAATTCTGTAATTAGGGTTAGGGTTTATTTGATTGATTCGTTGTCGTAGGTGAGAACATGGGGTCGCGATTAATAGGGATGCATTCGGTTGTTGAGATATGCAACTAAGATGGAGGTATAACCCGACAACATGATTATATGCCAGTACTAGATGAGTTATGACGTTAGTCATTTTAATCTTTACCGTTAAGCTAGATTCTCTAGTATTACTACTTAGCAGTAAGCCTAGTGCAATTTGGTCATTTCTGAAATCTCTAAATACAGCATCATACAGTAATGGCATTATGAAAGCCTACAAGTATAAGGATGGTCTTAGGTGAAATAATTATTTTACTCGGAAGGTGCATGCATTTCCTACGAAGCTTCAAGTCTAATTAGATTTTAGCATTTCCTGTCTTCTTCTTAGTAAAGAACAAGGTATTGCATATCTTATTTCCAATATGATCTCATCATCTAAGAACAACGGGTGGTTTCGTCATGTCCTCTTTATAGATATTACATTTCCTAGTTAATTAAGTGTTCGTTGCACGGTCCCACATATCATAGAACTAGGTACTCATTTCTTTTCATTTAAACTTATCAGCATATGGTGTATGAGATTGTCCTTGACACAGCTAGACCTAAATTATATTACCTCTACATCAATGAACTGTTAGATCATGATTGCAGCAATCGGCATATCGACCATTGGTTCGCTTAATTGCCATTTAGCGCGAGTAGAATCAATTGCCGAAAGTTACTAGTGTTTTTAAATTTGCTAACCAAGGACTGACCTCTAACCAACTCTGTCTCTCCTCGCTACTGTTTTGCTTTAACAATAATTATTCAGAATACTTTGTATGTCGTAACAACATGGATATACCTTGCCATTGCCTACCCGAAGTTTATTTGTAGTTGTTCTGCTGACAATTAACTTATTAGATATGCGCTAACTCATGATTTAATCAGTGTGGTTATTATATTAGGGAACTACCAGTTAGCGAATTATTGGAACATCTTACAAATACACCGACTTGGTGGATCGAGCTAACTATCCAGGGTTAGAGTAGCTAGCAAAACAACCAGTGCATGGATTGAGCAACCATCACAGGTATCACGACGTTGCTAACGTGGATCGCAACAAGTTTATATATATATATATACCTGCATATAAAAAGAAGCTGCCAGAATCATGAAACCAAGGAATCTCAATTGGTGTACTAATGATTTGCATTATCCTAGTTATCATCTAGCTCAGCAATTTAACACTTAACCGAGTATTGTAATATACTGGTCATACTCATAAGCTATGTCTCGAAGGCAATATACATGACTAGCTCACTTTGCATCTAACTGGGGATTAATTGATGATTTCTCTTAATACACCGTGATGCATGGACGGCAACTGAGCGGAGAGAAAGGAAGGCGACCTGCAAGGCGGAGGACTCCGGTGTTGTTGAGGACGATGGGGTCGTGAGGAGATGCTCGGTTGGGCGGCGAGGACGAAGGCACTGAGGGTGGCAAGGATGTGGAGGCCAGCGGTGGAGAGCTTGCGGGAGTGACGACGCTGTAGCCCCTTCGGTGACGGCACTCAGGTGGCTTCGCTCGGGGCTAACACCGGAGACGACGTCGCTGATGGCGGAGCTCCAAGGCGGCAGGCTCGGCAAGTGGCCGAGGTTGGCGGTGGGGATGCGTGCACGACAGAGAGGGACCCGCGGGGCGCCTTAGGCGCGGCTGCCTGGGCCCGGGCTGACGCCGGCGGTGGCGCTCAATCAAGGGAGCAACGGGAGCGACGGTCGGGAGCGGCGCAGATGAGGGCGACGCTGCCTGAGCGCAGCGGGAGCAGCGGGCGGAGGGAGGCGCGGGGACGGCGCGCTAGGGGGAGCAGAGGGCGACGGCCGGGGCGGAGAGCCGGGCGAAGGGCAGCAAGCGGATCCGGCGGGATGAGGGGAAAGGCGGCGGCGCGCCATAGTGGCAAGGCGGCGCGCAGCTGAGCAGGAAGGGGGCCTGGCAGGGGGGCGCACGGGGAGGAGAGCCGGAGTCCAGGGGAGGTGGGGTACTGGGCGGCGGGAGGCGAGTGGCCTGCTCGGCCGGTGGCGGTGCGGCGAGAGAGCAAGGGGAGGGCGGCGCTCAGAGCAGAGCCCAGGGCGGCGGCTCGCCTGAGCTTGGCCAAGAACAGGAGGCGTGGCGGGGAGCACCAAAGGAGGCCGGCGGCGGAGCACCAAGGGAGGCCGAGGCGAGCGGGAGGCGACGGCCGGGGCAGGAGGCTGCCGGCGGCGGCGCACAGGTGGAGTAATGGCGGCCGGCAGTGAAGAAGATGACGCCCAATCCCTTGCACCAATGGCAAAATGCCCAAATACTTATGCATGTCACAAATTTTTGGATGATTGGAATGCTCAAGAGGTGGGGATCCAACAGCATAACATGCATGGCCTGGTTTCTTGATTTGGAATGGGATTTGGAGGGGAGAAGAGGATGGAGTGGGGAAGGCTTGAAGAACACAGTGGAGCAACGAAAGGAGAAAAAGAATGGCTCACTGCTGTGTGTCGTGGAGAAGAAAAAGGGGTCCTGTGGTGGGCATGTTTGCCAGGTGGAAGGAAGGACCTGCAGATGGGTCCCACTGTAGGAAAAAAAATATTTTCTTTATTCTGTTTCCCTTGTATTTTGTTGTATTCCTTTGCTATTTGCAAGCTAGTAAATAAAAATTTATAAACATAGCTAGTTGCCTATTACAGTACTTGGTTAGTATAGTCCAAAATAAATTTGAACTCTAGATATTTGATCATTTCTCCAAATATTTTCCACAAGCATTAGACTTAAGGTTAATAAGGTAGTTAACCTTTAAACGCAATATTTTGTTTATTTCGGAGGAGATGAAATCGGTTCAACGAGTTCTACTTGACTTGCACAAATCGGGGGAGGATTAAACTAGTTGGAACATATACAAATTTTGAATCGCGGGTTTTTTTTGTGGCATAGGTTTCACTGTTTTATTTCACATTAACCATAAGGTCGTGAGTTAGGGTTTTTAACCGAAATCGTTTTAAAGTGTCTATATGCATGCATGCGAACGAAAGAAATCGTTTTTGTTCGTGAAAATTTTCACTGACCTCATATTTGAGAATAGGGTCACTACACCAGCACCGTCTCATCGGACCACGCGGGTACCAACTCGGGTGGCGAACCCCAGTACTTGATGCTCAGGGTGGACGGTGGGCGGCAGTAGCACCATTCCTTTTCCCATCCCAGAAAAGGGTTGATCCTGCCAACATCAATATACTCTACATCCTTCCCTTCTCATAACCAGACACGACCACCTCCCATGACCTTGTCCCCAACCCTCTACAGAGTATGGTAATATCTAAAAGGGTCTAAAGAGGGACAGGTTTCCGAGGAAAGCTTCGCACAGATGAGCAAACACACTAAGAATGGTAAAAGAAGCCGGGTCAAGGTTGACCATCTCAATCCGGTAGAACTGGAGTACAGAGGTCAAGAAGAAGACGGCGGAAAGAAAAATTCACACCGAAAGAAATTTGGGAAGATAACCAACCAGCCGGGGTTGGGCCTGGGAATCTGCTCATTTCGAACGGGGCAAAACTCGGCTTTGTAAGCTGACTGGATGAGGGTCAGCTCTACTGAAGATGCCAGTCTCACCGAAGTTAACTCCGAACGCAGCCATGAGCTCCCAGATGGAAGAGACCCTGCCATGATCGAAGGGATTGGAGACAGGGGCACAAGGAAGAAGATGAGAATGCTGAGAGGCAGAGAGCAATGCGGGTAAAACCCTAATTCTTGGTCACTTAAAAGAGTCAATTTTTGCCTGACCGGAGCACGGTTAACGGCACGATCTGTTCCATCGCATTAAATGCGGACAGTTGCTTTTCCCGCATGCGAGATAGTGTGCGCGGGAAACGAGGGTCTGACAAACCCACGATCCCGATGAGCGCGTAATGTCTAGGCTAATGTCAACTGGATAGTGGCGCAGAAAAAGGAAAGATTCTTCATCACCACGCAAATATTTCGCCACGATGGTTCGGTTTCCTAGAAATCTAACAGGCGAACACGTGTCCGTGATCAACGGATTAGATTCAATCAAAAAATGATTCTCGGGCGTGCTAGCCCAAAAAATGCTTTGGATTACTCGGAGGTTTTTCTCCGACCAGAATATCACGACTACCCGGTAGAGATAGTTCCTACTCAGGGACGTTGTCATAAAGTGCTCGATTTCAACTGCTCGAAGTTATTTCCCGACAAGGGCATATTTCTTACAGAACAGTCATGACCTCACTTCACGTACTGATGGGGGGCTGACGATGTACGTATAGTATCCCGTATACGAGGAAGCATCCGTATATAATTTCCTGGATTATCGGTGTAATCCCCAAACTTAACGATTAGGGTTTCACCTTGCATTCATGCATACATGGCATGATCATCACCACACCTTAATTAAACTCAGTTGTATATCAACTTTACTTTATAGAATATGTTAATATCTCATCCTCGGTGGATATTTATACAAACACCAATCAATTTATTTGAAGTATTTCAAAATAACAAAGTCATTAATAAGTGGTAGTGGTCATCGGACTCTTCGATGAATCCCTCTTCTAGCTTTCCCCCAACATTCACCTCTTAAAGATTGTTCCAAAACCCCCATGAAATCATGGCTTGCTTAGGATTCCCGTGGCTAAACCCTAAAAGTGCCGAGGAATTAGGGTTTGGTCGACAAGCAAGCTAGGGTGGATAAAAATGTATCAAACCTTGGGAAAGGGCATGAAATGGTGAATACTGAACCCATGTAAAGTTTGAGAATTTTTGGAGAAACCAAAAACCTAGTCGCAGTGCTAATCGTCGATTAGGTCAAAACCTAGGTTTGTACTGGATCCCCCTTCAAATCAACTCCAAACTGGTTCAAACTCCTACAGCAGCTCAATAATAATGTTTAGAACCTCTGGTAAAAATTTCATAATGTTTGGATCAAAAATTTTACATGAAATAACATGGGGAAGGGTTCTGGAATAAAAGAAAAAGAAAAAGATAAAATCCTAACCCTACCTGGGCCGCAACCCGCTCGGCCGGCCCAATTGCGCAGCCCGCTCCTCCCGCGCGCGCGCCCGCGCCTCTCCCTTTCTCCGCTTTCCTTACTCAGAAGGCGCCCCCACTGGTTGCCGTGTTCCCCATCTGGCCGCGCCCCCGTGGCCTTCGCGCCTTCTCCCTTCTCCCGAGCGCGCAGGGGCCCAACTGTCAGGCCCCTTCGCCCACGTCGCCGCCGGCCAGAGGCCGAGCGGGGCGGCGCCTGTCCCGACCAGCCTCCTCCCGCTCCGGGCCGCCGCCCCTTAAATACTCCGTCCCGACAGCGCCCCTCCCTTTCTCCTTTACCCCCAAACCCTAGCGCATCCCGAAGCTCCTTGGCGCCATTCCCTTCCCGAGCTCCGGCTGCACTCCGACGAGAAATCCCGAAGATTCCGGTGAGCCATTCCCCTCCCCATTGCGCTCTGGAGCACCCTCCTACCATCCCTCACATCCCCCTTGAATCCATTTTCTAGATCTGCGCGAGCTGCCCCGAAGCCGTCCCGTTCTTCCCCATCTCCGGTCAGTGCTCCGGTGAGCTCTCGCAGCGGCTCCAGTGGCTCCCAAGCCCTATTCTCTAGTCTCTGAGCTTCCTCTTCTTCCCCTCATCTCCCCGCTGCTCTTCTCTTTGCAGATCTTCGACCGCAGAAGCTCCCCCGCCGGCGACCGAGCCACTTCGCCACCCCTCACCGGCGCTAGCACCTTCCAGCCTTCCCCAAGATCATTGCTTACTCGCATCCACCTCAGGTCGAACTCCCGATCCTTTCTCCGTATTCCCCAAGCCCAACCAAGTCCAGGAGCTTACTCCGGCGAGCTCCCCGGCCGTGCGCCACCGCCTAGCCCGTCGCCGGCCTCGGTACCGAGAGAGAGAAGAAAGGTGAGAGAGAGAGAGGGACCTGGACGCGTGGCTGTTTCTGATAGGGCCACGGGTACCCGAGCGGTCCCGCATGTCAGTGGGGATTGGTTTATGAGTTGCAGATCCGGGGTGCCTTCGGTTGGGTGCGCGTAAGAGTTGCAGAACGGTGCGGGGTAGGGTTCGGGTGCGTTTAGTAATTAGGGTTTCGAAATTTTAGGGCAGAATTTGTATAGAACTTCAAATATTCATAACTTTTAAACCGTAAGGCCAAATTTGAAAATTTTTATATATTTGGAAACCCCTTGAAAAACTCTACAAGATGGCTGAAACAAAAATTAAGTTTGGGTACATGCACAGTATATTACCTGGGGTAGAAGATTAGTTAGTGTCGAGGATCCGTAAGCCCTAGTTTCATCATCATAACTCCGATCTCAACAAATTATACCTTTCTGGAATCCTTGTGAGATATACTACGATATGTAACCACTGAAATCCCAGTAAGAATACATGCATGATAGGTCTTAGGTATTAGCTCCTTTATTCGTCGAACCCCGTAAACCCTAACTCGACAAGTGCATAACTAATTGATCGTAACTTCGATTTAATTGATTTCAGTTGCGCCAGTCAATTAGTTCAGAATATTAATCAATTATTAACATGCATGTTCATTGCCACTTCACCATAAGTGATTACCTCTAAAACCCTAATTCGTAATCGCATGAATCTGAGCATGCATATAGCTTAGGACAACCAATCAACCCTAATGTCGATATATTGTTAAGCAATACCATTCCTTGCATCAACACTCATGCATACATGCTGGATTCATTGATTGCATTGTTGCTTATCTTCGATACCCAATTTGCTTGCACTAGATTACGAAGAAGGAGACCTCCAGGCTCACGAGCAGACGCCAGAACAAGAACAGTTCTACGAAGGCAAGCAGAGCTTGTTGCATCCCTTTTATTTGTTCAGTACTTGCTTATTCTATCCATGTGTTGATGTTGTATCGTCGTTCGTAGATTGTGGTTAAGTTCGGCTAAACTAGCATGTTAGGATGTGCTGTATTGTGTGCCTAGTGATGGTTGGAATTAATCGATGAACTAAATACTTGAACCTAAGGTGAGATGTGAGAGCCGAAGGAAAAAGGGTCAACTGGATAAAGTTGGTATCACTGGAGGAGCATGTTGCGACCAGGTGAATGGGAGTTTTGTCGCGATACCAACCTTGAGGTAACTCCAGCGTGGCTACTTCCCTTGTCACCACGTGGACGTTGCCGAGATCAACGCTAGGGTATGTCGGATGGTAAAGGCCGCTTGGAGCTTTGCAACCTCCAAGGGATAATGCTCTCGAATATCGCTAGTGGTTGTATCGTCGGAACGGTCCGAGAGATTGAATGAACTAGGTGTTGATGATTGAGATTGGGATTAATCTAGGGGCTGTACCCTAAGTGATTGAAAAATGATGCAAGTAAATGTGTTAGTATTGATGTTGATTGGTTGGTTGCCTGAGTAGTATATTGACTAGTTGTCCTCCCCTCCCATGTTAATTATGCTTTGTTTTCATAATTAAGTATATTGTTACTCTGAGAAGCATTCATGTTTAATTGTTGTTGCACTAGTATGAGTAGGACATTTAATCAAGCACGGATAAGTCTTGCGAGTACATTCGTACTCACCCAGGTTATCCCTGGAGCTTGCAGGTGAGCCGGTGGTCGAAGAGTTTTTCGACGATGTTTGACGTGTCTGGTTTCCTCGGTTGTGTTCGATGTATGGGATAGTTAGTGTTTTGTTCAGCGATCACTATGTCGCTGTGGGACTATTATTTTGCTTCCGCTGTTGTTAATTTTCTCCGTACTCGGATATGTTTCCGGTGTTAACCGACTGATGTAATATGTTGTCCCATCGTGGACTGTTATTATTAATATCGTAATGTAGAGCTTTGTGACGATATCCGAGTTGTTAATCCGGGCTGCCCCTGCACAATGCGTGAGTGATATGAAGTGTATGGGTATGCCGTGAAAGATCGAGGCCGTACCATTTTCTACTAAGTCGAGCAGGAGTTGGTTGAGTGACCCGCTGGCTGAGATGCTGTGCCGGCCAGGCAGGGTGTGGGCGTTCTACCGGGCTTTCGAGCGACCCACTAGCTTCCGAGCTAGGTTAGGGTGTGGGTAGAATTGCCGGGCTCCTCCGACCTTGCTTGTCGTGGTAGGATTCGGGAACGACTCTGACTTTTCACCGGATTATGGAATCGTATGTGATTTTGGGAAGATTGGTCGCTTCCGGCCGGCTCGCACCTGGCGGGTGTCGGATCGTCTACCTTGGTGCGTACGGCGCAGGTACCGTGCCACCGGGCGGACGAGTCCTTCGGTCCTTGGCGACTTCTCGTTCCCCTAATCATATGCAATTCCGGGTCCGTGACAGCTTGGTATCAGAGCCGAGCTGACCGTAGGAAGCCAATTGCAGGTGGTCGTTAGATAGGAGCTTCCGCTGCGCCTCGCTGATAGGCCAGCAAAACTATTTAAAAGCATAAACCCTATGTTTAAAATTAATAAGTAGATTGCTTTTTATTTCTTCACCTCCTCACTCTTAGTTCTGAAGTTCTTCTCTATTGCATTTGTTTTCATTGTGTGGCTAACCCTGTCCTCTCTAACCCCAAAAATTTGTATAGGATGGTGTATAACGTTGTGACCGACCCGCAACAGCTTGGAGGATGGGCTGCCTTGTTGTGGAGGATGTTGGAATATCTTGGAGTGCCCCCGGAAGAACTCCCTGCCTTCCATGCCAAGACTTATAAGGTTCAGGGGAAAACTCATTTTTGGATGGCATGGGTCAAGGTGAAAGTTTCGGACTTGGATCAGACCTTTACATCATCTAGACCCAGTGATGAAGATGCCCGATTGGAAGCCTCAAGAAAAGCAGTTCTCCACCTACGGCATCACTTCGACGAGATCTTTCTATTTTCTCCCTTCCGTCTCATTCCCCAGATTACTGATGGAGGTGCCAGCATTAGGGTACCAGTGCCAAGTGACGACGAAGAAGATGATGAGACTGAGTTGGAGACGATCCAGCACATTGTTGATGCGGAAGTAATGCACCACAGGCTGTATCAGGATTATGGAAAGGCTACTCAAGAAGTGGAACGATTGACAAAAGTTAACCGCAAGCTTCGCATGGAGTTGCGCCGGAGATACCATGTGGCGAATGAGGATGAGTCTTGCGGCGAGAGCCCTTATGTCCCGGTGGAGGAGCCAACCCCGACTCCACCTTGTAAGACCAACCAACCTGAGAGTTCTGGAGCGAAGCCGCGCAAAAGGATGACAGCCCGACAGTACCTTCGGCTTTTCACCCCAAGATCCTCAGAAGCAAATGCCTCGACGCCAGCCACCTCAGTTCCCACTGATGAAGCTGCACTGTCTGAAGAAGAAGAAGAAGACCCGGAAGAGCGTGTGTGGTACACCACGAGCAACCCACCGTCCGATGAGAAGTGAGATGAACGCTTGGAGAATAGCAATGGAGGCTTACGAGACCTATTGGTGTAGTGAAGAATCATTAGAAAGTCCTTAGAAGTGCTGTTTGGAGTTAGCATTAGGCCAAAGGTCTCATTTTGTAATGTAAGCCGGATCAAACCCTAGGGTTAAAACATCTTTTGGAGATGTGTAATTGGGTATTAAGGGCTGCAATTTTGACGTCTTGTAATGTTTAGATTCGCCGTAAGGTGACCTAAACCGCAGCCCCAATCTATGGACTATGTTGAACGTATTATGGCAATCCAGTATCGTTCTTATCATTGTTCTGTCCTTCATTTTCTCTTAGGGAACAATGTAGCATGTTCATAAATACCCCGCTGAACCAATGTGAAACGTTTGCTTTCAGCCTCTCTAACCTTGATCCGTTCTTGCTGTTGTCCTTTGGTTGCAACAGAATGGCGTCAGGAACCCGTGGTGCTGCCCGTGGTCGCCGTGAGCGCGATGAGGAGGAAGTGCCACCTCCTCCTCAGCAGCCAAGTGTTGCGGACCTGCTCATGACCCAGAACAGGATCCTCGAGCAGCTGGCGCGTAATCAAGGCGCCGGTGGTGGACAGGCTCGAGGTGGCCTAGCTGAGTTTCAGCGAACCCAACCGCCAACCTTTGATCAAGCCGATGACCCGCTGGAGGCAGATAGCTGGATCCGGCAAATTGAAAGGAAACTCGAGCTAGCAGAGTGCGTTGAAGCTAACAAGGTCAGGTTCGCTTCCCACTGCCTAGCAGGCGCTGCCGCAGAATGGTGGGAAAACTTCTTGGTCACGCAAGCTGCTGGCCATGTGGTCACATGGGACGAGTTCAAAACCGGTTTCCGCAACTTCCATATCCCCGATGGTATCATGAACTTGAAGAGGGAGGAGTTCAGAGATCTCCGTCAAGGAAAGAAACCCATCATGGAGTTCCTTCGTGAATTCAACCACTTGTCGCGATATGCCCCTCAGGAAGTTTCCACCGATAGAGAGAAGGTCCGGCACTTTATGGACAAATTGAATGATGAGATGCGGGCAAGGCTAGCCACTGTTGACGTGCGCGACTTTCAGTACTTGGTGGATAAAGTCATTAACATAGAAGCAAGAGAGTCCGTTCTCAGCCAGAACCGCAAGCGCGAGAGGGAAGCGCTAAGGTCTGCTGCAAGCAGCTCACAAAAGCCGCGGGTGTGGCAGCAGCAGCCACCCCGCCCTGCAGTTCAATATCCTCCAAGACCGCAGGGTTACGCTTCGCGTCCCCAGCCGCAGAATGCTCAGCCTCATCCACAGAGCGGACAGCCAAGGCCAGCGCTTGACATCACTAAGGTACAGTGTTATAACTGCGGAAGGATGGGGCACTTCGCTAGCGCTTGTCACCAGCCGCGCACCGGAAATGCCTTTGCCCCCAAGGCGCAACAGGGACAGCAAGGCAGAGGTCCTCAAGTCAGGGGTCCAGCCCCCAACAAGCCTCAAGTTCCCGGCCGCGGCAGGGTGAATCACATTACAGCCGAGGAAGCACAGGACGCGCCAGAAGTGGTGCTGGGTACGCTCTCCGTTCACTCAACTCCTGCAACTGTTCTGTTCGATTCCGGAGCATCTCATTCTTTTATCTCCAGCAAGTTTGTGCATGATAACCATGTTCCATCATCAGCATTGCATCATCCCCTCATCGTTGCAACACCCGGTTCGGAAATCAGAACCGAACGGGTTTGCGAGGGTATTAAAGTAGAGATTGGTGGGGAAACCTTTCTGGGCAATATGGTAGTTTTGGGATCAGCTGGGTTGGACGTCATATTGGGCATGAATTGGTTGATCCAACACAAAGCTAAGATAGACTGTGCAGGAAGATCGGTATCTCTTACCTCCGAGTCCGGTAAAGAAGTGGTGTTTGTCTCCTCGTCCCCAACAGGATGTCTCTTTGCCCTCAGCGATACCCAGGATCAGGGGATTGAGCTAGTTCCTGTAGTATGTGAGTATCCGGATGTTTTCCCTGAAGAGTTGCCCGGTATGCCCCCGGATCGCGCAGTGGAGTTCGTCATCGACCTTCCTCCTGGAACCGCCCCTGTCTCAAGACGACCCTACCGGATATCCCCGAAGGAGTTACTAGAAATGAAGAAGCAGCTCCAGGAGCTTGAGGAAAAAGGTTTCATCCGACCTAGCTCCTCGCCGTGGGGTTGCCCCGCTATGTTCGTAAAGAAGAAGGACTCAAGTCTAAGGATGGTGGTTGACTACCGCCCTTTGAACGAACTTACCGTGAAGAACAAATGCCCTCTACCCAGGATTGATGACCTCTTTGACCAGTTAACCGGGGCAAGTGTCTTCTCCAAGATTGACCTCAGGCTGGGCTACCATCAGATAAAGATCAGATCTGAAGACATTCCAAAAACAGCCTTCACCACTCGTTACGGGTCGTACGAGTACACAGTTATGTCCTTCGGGTTGACCAATGCCCCTTCCACCTTTACCCAACTCATGAACTCAGTATTCATGGAGTATCTGGATCAATTTGTTGTCGTCTTCATCGATGACATCCTCATCTATTCCAAGTCCGACTCAGAACATGAAGATCACTTGAGAAGGGTGCTTGACAAGCTCCGTGAGCATCGTCTGTATGCCAAGTTCTCGAAATGCGAGTTTTGGAAACGCCAAGTGGAATTCTTGGGCCATATACTCTCAGCTCAAGGTATCGCGGTAGACCCGAGCAAGGTGCAAGCGGTACAAGAGTGGAAGCAACCCAAATCGGTTACCCAGATCCGGAGTTTCCTGGGATTGGCAGGATACTACCGTCGATTCATCGAAGGTTTCTCCTCCATAGCGAAGCCCGTGACCGAACTGTTGAAGAAAGACACCAAGTTTGTATGGTCTGACAAGTGTGAAGCCAGTTTTCAAGAACTCAAGAAGAGACTGACATCAGCCCCAGTGCTTGTTCTCCCAGACGTCAATAAGGACTTCGAGGTTTACTGCGATGCTTCCCACAATGGATTAGGCTGTGTCCTCATGCAAGAAGGTCGCGTGGTAGCTTACGCCTCGCGACAGTTGAGACCTCATGAAGCCAACTATCCCACTCATGACCTAGAGCTAGCAGCTGTGGTTCACGCCCTCAAGATTTGGCGCCATTACCTCATCGGTAACCGCTGTGAAATTTATTCGGACCATAAGAGCCTAAAGTATCTGTTCACCCAGCCGGACCTGAACCTTCGCCAAAGGAGGTGGCTTGAGTTAATCAAGGATTACGACTTGGGCTTAAATTATACCCCCGGCAAGGCCAATGTCGTTGCTGATGCCCTTAGTCGGAAGGCTTACTGCAACAACGCTGTGATCAAGGAGCAGCAACCACCTCTTCACGAAGAGTTTCAACGACTGAACTTGGAGATGGTTGAACAGGGTACCCTCGCCACTTTGGAGGTAAAGCCATCATTAGAAGATCAAATCAAGGCTGCTCAAGCTCAAAATGTTGGAATGAAGAAAATCAAGGAGAAGATGAAGACTGGTACCGCAACTTGTTTCACAGAAGATAAGGATGGAGTATTATGGTTTGGAAAACGACTTGTGGTGCCCAAGGACAAGCAACTAAAGGACTTAATCCTCCATGAAGCCCACAACTCCCCATTGACCATCCATCCAGGCAGTACCAAGATGTACCAAGATCTCCGTCGTCAGTTCTGGTGGACCCGGATGAAGCGGGAGATTGCCCAATATGTTGCTAAATGTGACGTCTGTCGCCGTGTGAAGGCCGAGCATCAGAGACCCGCAGGCTTACTGCAACCACTCCCTATTCCCGAGTGGAAATGGGAAGAGATTGGTATGGATTTTGTTGTAGGCTTGCCGAGATCCCCAAAGGGCAACGATGCAATATGGGTGATTGTAGACCGTCTATCCAAAGTCGCCCACTTCATCCCTGTGAAAACAACGCACAAAGTGAGCCAGCTAGCAAGGTTGTATATCTCTCGGATTGTTTGTCTCCATGGTGTTCCCAAGAGAATCATCTCAGATCGAGGCACTCAATTCACCAGCAGGTTTTGGAAATGCTTGCACGAATCTATGGGCACTTCTTTATCCTTCAGCACTGCTTTTCATCCGCAAACCAGTGGTCAGGTTGAGCGAACAAACCAAATCCTTGAAGACATGTTAAGGTCCTGTGCCCTCACAGCTGGTTCCAATTGGGAAGAATACTTGCCGTATGCAGAGTTCGCCTACAATAACAGTTACCAAACCAGCCTCGGAATGGCCCCCTTTGAAGTACTTTATGGAAGAAAGTGCAGAACACCATTGAACTGGTCAGAGACAGGCGAGAGACAATTCTTTGGACCCAACCCAATCGAAGAAGCTGAAGAGCTAGTTCACCATGTCCGTCAACGTCTTCGCGAAGCTCAATCCAGGCAAAAGAGCTACGCCGATCCACGCCGTCGAGAGGTTACCTTCCAGGTTGGAGATAGCGTATATCTTAAGGTCACTCCATTCAAAGGAGTTCACCGTTTTGGAATGAAAGGAAAGCTGACCCCTCGTTATATCGGGCCATATCAAGTCTTAGCCAAACGAGGAACCGTTGCATATCAGTTGGAGTTGCCTCCCGAGCTGTCCCAAGTGCACGATGTCTTCCATGTGTCCCAGTTGAAGGCTTGCCATCGAGTCCCTGAGACGAAGACCAACCCCGAGATGGAAGTGTTGCATGAAGACCTGTCATATCGGGAACACCCGGTATGCATCCTCGATGAAGCCGAGCGCAAGACCCGGAACCGTGCCATCAAGTTCCTCAAGGTCCAGTGGAGCAACCACACCGAAGATGAAGCTACCTGGGAGCGTGAAGAATGGCTCAAGACCGAGTTCCCCACCTTGTTTGTCGACCGTTAACGATCTCGGGTCGAGATCTTTTAAGGGGGGTAGGTTTTGTAATCCCCAAACTTAACGATTAGGGTTTCACCTTGCATTCATGCATACATGGCATGATCATCACCACACCTTAATTAAACTCAGTTGTATATCAACTTTACTTTATAGAATATGTTAATATCTCATCCTCGGTGGATATTTATACAAACACCAATCAATTTATTTGAAGTATTTCAAAATAACAAAGTCATTAATAAGTGGTAGTGGTCATCGGACTCTTCGATGAATCCCTCTTCTAGCTTTCCCCCAACATTCACCTCTTAAAGATTGTTCCAAAACCCCCATGAAATCATGGCTTGCTTAGGATTCCCGTGGCTAAACCCTAAAAGTGCCGAGGAATTAGGGTTTGGTCGACAAGCAAGCTAGGGTGGATAAAAATGTATCAAACCTTGGGAAAGGGCATGAAATGGTGAATACTGAACCCATGTAAAGTTTGAGAATTTTTGGAGAAACCAAAAACCTAGTCGCAGTGCTAATCGTCGATTAGGTCAAAACCTAGGTTTGTACTGGATCCCCCTTCAAATCAACTCCAAACTGGTTCAAACTCCTACAGCAGCTCAATAATAATGTTTAGAACCTCTGGTAAAAATTTCATAATGTTTGGATCAAAAATTTTACATGAAATAACATGGGGAAGGGTTCTGGAATAAAAGAAAAAGAAAAAGATAAAATCCTAACCCTACCTGGGCCGCAACCCGCTCGGCCGGCCCAATTGCGCAGCCCGCTCCTCCCGCGCGCGCGCCCGCGCCTCTCCCTTTCTCCGCTTTCCTTACTCAGAAGGCGCCCCCACTGGTTGCCGTGTTCCCCATCTGGTCGCGCCCCCGTGGCCTTCGCGCCTTCTCCCTTCTCCCGAGCGCGCAGGGGCCCAACTGTCAGGCCCCTTCGCCCACGTCGCCGCCGGCCAGAGGCCGAGCGGGGCGGCGCCTGTCCCGACCAGCCTCCTCCCGCTCCGGGCCGCCGCCCCTTAAATACTCCGTCCCGACAGCGCCCCTCCCTTTCTCCTTTACCCCCAAACCCTAGCGCATCCCGAAGCTCCTTGGCGCCATTCCCTTCCCGAGCTCCGGCTGCACTCCGACGAGAAATCCCGAAGATTCCGGTGAGCCATTCCCCTCCCCATTGCGCTCTGGAGCACCCTCCTACCATCCCTCACATCCCCCTTGAATCCATTTTCTAGATCTGCGCGAGCTGCCCCGAAGCCGTCCCGTTCTTCCCCATCTCCGGTCAGTGCTCCGGTGAGCTCTCGCAGCGGCTCCAGTGGCTCCCAAGCCCTATTCTCTAGTCTCTGAGCTTCCTCTTCTTCCCCTCATCTCCCCGCTGCTCTTCTCTTTGCAGATCTTCGACCGCAGAAGCTCCCCCGCCGGCGACCGAGCCACTTCGCCACCCCTCACCGGCGCTAGCACCTTCCAGCCTTCCCCAAGATCATTGCTTACTCGCATCCACCTCAGGTCGAACTCCCGATCCTTTCTCCGTATTCCCCAAGCCCAACCAAGTCCAGGAGCTTACTCCGGCGAGCTCCCCGGCCGTGCGCCACCGCCTAGCCCGTCGCCGGCCTCGGTACCGAGAGAGAGAAGAAAGGTGAGAGAGAGAGAGGGACCTGGACGCGTGGCTGTTTCTGATAGGGCCACGGGTACCCGAGCGGTCCCGCATGTCAGTGGGAGATTGGTTTATGAGTTGCAGATCCGGGGTGCCTTCGGTTGGGTGCGCGTAAGAGTTGCAGAACGGTGCGGGGTAGGGTTCGGGTGCGTTTAGTAATTAGGGTTTCGAAATTTTAGGGCAGAATTTGTATAGAACTTCAAATATTCATAACTTTTAAACCGTAAGGCCAAATTTGAAAATTTTTATATATTTGGAAACCCCTTGAAAAACTCTACAAGATGGCTGAAACAAAAATTAAGTTTGGGTACATGCACAGTATATTACCTGGGGTAGAAGATTAGTTAGTGTCGAGGATCCGTAAGCCCTAGTTTCATCATCATAACTCCGATCTCAACAAATTATACCTTTCTGGAATCCTTGTGAGATATACTACGATATGTAACCACTGAAATCCCAGTAGGAATACATGCATGATAGGTCTTAGGTATTAGCTCCTTTATTCGTCGAACCCCGTAAACCCTAACTCGACAAGTGCATAACTAATTGATCGTAACTTCGATTTAATTGATTTCAGTTGCGCCAGTCAATTAGTTCAGAATATTAATCAATTATTAACATGCATGTTCATTGCCACTTCACCATAAGTGATTACCTCTAAAACCCTAATTCGTAATCGCATGAATCTGAGCATGCATATAGCTTAGGACAACCAATCAACCCTAATGTCGATATATTGTTAAGCAATACCATTCCTTGCATCAACACTCATGCATACATGCTGGATTCATTGATTGCATTGTTGCTTATCTTCGATACCCAATTTGCTTGCACTAGATTACGAAGAAGGAGACCTCCAGGCTCACGAGCAGACGCCAGAACAAGAACAGTTCTACGAAGGCAAGCAGAGCTTGTTGCATCCCTTTTATTTATTCAGTACTTGCTTATTCTATCCATGTGTTGATGTTGTATCGTCGTTCGTGGATTGTGGTTAAGTTCGGCTAAACTAGCATGTTAGGATGTGCTGTATTGTGTGCCTAGTGATGGTTGGAATTAATCGATGAACTAAATACTTGAACCTAAGGTGAGATGTGAGAGCCGAAGGAAAAAGGGTCAACTGGATAAAGTTGGTATCACTGGAGGAGCATGTTGCGACCAGGTGAATGGGAGTTTTGTCGCGATACCAACCTTGAGGTAACTCCAGCGTGGCTACTTCCCTTGTCACCGCGTGGACGTTGCCGAGATCAACGCTAGGGTATGTCGAATGGTAAAGGCCGCTTGGAGCTTTGCAACCTCCAAGGGATAATGCTCTCGAATATCGCTAGTGGTTGTATCGTCGGAACGGTCGGAGAGATTGAATGAACTAGGTGTTGATGATTGAGATTAGGATTAATCTAGGGGCTGTACCCTAAGTGATTGAAAAAGATGCAAGTAAATGTGTTAGTAGTTGATGTTGATTGGTTGGTTGCCTGAGTAGTATATTGACTAGTTGTCCTCCCCCCATGTTAATTATGCTTTGTTTTCATAATTAAGTATATTGTTACTCTGAGAAGCATTCATGTGTAATTGTTGTTGCACTAGTATGAGTAGGACATTTAATCAAGCACGGATAAGTCTTGCGAGTACATTCGTACTCACCCAGGTTATCCCTGGAGCTTGCAGGTGAGCCGGTGGTCGAAGAGTTTTTCGACGATGTTTGACGTGTCTGGTTTCCTCGGTTGTGTTCGATGTATGGGATAGTTAGTGTTTTGTTCAGCGATCACTATGTCGCTGTGGGACTATTATTTTGCTTCCGCTGTTGTTAATTTTCTCCGTACTCGGATATGGTTCCGGTGTTAACCGACTGATGTAATATGTTGTCCCATCGTGGACTGTTATTATTAATATCGTAATGTAGAGCTTTGCGACGATATCCGAGTTGTTAATCCGGGCTGCCCCTGCACAATGCGTGAGTGATATGAAGTGTATGGGTATGCCGTGAAAGATCGAGGCCGTACCATTTTCTACTAAGTCGAGCAGGAGTTGGTTGAGTGACCCGCTGGCTGAGATGCTGTGCCGGCCAGGCAGGGTGTGGGCGTTCTACCGGGCTTTCGAGCGACCCACTAGCTTCCGAGCTAGGTTAGGGTGTGGGTAGAATTGCCGGGCTCCTCCGACCTTGCTTGTCGTGGTAGGATTCGGGAACGACTCTGACTTTTCACCGGATTATGGAATCGTATGTGATTTTGGGAAGATTGGTCGCTTCCGGCCGGCTCGCACCTGGCGGGTGTCGGATCGTCTACCTTGGTGCGTACGGCGCAGGCACCGTGCCACCGGGCGGACGAGTCCTTCGGTCCTTAGCAACTTCTCGTTCCCCTAATCATATGCAATTCCGGGTTCGTGACAATCGGAATAAGAATACGTATTTGGTAAGGATCCCCAGGAGATAAGGTAATCTCCATGTAAGGAGGGAGGACATCCCTTAAACTAGGAAGTCAATCCCGACGTTTAAGGAAGCCAGAGTCCTACTCGGGCATAAGTCCATATCCGGTACGACCCGGGGAGCCCCCTATAAAAGGATCCACAATCTTATAGGGGAGGACAGGTCTTTCTAGTTTAAGGAAAGAAGTCTGACTAGTCCCAGGAGGAGCCTGAAGCCATCCAGAAGCCTTAGCAATTCCAACGAGAAGACCCACCGCCTCGAAAGAGTCGAGCCCAGTGGAATTAGTCAACATAGCCTCCGATTAGGTCTAGGGTAGCCACTGACATATACATCCCTTGTAAAGATACTCTTTGATCAATATATACGAACAGGACGTAGGGCTATTATCCTGAGTGAGGCCCGAACCTATATAAAAAGGACGTTTTCTTACCGTCAGATCTCTTGGCCTTGTGCCCTAGAGGTCCCTACCCCCCCAAGTATCACAGTTCCACGACTACCGTAAGATCCGCGGTTTACCAATCATCGACAGAAACTATCGTAAATTTCTGTACAAAATATCCTAAAAAATTCAACTCCTACGTGTAGAGTAGCTTATTCTACGACATCTTGTACACAAATTTTACCATCTACCAGTACTTTCATCAAAATTACTATCTTGTATGCACGATTTTACGACCATATGTAGATTACCTTATTCTACGCTAAGGAGTAGAATCTTAGCGTAGAATAACAGTGATATATATATATATATACATATATATATGTATGCAAGCATCCATACATATAAAAGACACTTCAAAGCATAGTCTATATTCTATCCATTTAACTGAATTAATCACAAGCAAATATATTTGTCCATACATTTCAAATTTTCCATCACAAGCATCCATATATATAATTTCTACTTCAAAGCACAGTCTACTTTCTATCCATTCAACTAATTAATCACAAACATCCATATATATAATTTTTAATTCAAAGCACACTCTTCTTTCTATCCATTAAACAAAATTAATCAACAGCATCCGTACTTACCCGTGCACTTCAAAACTTCCGTCATAAGCATCCAAACTTATCCATTTAACTGAATTAATCGATCAACTTCCATCATAAGCATCCAAACTTATCCACTTAACTGAATTAATCACAAGATCGATGTTGGAATCATCCTATTAATAACAAGCTAGGTGACGGAATCAACCAAATTAATCACATTGCGTGCAAGGGAATACAGGAGGATGGAAGCCGGTGGTGACCTTCTTCAAACGGAAGGCGAAAGAGGGAGGAGGATGCCAGGCTCTTGGGAGAGAAGGAGGGTATGAGGCTCAGGGCAAGGAATGACGACCACAGGGCTCAATGGAGAGGAGGCGGACGCTGGGCTCGGATGAGCGAGACGACAGACACTGGGCTTAGGGAGTGGACGATAGTTCTGAGTGGAAAATCCTATATGATTATTTACTTATTGCACACCCTTTTTCTTAGAAGTCATCTCGAGTTGGTGTTTTAACAAAAAATTTCTATGTTATAGTGAAGCTTATGTGATGAGTCGTTCGCAATTGGTATATTTCTATAGTAGTGCAAGCATAGCTTCTTGTGTGTTCAGGCTCCATGTACTTTTTGCATGAATATTTTATTGCAATTAATTTGGTGATCAGTTGAGCATATACTTACAATTTAATTGAATATTTAGTTGCACTATTGTGGACCTAGCGATATGATGTTTCATTTACTTGTTGCGGAATTTGCTTGACCTTGTGAGCTTGGGAGTGTTGGCCCATGGTATGATCACCTAAAAAATAACTAGGGGCTTCCACACAAAATAAGATTATTAGTCAACTTAGTACTTGTTACTCCTTCCGTTTTAAAATAGATGTCCTTTTAGAGTTGAGCACAAAAATTAAGGGTGTGAGAGAAATGTCACTATTGCCCCTCAATCAATTCCGTGTCCATCTTTTTCTCTCCCGGAGACAATAAATATTCTTGGTACATGAGTAATTAGCTCTTTTCTTGATGACATTAATGAAGAGCAAAATGGGAACAAGATGACTAAAGCTGCATCTCCTCCCCCAAATCCACCAAGTTCGTGAGATCGGAGGAGCTCACCTGAGGAGCTGGACACGGCTGGGGCATGAGGTGGTTGGATATAGGGAGGTGCGCCATCCCCGAGATTGAGGTGGCCGGACCGTGGTGCACCACCCCCGAGCTCAAGCTCATCCCTTCAGCGGCGGCTTCCTAAGTTTACCCTCTTTGGCCATGCCGATAATACGTCACTGTGCATGAGGCCAAGGGCATGACCACCTCCACCGTGGTTGAGGGTTCATTCATGGCGCCCATTACAGCCCAATTCGGGCCTCTTCATGGGCATCAACAAGGACCATGTCGTTACCAAGCACAAGCTGCCACTATGCCCGTCCAACCGCAAGAGGGTAATGTTCTAAGCCACGACCTGAGATAATTAGCAACATGTTGCTGTTGATACAGTTTCTAGCATGATTTGTGGTTGATCCATGTAGATTTGATGTGCTTGGTTCGGCTGCTTGTTGGCAGATTATCTAGTGAAATCTTGCTTACAATCATATGCTACCTGGTATAAGCCCTTTTGTGGTTGACGGTTGTAATACCGAGCACTCTGTAGTTCATAATGTGATTTAAATCCGTAGCTTGATTTTGTTTCCTCAGAAAAATTGATAGCTTAGTGATAACTGATGTACATCATTTTCTTTGTTTGATTAACTGTGTTGAATGAATAATTTGCCAATTGCTCGAGGCAACATGAAACAGAAGTGAAAGACAAAATGTTTAATCTTTCGAGTTATGAATCATATATTAAAAGTGGATCGAGGTTTTGATCATCATTCTTACGGATTATACTGGGAAGCTTTAAACTTCTATAGCAACCAAGTAGCCTCATGATTGTGTTCTGCAAATGGGTCACATAGCATTTGTTAACCACACTTACTAGAATATAGCTTCTAGCCTGCCATATTCATCATATACTTCAATTTTTGTAGCTTTTTTTTGTTGAAGGCATTAAAAAAAATTAGGTTCGATCTTTCCTTGCTACTATATAGGTGACATATTTTACATAGCTAGATGACCAAATCAACCAAATTAATTTATATACAATCATAAGTTCATTTTTCTACACCAAAGTAGAAAAACATGTCCTCGTATAGACAGAAGTATTGCTTATTTGTGCATAAATTAATATCTAAGAAACTACTTTCTTTGAAATTAATCAGAACAGATTTTATGGCAAACTAAAGTTTAGGGACTAATATACATGTTGCTAGTACTGATGGATCTAACAACTTAATGGCTGATGATATGAGGCCACGTATTGACAAATGATGATGTTGGATATATATTTAGATGCAATGGCCTTGCCAGATATTAATGCATAAGTATATACTTTTGTACTTCCCCATGTAATACTGGCAGCGCTAATTGCTTTCACTTGAATATGTTGTTATTCAAATTGTGATGCCATTCTCTTGCCACAATTTTAATTACAACTTAGAGTTAGTGATTTCAGTTCAAAAATTTGAGTTCCTATCTCGAATTAACAAAATGTATAGTGTGTGGTCTTTCTAGATTTTTAGGCATTTTATAGTCCGTGGACATTCTAAATTTCAGTTAATATGATTTCTTGTATCTTCTTGGTAGATGCTCAATTAATGGCCGATGATATGAGGCCACATATTGGCAAAGTATGATGTTGGATATGTATCTGGATGCAATTGGCCCTTCCAAATATAGCAGGCTGAAGTATATTACCATCGCATTTGGTCGGTACTTTTATACTTCCGCATGGAATACTGGTAGGGCTAATTGCTTTCACTTGAATGTGTTGCTATTGAAATTGTGATGCCATTCTCTTGCCACAATTTTAGTTACAAATTAGAGTTCGTAATTTTAATTAGCAAATTTTAGTTCCTATCTCAAATTAACAAAATGTAGTGTGTGGGAATTCTAGATTTTTGTGGCATTTTATAGTCGGTGAGCATTCTGAATTTCAGTAGTATGATTTCATGTATCTTCTTGGTAGATGCTCAATTAATGGTTGATGATATGAGGCCACATATTGGCAAATGATGAAGTTGGATGTATATCTAGATGCAATGGGCCCTCCTAGATATTTCATGGTGAAGTATATTGTCATTGCATTGGTTGATACTTTGTACTTCTATATGCAATATTGACAAGGCTAATTGCTTTCACTTGAATATGTTGCTATTCAACTTCTGATGCCATTTCTTGTAGCAATTTTAGTTAGAAATTAGAGTTAGTAACTAGTATACTTTATGTACTTTGAATTGGATGATGAGTTTACTTTCTGAATTAATATAATATGAGTTGTGATGAAAAGCATGCATGCGAAGTTTACTTTTGTGAATCAATATGATATGTAACAATTTGCTGTGAATTAAAGTGATATGGATCAATTTTCTATCAATTAATGTGATATATTTGCATGTGTGTTGCTATGATGCAAATGAATAGAAGGGGATGGAGGCGGGTGGTTACCTTCTCAATTCAAAAGGTGAAGGAGGACGAGGGCGCCAAGCTTGTGGGACAGAAGAAGGTACGAGACTCAGGGCAAGGGAGGCTGACCATAGGGCTTGACGGAGAGGAGGAGGGCGCTAGGCTCGTGTGAGGATCTGGAATTAACTTCCAAGCCCTCCCTGTGTATCTCCTCATCATTCCAGGATCAAGCTAATAAAAATAGGCGAATTGATATCACTGCACACATCACGAAACATTTTAGAAACATAAACAATTGAGTTATAGTAGCGATGTGACTAAATAAAGTAACTAGGACTTATGTCCCTTACCATTTAGAAAACACAGCAGAAAATAAAGCGTAGATGTCTCCATCTCAACCACAAGCAGTCGACGGAGGCCACGTGACCTAAACCTCAGCATTGACGTAGAAGATTCCTCATATCTTCACCACCGTCTTCAAAGATATCTGAACATGTCCAACAAACAACATGCACGATGAGTACTTTACGTATTCAACAAGCCACCTGGCGGTAGATGGTCCTGTTAAACTACATGCAAGGCTTCAACGGAAGGCTGTATGGTTCATTTGCAGAAAAACAGTTTTAGTTGAAATATTACGGTAGATTCAAAGGCATCATTTGATGAAAACCAATTTTTATTATCAGGGGTGTTTTTCAACAGGTGTGGTCCACGACCAACATATTCGAGCAAGGAACTCCTGCCTTAGCTCATCCATAGGTTCCAATCACCTTTTCACATTACCAGAACTGGGGTAGAGGGAATTAGCAAGGGGGAGAAAGACAGGTCCTTTTCATCAAGAATGAGTCATGTGCTGTCCATAACCGTGGACACGGCTAATCGATTAGTTTATTACTCTGCAGAGTTTGTACACTTTACCCACATGACACAATCTCGCCTTGTTGCCACTGGCCGTCGCCAGCATTGCAACAGGGAGATTGTGACGAGGTCTTTTAGCTAGATCCCGTTAAGGTGTGACATGCCCACTGGGTCTGGCTCAGAGTCGAGAGTATGTCCCCACACTCCGGTCCCCCCATCTGTACCGAGGGTCCTCATAGCCATGTCCACCCCTTCTACGGTATGGCAACATCGGCATTAAAGGCTGACTAACCTACTTGACCAAGCCATTGCCCATATAGCATGTGGTTGCACTGTTGACACACTTCTCCAACTTCAAGACTTCGGCCTTAAGCGGTACGGATGACCAATGGTTCCTTTCAACCGGCCTTCTGTGGGTAGGACAACCATATGCTCCTTCATCACATGATCTAGCTGTCGCCCGCACCATATTAGATGGTAAGTTTCACCCAGAGTAGAATAGAAGGAATAGAGAGAGAGGGAAATCATCGGGCATCCGGCCCTAGCTCAGCGAGCTCAACAAGTTTCAACAAGGATCATTGATCCGGTATTCATTCCTCCGTAGAGGCAAGTCAAAACAACCTAAAGATGTAATTAAACATGACTAAGCATATCTCTACTCTATTCAGAATAAAACCTATTAATCTACTCAGGGTAATCAAATAAAAATAGCGACAAGCGGACAGGGTAAAGGTGTGTCAATCGACACGCTAACTACTGGATTAAAAACAGCATGCATGTTTGTAAATAACAAAATATAATGACTTCAAAAATATAGGATCAAATATGATCAAGAAAAGGTGGCATGCCTTCGTTGACGAGTTGGTCTTCTTCTGTAGGAACTTGGCCTTACCCAACTTCGCTACTTCGTATTTGTCGCAACAGCAATAAAGTGCAAGGCAAATAAATATAAATCCAAATTAAATATCAAATAGAAAATACTAGAAGAATAGGGCTAGCAAGGTTGGATAGGTGTCAAAGGGCAAAGGCGAAGGGATAGGATTGTTGAAAGACAACTAGGAAGGTGTGAGATTATATATCTCAACCAGATAGAGTACATGTACTCAAAAGATGGTCTTTCGGATCAGATTGTTCTGGAAAAAGGATAGATTTATGGGATAGAATTTGCATGTCAAATGACTCAAGTTAATCCATATGCGAGATAGGGATAGATGTGCAACTGGGAACAAGATATGGTTGATGACAATAATAGCACAACCATATGATTAAACATGGAAACCCGACATACTACTAAAATAAGCATAACATATAGTACTAGTACACAAGCAAAGTCCTGGCATTCTAGTCGGTTAGAAATGATAATAGACGACATGACAATCTATATGAACTACCATGCAACAATCATGTAACAAGCTAGACAGACTAGACATGAAATCGAGATTAGGCAAGGCATAGCATAGCACCAAACATATAATCGTGCAGTCACAATCAAATAACCATCATTAATAATGCAAACGGTGATTAAACTATATGACCAAATAACAACTAGCATCTACATCACATGCATCATACATAATATGCAATTTATGACATAACATTAACTCTACTCATGCTATTGTGTGTATACAATGTAGCAATCAAGCTAAACGTACTACACATAACAATAACAACATTTTTTATGATGAATAGTATGGTTTCCCGCATATTAGGGGTATCCGTATACAGAATCCCGGGACTTTAGGAAGGTACAGCGTACCCGGTAAGGATCCCTGGACGACAAGGTAACCCCTCTCAGGAAGGGAAGACTCCCCTTAAACTAGGAAGTCAATCCCGACGTTTAAGGAGGCCAGAGTCCTACTCGAGCGTAAGTCCACGTCCAGTACGACCCTGGGAACCCCCTATATAAGGATCAGCAATCCCATAGGGGAGGGGGGAGGTTCTACAAGTCTTACAGGTCTTTCTAGTCGCAGCACAAGCAGCATAGGATCTCAGGAGGCGAAGCCCTAGAAGACCCGCTGCCTCGAAGGAGTCGAGCCCGGCGGTTTAGCTAGTTAGTCTACGATTAGGCCTAGGGTAGCCACTAACATACACCCCCTATTGTAAGCGTGTTCTCCCATCAATATATAGCAACAGGACGTAGGGTTATTATCCTGAGGGAGGCCTGAACCTGTATAAAAACGGTTGTCCCCTGCTGTCAGAGCTCCTGGCACTTGGGCCCTAGAGGTCCCTACCCCCCAGTAATCATCACTCCACGAATACCGTAAGATCGCCGATTCACCGATCGTCGACAGATGGCGCCGACCGTGGGGACCTCTCCGGACCAAGCCGTCCAGGAGGAATCAGAGTCGGCAGGATGCGCAACTAAGCGCGATCAGATCCCAGCGCCGGTTGCACAGCCCTCACCGGTTTTGACCGAGGAGGAAGCAGCAAACCCGGCAGGAAAACCGATCGCAATCTCGCCCCGTACTGGGTACTCGGACCAGGGTTTCTACGACAACTTTGGCCCTATGGACCCGTACCCGGGTTACGGATCGAGTGATTTCGGAGAGTACGCCCCTGGAGAGGACTCGGATGGCGAAGCAGATCACTTCAGAGCCGAGTGCGCCAGGGCCTTCAGCAGGGAAGTTGGTCTTGAACGACGACTTCCCAGCAGGAACGACCAGCCCCATGGTTGGAATTTCTCCTGTAAACTCTGATCGTGAGAACGATCAAGATCTTACCCACGTCGCGTCCGATGAGGACAACGTGATGGAGTACGAGTACACATCGTCCAGCCAAGGACCTCGAATGGTACTCGCGATCGACGATGGTCGAGAAGACCTCGATGATCAGAATCTGCCCGGGGGCTCGCAGCAGCACAATGCAATGGCTGCCTCCCACATGAACGGGGGCTTACCCGCCGCCGGGGAAAGAACTCCTCGCCGGAACGGAGACCCGCCTGCCGCTGTGGAGAGATCCCCCCCGGGAACGAGGGAGTACGTGTCCCGAACTGCTCGAAGACTTGCGGAAGTGCGCAATCTGCTGTCACAGCCTCCCGTGGCGGATTTATCGACACCCGCGGGTGTGCAGTGGCTGCAACGGCTGGGGGCTGACCTCCAAGAGGCTCAGAACCAGGCCGAGTCTTCTCGAGCCCAATCGGTGACCCGTAGCTCTACTCGGGTGAACACCCCTCCTCCGCTAGAAGAACGCGATCGGGAGGGACGACACCCCAGGAACAGGTCTCCTCAGGAGGAGCCACTGGTTGACCTCCGAGAACAGCTCGACAAACGCCGCCGCCAAAGGCGCCAACAGGAGCAACAGCCTTCTCGGAGAGACCACGTACAAAACGCCAGTGCTCGGGGCCGAACCTCGACCTCGAATAGCGGCGAGAATGCACCTTATCGGGGGGCCTTCAGTGGATGCCAGGCGCTATCCCAGGAACTCCGTCAGGTACGCTGGCCTTCTCGTTTCAAGCCCGGCTCGCTAGAATCGTACGACGGAACCACGAATCTCATGGAATTCCTTCAGATCTACACCACCGCGATCGAGGCAGCCGGCGGGGACGAGAAGGTTATGGCCAACTATCTTCCTACCGCCCTCAGAGGAGCCGCTAGGACGTGGTTGACGAATCTACCCCCAGGAACTATCCGTTCGTGGGGACAGCTATGTGACATGCTGCTCGGGAACTTCCAAGGTACCTTCCCAAGACCTGGTCGGGTCGACGATTTATTCCTTGTCGTCCAGCGACCAGACGAGACCTTCCGAGAGTTTACCAAGAGGTTTAGTGCTGTCCGCAACACTATCCCTAAAATAACGGACTCGGATGTCATCCGCGCCTTCACTCGGGGCAGCAGAAATGAGATGTGCACGCACGATCTGATCATGCGGCCACCGAAAACCACCAGGCAGCTCATGGATCTGGCCGAGAAGGCCGCTTGTGCGGAAGAAACCCTGTGGTACATCAAGCAACAGCGGGGTGAGTCGACCAGTTATCCCCTCCGGTCAAGGGGCGATTCGTGCAGGACTAAGCGCAAGAAGAAGCCCTCTGGAGGGAACAAGGAGAAAAGGATCAGAGCCCACGAGGTAATGGCCGAGATCTCCGAGAAGTGCACATGGCGACCATGCCCCAAGGATAAACCTAGCACATCCTCCGACAAGTCATCCAAGCCCTGGTGCGATTTTCACCAGATCGACTCGCATGATCTACGACAGTGTCGCATCTTCAAGAAGTATCTTCGGGAAGAAAGAGAGAAGTTCCGCGAGGAGAATCCTCAGGTCGCTAATAACAGTCTGGAAACGACCTCCGAAGACGATGACTCCACCCCTGAGCCTTTCCAGGGGCACGTCAGAGCAATCGAGCACATATTCAGGGGCTCAACCTCTTACGAATCCAAGAGGCAATACAAGGCGATCGCCCGAGAAGTTCTCGCGAGTGTACCGCGGGTCCCTCGAGCGATCAAGTGGTCCGAGGTCACGATTTCTTTCGACCCGACTGATTGCCTCGAAAATTGCGCTCGACCGAGACGCCCTCGACGCAATGCAAGTGCCACGATCGTCTGTTCAGACCGTAACACATGCTTTTCACGGTATCGTCCCGGGTTCGTCAACCACACCGATCGGGCAAGTCACGCTCCCGGTCACCTTCGGTACCCCGGAGAACTTCCGAACAGAGAAAATCCTGTTCGACGTAGTCGATTTCAAAACAGCATACAACGCCATCTTGGGACACCCTACTCTGGCCAAGTTTATGGCGGCCACGCACTACGCCTACCAGTGCGTAAAGATGCCAGGCCCGAAGGGAGTCCTTGCGGTGAGATGTTCCCCCAGATAAGCGTAGCCTCGACCACGTACGAGCACTCCTGGGGGACGGGGAGCATATGCCCTCGAAAACCAGCACGGCCGTGAAAACCCACGGCGAGGTAAAAGTAATTCCTCTGGATCCAGCAGAGCCCTCCAAGACAGTCCGGATCGAGTCAACGCTTGATCTAGACTTGGAATCGTCGCTCATCGTTTTTCTCCGGGGCAATTCGGACGTTTTCGCGTGGCAACCATCCGATATGCCTGGAATCCCCAGGGAAGTGATTGAGCACAGGCTAGCTGTCCGTCAAGACGCCGTACCAGTAAAACAAAAACTACGGCGATTCGCCCCAAATCGGAAAGAAGCCATCAAGGTGGAAATCGAAAAAACTCCTGAAAGCCGGGTTTATCCGAGAAGTCGAGCACCCTGAATGGCTCGCCAATCCAGTTATGGTTAAGAAAGCCAATGGGAAGTGGCGGATGTGCGTCGATTTCACGGATCTCAACAAGGCTTGCCCAAAGGACGCTTTCCCCTTACCCAGAATAGATCAGATAGTGGCCCCCTCCCAATGACCTCGCCCCCTCGGTAGCGTCGTTCCGGCGAGGCTCCGGTGACCGCGCCGCCGTCCGAGCCTCCCCTCCGACTGAACCCGAGAGAGAGAGAGAGATGGCCGCGTGGCACCCTCTCATTGGCCACGCGCGCCCGGTCAGCTCCTGACTGGGATTTCCTTGCCCAGTCAGCACTGTCCCGTGGGTCCCCTCTGTCAGTAGGGTGTGTTTATGTGTTGAGATTTTGGGGTAGACCGCTCGGGTGCGCGCAGAGTTTAGGGTTCCGCCCGGGTACGCTTAGCATTTAGGGTTTCGTCTGCTAGGGTTAGTTTTTCTACAAAAATTCAAACCTTCATATCTTTCAAACCGTAAGTCCAAATTTGATAAATTTTATATATTTGGAAAGCTCATGAAATTCTCTACAATCTGGATGAATCAAAAATTAATTTTGAGCACATGTACATTATGATATGTAGGGTTTGTTATTTTGCTTCTGTCGCGAATCGGTAAACCCTAGCTTCACGATCGTAGCTCCGATTTCCACATTTTCACTTGCATGGAACTTGTAATACATATTGTAACCTGATACTAACATATTGAACATATTTGTCATGCCTCGCCACTAACGACGCAACCCTAACTCATCGGAGCACCCTAATATGCCATGCATGCATTCTAACTACCACACAAGCCTCCGATGAGCTAACCTAAGGTCATGCACGTAGTAATAACTCCTCGACAACCACTAATCACCTTAGGCACATGCATCCTTCATCAAGCCTTCATGCATACATGCTGGTTGTTAAGTATTCCTTTATTGTTCTTTTCCGGTATCGCTCGCTTCAGAGCCCGAAGAAGGAGACCACCCGGCTTACGACTCCACGCAAGACCAGGAACAACTCGAGCAAGGCAAGCAGAGCTTGTTGCATCTTTACTTTCCATACTCTTGTGTATGCCCTATTCATATGTGCTATGTGTGTGGATGATTACCTGTGTATCTTTCGCAAGGTTGCGTACACTAGCATGTGTAGGATGTATCTTATGTTGAGAACATCTTATGGCCCTTCAACCAATTTGTTAAGTGAGTTGGGAGAGCCGAGGGCGTGCACAATGGGTACGGTTGGTGTTAATTGCAGTGTGAAGGCGACCCAGGGGTAAGTAGAGTTTTGTCGTCACACCAACCCTATCTTCAGCGTGTCACAATCCCTTATCACGCGGGAACGTTAGCGGGAACCAACACTGAGGTATAGTTGAGGTAAGTCTCCATGCCCCTTGGAGGCTCGCTACCTCCAAACGGTTATGCACTCATTATACCTGCAGTGGTCAAGTTGTTGGTAGCGGTCCGAGAGATTAAATGAAAATGTGTATTTGATGGATCAATTCGGATTTGACATATGGGCTGCCCCAATTGATTTGGAATTTGTTAAATAGATCGATTTGGATTTGATATATGGGCTGCCCCATTGGGTTTGGAATCGGTGAATTGGATCTTGGGGTGATTTGTTTACGAAATGTATGTACCCTGAATTAGCCTGTTGCCTACCTTGTCTTTGCTTCACCCTGTTAATGCTATGTTCTTAATTTGTATATTGTTACTCTGAGAAGCATCATGTTTACTCCTGTTGTAGTAAATCCGTGCGTAGGACATTTAATCAAGCACGAATAAGTCTTGCGAGTACTTTTGTACTCACCTAGGTTATTCCTAGAGCTTGCAGGTGAGCCGGTGGTCGAGGACTTTTTCGACGACGCTTGAAATTGTGTTTCCTCGGTAGTGTTCAACTCATGGGGTTATTGTGGGAATGTTTTGGACAGTGGCTGATGCGCCGCTGTGGGTCTTGCTTAGTTCTTCCGCTGCTACTCGTTTTACTTTATGGATTCGACTAAAACTTTCGGTTATAGCCGAGTGATGTAATATTTGTTCACAATGTGGACAGTTAGCATTATTATCGTATCGTAGTGCTTTGTTGTGATATACAAGTTGTTATTCGGGCTGCCCATATGCAATGTGTGTGTGATATGAAGTGTATGGGTATGTCGTGAAGAGTTATGGCCGTTCCTCTTATTACTAGGTCGAGCAGGAATCGGTTGAGTGACCCGCTGGCTGAGATGTTGTGCCGGCCAGGCAGGGTATGGGTGTATTCTACCGGGCTTTCGAGCGACCCACTAGCTTCTGAGCTAGGTTAGGGTGTGGGTAGAATCACCGGGCTCCTCCGACCTTGCTTTGCCTGGTAGAATTCGGGAACGACTCTAAACCTTCACCGGATCAGGGAATTGTATGTGGTTCTGGGAAGTTTAGTCGCTTCCGGCCGGCTTGCGTTGGTCAGGTGTCGGATCACTCCGCCTCGGTGAGTACGGCGCAGGTACCGTGCCACCAGGTCGACTAGTCCTTTGGCCCTTGGCGACCATTCGTTCCCTTAATCATATGTAATTCCCGGGTCCGTGACAGCTTGGTATCAGAGCCGAGCTGACCGTAGGAAGCCAATTGCAGGTGGTCGTTAGTTAGGACTCGGCAATGTCGAGAAAACTATTTGCAAAATTAAACCCTATATTTAAAATTAGTAAGTAGACTGCTTTTTATTCCTTATCCTCCCCGCTCTTAGTTCTGAGACCCCTTCCTTGTCGCTTTGGTTTTGTGTTTGTGGCTGACCTTAACCCTGTTGTCTGCTCTGCCAGATGGATTCCCCACAGCTGATGCATGCCACCCATGCCCTGGATGTTGATGGATTTCCGGAAGTACTCCTGTATATGCTCCGAGAGCTTGGATTCCCAGACCTCCCGGAGTACCTGATACATAGAGCCGACCTAGGGTTTGGCCTGTATGAGTATCGGGCACGCGTGTTCATCGACCCCCGTGACAGTGACCCTCCACATCAGCCATGCTTCTTCAACGGATATGGAGCTGAGTTGGAGTCTGCCGTCCAGGATGCGGCCTACTCAGCCATTTGTCATCTTCGCCATGAGCTTCCGGGCCTTGCTGAAGGCCCCTTCGTCTACTTCTCGTCACGCACTCCGATGGAGGAAGTGGCGCCATATGAAGACTTCACCCGGGAACCCAATGTGGCCTTGGCCCACTTGGGGCATCTTGTTCGAACCCTGGACACGGCGTATCGAGCCCGTGGTTCCGAGGTAAGGCGGTGTCGGCACCATCTCCTCATCTCCCTGCAGCTCGCACAACACCAAGGAAATTCCTTTGCTCCCCCTCCACACTTCTGGACCGGCAAGGGCATCTACTCGGTCTATGAAGTTGGTCAGTGGGAGTACCACTACCCGTCGGTGGGCGGAGTAGAGCTTGGATTTCGCCCTGATGTTCTACATTCCAGGACGTTGGCGGGCAGCACCCGACGTGTCCCCACTGTCCTTCCTCCGCATGGACATGGGATTCCGTTGTTCCACACTCTGCTTCCTCTCCCCGACGATTTGGAGACCTATGAGATTCATCGCCGCAGTGCAGGAGCTCCATATAGTCCTTAGTGTGATTTGTATTTTGGAATGTAAGGTGAACCCATGATGTCAGGTCTTAGGGTATCTTTTGGAGAATTGTAATTGGGTATCCATGGCTGCAATTTTGGAACATTACCCCCGTTTATTTCACTAAAAGAGTGATCTAAACCGCAGCCTTTCTATGAACCCCGTTGATCGTATTAATGCATTTGTGTGTTAGCGTCAACTTTCCTTGCAATTGTTTTGTGCCTCATTTTCTCGTGAAAGTGTGTATGAAACGATGAGCCATATCTTTGGTTACCTTGTTATACCCTTGTGGAAATATCCTTGATTTCCCAAGTTTCCAACTCCTTTATCTCATCCGGTGTCTTCTGATTTCAGCAGCATGGCATCTGGAACCCGTGGAGCCGCTCGCGGGCGTCGTGAGCGTGAAGAAGAAGAAATGCCACCCCCACCCCAGCAGCCCAACATCGCCGATCTCTTGGCCACCCAGAACCGGATCCTAGAGCAGTTAGTGCGCAATCAAGGCGCAGGAGGTGGTCAAGGCAGAGGCAGTCTGTCTGATTTTCAGAGGACCCAACCAGCCACTTTTGATCGGGCTGATAACCCCCTTGAAGCGGACAATTGGATCCGCACGATTGAAAGGAAGCTTCAGCTAGCCCAGTGTGCTGAAGAGGACAAGGTCAACTTCGCCTCCCACTACCTGGAGGGAGCTGCCGCTGACTGGTGGGAGAACTTTTTGGCCCTGCAAGCCCCCGGCCATGTGGTCACTTGGGCTGAATTCCGGAACGGCTTTCGTGAATTCCACATCCCCGAAGGTATCATGGCCCTGAGGAAGGAGGAGTTTCGCGACCTCCGACAAGGAAAGAAATCGGTGCTAGAATTTCTCCATGAATTCAACCACTTAGCGCGGTATGCACCTCGAGAAGTCTCCTCTGATGAGGACAAGGTGGAGAAGTTCATGGGGAAATTAAGTGAAGAGATGCAGGCGAAGCTCGCCGCAGTGGACGTGCGTAACTTCCAACACCTGGTAGATAAGGCAATCAAGATAGAGGCAAAGGAATCAGCCCTCAGTCAGTCTCACAAGCGCGAGAGGGAACTACAAAAATCTGCGGGGAGTAGTTCGCAGAAACCAAGGGCGTGGCAGCCACAACCACCCCGTCCTGCGGGACCGTATCCGCCAAGACCACAAGGCTACGCGCCCCGTCCTCAGCAGCAAGGTTACCAGCCCCGTCCCCAAGGAGGACAGTCCCGGCCTTTACCTGGTATGAGTAAAGTTCAGTGTTATAACTGCGGAGCTATGGGGCACTACGCCAACCATTGCTCTCTTCCATGCACGGGGCACACCTTTGCCCCCAAGGTGCAGCAAGGGCAGACAAGAGGAGGATCCCAAGACAGAGGACCAGCCCCCACCAAGCCCCAAGTCCCCGGCCGTGGCAGAGTGAACCACGTCACAGCCGAAGAAGCACAGGATGCGCCAGAGGTGGTGCTGGGTACGCTATCCGTGAACTCAACTCCTGCCACCGTTCTTTTCGATTCCGGAGCATCCCATTCATTCATATCCAGCAAATTTGTGCATGAGAATCATGTTCCATCATCAGCATTGTGTCCTCCCCTCCTTATTGCAACCCTGGTTCAGAACTGAGAACCGAGTCTGTCTGCGAGGGTGTTAAGATAGAAATTGGTGGGAAATCCTTTTAGCCAATATGGTGGTTCTTGGATCGAAGGGTTTAGACGTTATCTTGGGCATGAATTGGTTGGTCCAGCACAAGGCAAGAATAGATTGTGCCGAAAGGTCGGTCTCCCTTGTCGCCAACTCCGGTAGAGAAGTGAAGTTCGTGTCGCCATCACCGTCAGGGCATCTTTTCGCCATGAGCGGCACCCCAGACCAAGGAATTGAGCTTGTTCCCGTTGTATGTGAATACCCCGACGTCTTTCCCGAAGAATTGCCGGGTATGCCCCCTGACCGTGCAGTGGAGTTCGTCATCGATCTTCCACCTGGAACCGCTCCTGTGTCAAGGCGCCCGTATCGAATACCCCCAAATGAGTTGTTGGAGATGAAGAAGCAACTCAAAGAGCTTGAGGACAAAGGATTCATTAGACCTAGTTCCTCACCCTGGGGTTGCCCAGCCATGTTTGTGAAGAAGAAGGATTCAAGCCTAAGGATGGTGGTTGATTACCATCCGTTGAATGAACTCACGGTGAAGAACAAGTATCCGCTTCCCCGAATCGATGATCTATTCGATCAGTTAACCGGAGCATGTGTCTTCTCCAAGATTGACCTCAGGTTGGGCTACCATCAAATAAAGATCAGATCCGAAGACATTCCAAAAATAGCCTTCACTACTCGCTATGGGTCATACGAGTATACTGTTATGTCCTTCGGTTTGACCAATGCCCCTTCCACCTTCACGCAACTCATGAACTCAGTATTCATGGAGTATCTTGATCAATTTGTTGTCGTCTTCATCGATGACATCCTCATCTATTCCAAATCTGAACCGGAGCATGAAGATCACTTGAGAATGGTACTCGACAAACTCCGTGAGCATCGTCTGTATGCCAAATTCTCAAAGTGTGAGTTTTGGAAGCACCAAGTGGAGTTCTTGGGCCATGTACTATCAGCTACAGGTGTCGCGGTGGACCCGAGCAAAGTGCAAGCCGTCCAAGAATGGAAGCAGCCTAAGTCAGTTACCCAGATTCGCAGTTTTCTAGGTCTGGCAGGCTATTACCGTCGGTTCATCGAAGGCTTCTCTTCCATAGCAAAGCCAATGACCGAACTGTTAAAGAAGGACAAGAAGTTTGTGTGGTCCGACAAATGTGAAGAGAGTTTCCAAGAGCTCAAGAAGAAGCTAACCACAGCCCCAGTGCTTACCCTCCCAGACGTCCACAAGGATTTCGAAGTTTATTGTGATGCCTCTCGGAATGGGTTAGGTTGCGTCCTCATGCAAGAAGTTCGCTTGGTAGCTTATGCTTCACGTCAATTGCGTCCTCATGAGGCCAACTACCCCACCCATGATTTGGAGTTAGCTGCCGTAGTGCATGCTCTCAAGATCTGGCGGCATTACCTCATCGGTAATCGCTGCGAAATCTATTCTAACCATAAGAGTTTGAAATATTTATTCACCCAACCAGATTTGAACCTTCACCAAAGAAGATGGCTTGAGCTCATTAAGGACTACGATTTGGGTCTAAACTATACTCCCGGCAAGGCGAATGTCGTAGCAGATGCTCTTAGCCGGAAGGCTTATTGCAACAACACCATGATTATGGAGCAACAACCACCATTCCATGTGGAATTTCAGCGGCTCAATCTGGAGATGGTTGAGCAAGGTACCCTTGCCACTCTTGAGGTAAAACCATCCTTAGAAGACCAAATCAAAACTGCCCAAGCTCAAAATGTTGGTATGCAGAAAATCCGAGAAAAAGTGAAGGATGGAACAACGACCTGTTTCACCGAAGATAAGGATTGAGTTCTGTGGTTTGGAAAAAGACTCGTGGTCCCCAAGGACCAGCAACTAAAGAACCTAATCCTTCATGAAGCACACAACTCCCCGTTGGCCATTCATCCAGGCAGTACTAAGATGTACCAAGACATCCGTCGCCGATTTTGGTGGACCCGAATGAAGCGGGAGATTGCCCAATATGTTGCCGAGTGTGACGTGTGCTGTCGTGTGAAGGCCGAACATTAGAGACCAGCGGGCCTACTTCAGCCACTCCCTATTCCCGAGTGGAAATGGGAAGAGATTGGTATGGATTTTGTGATAGGCTTGCCGAAATCCCCGAAGGGCAATGATGCAATATGGGTGATTGTGGATCGCCATTCCAAAGTCGCTCACTTCATCCCCGTGAAGACAACACATAAAGTGAGCCACCTAGCAAGGTTGTATATCGCCCAGATTGTTTGTCTCCATGGTGTTCCCAAGAGGATCGTTTCAGATCGAGGCACCCAATTCACCAGCCGGTTCTGGAAATGCTTACACGAGGCTATGGGGACTTCTCTGTCTTTCAGCACCGCTTTTCATCCTCAAACCGGAGGTCAGGTGGAGCGGACAAATCAAATTCTTGAGGACATGTTGAGGTCATGTGCTCTCACATTGGGTTCCAATTGGGAAGACTGTTTGCCATATGCGGAGTTTGCCTACAATAATAGTTATCAAGCTAGTCTCAGTATGGCACCCTTTGAAGTACTTTATGGAAGGAAATGAGGACTCCATTGAACTGGTCCGAGACCGGCGAGAGACAATTCTTTGGACCTAATCCAATTGAGGAAGCCGAAGACTTAGTCCAACTCATCCGAGAGCGTCTTCATGAAGCTCAGTCCAGGCAGAAAAGCTATGCCGATCCTCATCGCCGAGAGGTTACCTTTCAGATTGGGGATAGTGTGTACCTCAAGGTGACCCCATGCAGAGGTGTTCGCCGCTTTGCAATGAAGGGAAGTTAGCTCCTCGTTATATTGGTCCCTATCGAATCTTAGCCAAACGAGGGACCGTGGCCTATCAGTTGGAACTACCTCCTGAGCTGTCCCGACTGCATGATGTCTTCCATGTGTCCCAGCTGAAAGCTTGCCATCGCGTCCCCGAGATGAAGATCAACCCTGAGATTGAAGTACTACATGAAGATCTTACATATCGAGAACACCCAGTGTGCATTCTCGATGAGTCCGAGCGCAAAACCCGGAATCGCACCATCAAGTTCTTCAAGGTTCAGTGGAGCAACCATACTGAAGATGAAGCTATGTGCGAACGTGAAGATTGGCTCAAGACGGAATTTCCATCCTTGTTTGTCGACCGTTAGAGATCTCGGGATGAGATCTTTTTAAGGGGGGTAGGTTTTTGTAATACCCAAACTCAACGATTGGGGTTTTGCCCTGCATTCATGCATACATGTCATCATCCCCACACGCACCTTATTTAAACTTAAATGCAATATGATTATGTTTCATAGAATATGTACATATCTCATCCTCGGTGGAAATTATACAAACACCAATCAACTTATTTGAAGTATTCAACATAACCATATTGTCAATATAAGTGGAGGCAATCATCGAACACTTCGATGAATCATCACCCCTAACCCCCAAAACCCTGCAAGTGCCAGAATTAAGGTTTCGATGATAGAGCAATTCCTAGTAGATGAAAAGTATCCAAATTCCGTGAATATCTTCCAAAGTGGAAACCCTAGCCCCTGGCCAATTTTCAGAATTTTTGGATATGCCTAGGGCTTAGTTATAGTGCAAATCCAAAATAAAGCCCTAATTCAAATTTGAATGAGAACATAGGCCAAAAAATGCCCACATTGATTCAAATCCTTCCAGTAGGTCCCAAATAATATGTTGAAGCCCCTGTAAAAATTTCATAATTTTTGGAGCTATTTTGATACATAAAATGACGCAAATACTAGCTCTGTACTAAAGAAATAGAAAAAGAAAAGGGATTCAGAAAGGGATTTGGGCCGAGGCCCATTTCGGCTAGCCCAGCCAGCCCGCGCGCCCCCCTTCTCTCTCTGATGCCCGGGTCCCGCCTGTCAGCTCCCCCGCTCCACGTCGCCACCACCGGTAGGGCAAGGTGGGCGGCGCACCCACCGCTGTCCGAACCCCGGCCGCCCTATTTAAGGGCCGTTCGGACAACGCCTCCCCTCCTCTCCCCTTTCCCGAAGCCCTAGCTCCTCTTCGACTTCGTCGCCGAGCCGCCGCCTCCGTCTTCAACTCCGACCACCAACTCCGACGAGCGATTCCCGAGCCTCTGGTGAACAATCGCCCTTCCTTTCTTGCTCCCGAGCCTCCTCATTTCCTTCCTCACCTCCCCCTCTCACCCATTTTCTAGATCCGTGCCAAGCTACGCCGCGCTACCCCTTTCTTCCCCAACTCCGGCCGTTCCTCCGACGAGTTTGCACGGCTGCTCCGGTAAGCCCCCGACCCTCTCTTCCCCTTCCCGAGCACCCTCTAGTCCGCCCCAACCTCCTCACCCTTTCCCCTTTTCAGATCCACGCCCGAGAGCCCTTCGCCGGTGTCACCCGAAGCCCGCCGCCGCCTTTCCTCGTCGCCGGCCTCACTCCGTCCTCCCCAGCTTCCCCGTGACCACGCGTTGAGCTCGGGGTGAGCTCCCGGTCCTACGACCCCCTCCCAATGACCTCGCCCCCTCGGTAGCACCGTTCCAGTGAGGCTCCGGCGACCGCGCCGCCGTCTGAGCCTCCCCTCCGATTGAACCCGAGAGAGAGAGAGAGATGGCCGCGTGGCGCCCTCTCATTGGCCACGCGTGCCCGGTCAGCTGCTGACTGGGATTTCCTTGCCCAGTCAGCACTGTCCCGTGGGTCCCCTCTGTCAGTAGGGTGCATTTATGTGTTGAGATTTTGGGGTAGACCACTCCGGTGCGTGCAGAGTTTAGGGTTCCGCCCGGGTACGCTTAGCATTTAGGGTTTCGTCTGCTAGGATTAGTTTTTGTACAAAAATTCAAACCTTCATATCTTTCAAACCATAAGTCCAAATTTGATAAATTTTATATATTTGGAAAGCTCATGAAATTCTCTACAATCTGGATGAATCAAAAATTAATTTTGAGCACATGTACAGTATGATATGTAGGGTTTGTTATTTTGCTTCTGTCGCGAATCGGTAAACCCTAGCTTCATGATCGTAGCTCCAATTTGCACATTTTCACTTGCATGGAACTTGTAATACATATTGTAACCTGATACTAACATATTGAACATATTTGTCATGCCTCGCCACTAACGACGCAACCCTAACTCATCGGAGCACCCTAATATGCCATGCATACATTCTAACTACCACACAAGCCTCCGATGAGCTAACCTAAGGTCATGCACGTAGTAATAACTCCTCGACAACCACTAATCACCTTAGGCACATGCATCCTTCATCAAGCCTTCATGCATACATGCTGGTTGTTAAGTATTCCTTTATTGTTCTTTTCCGGTATCGCTCGCTTCAGAGCCCGAAGAAGGAGACCACCCGGCTTACGACTCCACGCAAGACCAGGAACAACTCGAGCAAGGCAAGCAGAGCTTGTTGCATCTTTACTTTCCGTACTCTTGTGTATGCCCTATTCATATGTGCTATGTGTGTGGATGATTACCTGTGTATCTTTCGCAAGGTTGCGTACACTAGCATGTGTAGGATGTATCTTACGTTGAGAACATCTTATGGCCCTTCAACCAATTTGTTAAGTGAGTTGGGAGAGCCGAGGGCGTGCACAATGGGTACGGTTGGTGCTAATTGCAGTGTGAAGGCGACCCAGGGGTAAGTAGAGTTTTGTCGTCACACCAACCCTATCTTCAGCGTGTCACAATCCCTTATCACGCGAGAACGTTAGCGGGAACCAACACTGAGGTATAGTTGAGGTAAGTCTCCATGCCCCTTGGAGGCTCGCTACCTCCAAACGGTTATGCACTCATTATACCTGCAGTGGTTGAGTTGTCGGTAGCGGTCCGAGAGATTAAATGAAAATGTGTATTTGATGGATCAATTCGGATTTGACATATGGGCTGCCCCAATTGATTTGGAATTTGTTAAATAGATCGATTTGGATTTGATATATGGGCTGCCCCATTGGATTTGGAATTGGTGAATTGGATCTTGGGGTGATTTGTTTACGACATGTATGTACCCTGAATTAGCCTGTTGCCTACCTTGTCTTTGCTTCACCCTGTTAATGCTATGTTCTTAATTTGTATATTGTTGCTCTGAGAAGCATCATGTTTACTCCTGTTGTAGTAAATCCATGCGTAGGACATTTAATCAAGCACGAATAAGTCTTGCGAGTACTTTTGTACTCACCTAGGTTATTCCTAGAGCTTGCAGGGGAGCCAGTGGTCGAGGACTTTTTCGACGACGCTTGAAATTGTGTTTCCTCGGTAGTGTTCGACTCATGGGGTTATTGTGGGAATGTTTTGGACAGTGGTTGATGCGCCGCTGTGGATCTTGCTTAGTTCTTCCGCTGCTACTCGTTTTACTTGATGGATTCGACTAAAACTTTCGGTTATAACCGAGTGATGTAATATTTGTTCACAATGTGGACAGTTAGCATTATTATTGTATCGTAGTGCTTTGTTGTGATATACAAGTTGTTATTCGGGCTGTCCATATGCAATGCGTGTATGATATGAAGTGTATGGGTATGTCGTGAAGAGTTATGGCCGTTCCTCTTATTACTAGGTCAAGCAGGAATCGGTTGAGTGACCCGCTGGCTGAGATGCTGTGCCGGCCAGGCAGGGTGTGGGTGTATTCTACCGGGCTTTTGAGCGACCCACTAGCTTCTGAGCTAGGTTAGGGTGTGGGTAGAATCGCCGGGCTCCTCCGACATTGCTTTGCCTGGTGGAATTCGGGAACGACTCTAAACCTTCACCGGATCAGGGAATTGTATGTGGTTCTGGGAAGTTTGGTCGCTTCCGGCCGGCTTGCGTTGGTCAAGTGTCGGATCACTCCGCCTCGGTGAGTACGGCGCAGGTACCGTGCCACCAGGTCGACTCGTCCTTCGGCCCTTGGCGACCATTCGTTCCCTTAATCATATGTAATTTCCGGGTCCGTGACAGGTGACCTGGCGCCGGCTGGTCATTGATGGGTGAAGGGGGGGATACCACGCCAACCGGGCTCCGACTAGGAAGTAATCTGATAGACAACTTCCTCCGCGGAGCAGCAAGAGGGGCGGGTTTCGGTGGAGAAGTTTCCCTGCAGGTCGCATTCAGAACCCGGAACTAGGAGCGAAGGCTCGACAAAGCAAGAAGCGGGAGGATGGTACCTTGCCCTCTTCAGCGAAATAGAGCGTCTTCGTCGGGCCGGAGGATCTCCCGCTCCACGAAGGCAGGGCGGCGGTATGGATCTCAATTCACCCCGCGTAACCTCATCCACCTTCTCGGTGGGCTTGGTGTTTCCCGTCGCGCTGGTCCTCAGCCGCGGTCGAGCATCGACTAGGAATAGAGGGCCCAGCTTCGGGATCCTCTATTCCACGTCCTTCTCTCTGCAGAGAGGGTCCATCCCACAAAACCAGTGTGAGGTGGGCTTGAAGGATCTGAGGCCCTAAAAAAGATAGGATTACCGCTAGAACCTCTTCCCGCTCGTGCAGAGGTTGAAGAGGTAGCGACGTGGGGACAACCTGGCGATTGGGTGGAGGTACATGCTTGAAGAGAGTTTTTACCTTCTCGGACACCTCCGCTTCCGAGAGGGCTGTTCGAAACAAAGAAAGAGTTAGGACACCCTGACAAGTCCTTCTTACTAGGTTGTGAGGGAAAGGCTTACCCATTTTTCTCCGCCGTTGGTATGGATCGCTTGTCGAGTCCCAAGCGCCTGTCTCCCTGAACCATAAGGGGCAAATTCCGCGCCTGACGAAGTCGGCGACAACATCGGCCGAGGACAGGCCTCGGGCTCGGAGAACCTTAACTTCCCCGACCAGGTGCTGGAGACAGGAGTCGGGCAGGGTCTCGTCGGTCCAAGTGGATGCCACGTTGGGCGGAGTTCCCCAGTACCTTATGCCCAAGGGGGACGATGGACGGCAATAGCACCACTCCTGCTCCCATCCTGGGAAGGATCGGATTCCGGTGGCGTCAATGTACTCCGCGGCCCTATCTTCTCGAAGGCGGACGCTCGCGCCTCCCACTACCTACTTCTTGGTCCTCTCCATCTTGTGATAGTATCTGAATAAATCCAATGATGGCCGAACTCCGAGGAAAGCTTCACACAGATGGGCGAACACACTCAGGAGAGTGTACGATGCCGGGTCAAGGTTCACCACCTCAACCCGATAGAACTGGAAGATTGAATGGAGGAAGGTGGAAGGAGGCAAGAAGAACCCGCACTGAAAAAAGTCGGGGAAGACAACCAGCCAGCCAGATTCGGGTTCAGGAACTCTCTCGCCCCGGACATGGCGGAACTCGGCTTGGCAGGTTGATTGGATAAGAGTTAGTTCTAGGGAAGACACGAGTTTCGTCTCGGTCATCTCCGAGCGCGGCCATGGGTCGTCAACCTACGGGCTCCCGGCCATGGCGCGAAGAGGAGGAAGAAGGAATCAAGGAGGCTAGGAGGCAGAGAACAATGCGGGCAAAACCCCAATTCTTGGACTCCTAAAGATTTAAACCTTCGCCGGAGCCGAGCGCGGTTTACGGCACGATCAGTTCCATCGCATTTAATGCGGACAGTTGCTTTTTCCGCCTACAGGGCACTTCGCGGGAAAAAGAGGGTCTGACAACCCACGACCCAAACGAGCGTGCCGTGGTTCAGCACCCATTAGCGGCACAACGGCGCAGAGAGAGAAGAGATTCTTTATCACCACGCGAAATTTCCGCCACGATGGTTCCGTTTCCTAGAAATATGTCAGGCGGACGCATGTCCGTGATCAACGGATCAGATCAGATCGGAAAGTGTTCTGGGTTTTCCCAAGGATCATCCCGATAAGGCTTTCACGACTACTCGGTAGGGATTGAGCCTACTCGGGGAAGTCGCCGACAAGGACTACTCGGATCGCCTACTCGGAGTTTCCTCCCCGATAAGGGCAGATTTCCAACAGAACCATCATGACCTCGCTTCACGTATTGATGGGGGGCTTGATGATGAATAGTACGGTTTCCCGCATATTAGGGGTATCCGTATACAGAATCCTGGGACTTTAGGAAGGTACAGCGTACCCGGTAAGGATCCCTGGACGACAAGGTAACCCCTCTTAGGAAGGGAAGACTCCCCTTAAACTAGGAAGTCAATCCCGACGTTTAAGGAGGCCAGAGTCCTACTCGAGCGTAAGTCCACGTCCAGTACGTCCCTGGGAACCCCCTATATAAAGATCAGCAATCCCATAGGGGAAGGGGGAGGTTCTACAAGTCTGACAGGTCTTTCTAGTCACAGTACACTACTGCAGAAACAGCTATAGGCGCCACTTTACCAGTGACGAGCACCAAAAATACTCGTCATTGGTAACCGGAAAATTTACCAGTGACGGGCGCAAAAAGCCGCGCGTCACTGGTAAAGGTTTACCAGTGACGGGCTGGATTTCCTACTCGTCACTGGTAACTTAGCAGTTACCTGTGGCGGGCGCAAAAGCGAGCTCGTCACTGGTATGTGATATACCAGTGACGGTGCTGCTGTAGCGCCCGTCACCGGTATCTCTCGCTTACCAGTGACGGGCCTTTTATTGTGCTCGTCATTGGTAATAACTTACTAGTGACGTGCATTATTTTGTGCTCGTCACTAATATTTTAGCCCAAAAGCTCACTACATCATTAAATATCGATAACTTTAGCCATTCCGACCACGGCCCCCGATTCCCCTCACACGCCACCGCCTTCCTCACGCCCTCTCTCTCTCTCCCTCATCTGCTCCCAGATTTCCCCAATATCGCTACCTCCTCTCCTTCTTTGATCCCGCCGCCAGCTCCCTTCGGCTTTGCCGCCGCTCTCCTCAACTCGGCGCCGCCGCTGCCCCTAGTGCCACTGCCTCCTCTGCCTCCAGGCGTGCCGCCGCCTCGGGCGGATGCCCCATCGCGCACTCCTCTCCACCGCCCGCTCGGGTCTTCCTGAGCAACCGTCGCCTCCGCCCCAGCCTAGCCCGCTCGACTTCACCGCCGCCTTGCCGATGCACCTCTACCTCCGGCCGCTCTCGCCTCGGCCGCTCCTCCATCGATCCGGCCGCCACCGATGGACGGCGGTGGGTTGGCCGCACCGCAACCGCGGTGGTGCGCCGCGGATCAGGTAAGCCTGCCCTCCCCTTTCTCCTTTCCAAAAATCCCTAATTTCTAGGGTTCTTGCTCTAAGTCATTTCGGTTGGAACATTTATTCCCTTGCACTCCGATTCACCAATGCTTTAGGATCCTAGTTCATGTATGGCTCGGTTGATTGGCACAAGTGATTGTTATTTAACCCTGGTTTATTTTCTAACCAAAATATTCCTTTGTAGCTCCTTTTCTTTGTGCAGGTTGAAGATCCAGAGCTGATGATGAGAAAGGCCAGGAGAAAATTTTGATATGCATGAAATACCGTGTATTTTTTCTAAATCCTGAAAACGTTACCAGTGACGAGCTGAATTTAGAGCCCGTCACTGGTATGTAAAATACCAGTGACGGGCGAGCCGCCCGTCACTGGTATCCCATTACCAGTGATGAGTTACCAGTGACGGGCTGGCTTGCTCGTCACTAATGGGATTTTTGGGCCCGTCACTGGTAGCCCATTCTGCAGTAGTGGTACAAGCGGCATAGGATCATAGGAGGCGAAGCCCTCGAAGACCCGCTGCCTCGAAGGAGTCGAGCCCGGCGGTTTAGCTAGTTTAGTCTACGATTAGGCCTAGGGTAGCCACTAACATACACCCCCTATTGTAAGCGTGTTCCCCATCAATATATAGCAACAGGACGTAGGGTTATTATCCTGAGGGAGGCCCGAACCTGTATAAAAATGGCTGTCCCCTGCTGTCAGAGCTCCTGGCACTTGGGCCCTAGAGGTCCCTACCCCCCAGTAATCATCACTCCACGAATACCGTAAGATCGCCGATTCACCGATCGTCGACAATTTTAGTAAAGAAAGATTATTGGCAACATATATGCATATATTATAATCGATACCTAAAGGTTACCCATACCTTATGGAAGTGTAACATAAGATATCAATCTATGCATTCTAGTACCTACATATTATATGACCATCAACTAACAGATGATATGATTAAATAATAATAATTCAGTAAGGGATTATTATTCCAACATGTAGATTGTCAACAATACTAAGTCTAATTATATATATATCTCTATATGCAACTACATGATTATGCCACATAAAGTCATATTGAACATGTGCAACTTAATCGTGTTTAAATAAACAATTAAATTATACACATGAATAAAATAATGTGTCAACCATTGCATGATGGATTATTATCTAAAACATGGATTAGCCTATGTATATATGCATAAATATATACACATAGCTGTATCTGTAAATCACATGAAATGCAACGAACAAATATGAGACATGTGTGTGATCTTAACCATATTATACACAGAGGTTACCATTATGGCTAAATATTTTACCACACCATTAGTTTAAAACATGAAACATCTATATATATAATAAATTTATATTTTGCATCACATCATGTCATACTTCCATTTAAATCTACACATATATATCTTATCATGTTATCTACACATGGTGACATGGGAATCATAACATGCTTATTAAACAATCATCATCACGTGTGATTAAAGACACTAACATGCTAGTAAGCAACCTTATGCCATATACAATAATAATCTTATGCGTGCTAGTAGATGTACATTATACAAAGATCAACTACCATATGATATGCCATATTAATATCAGCTTAGTAAGATTATGCTTCTACTATTATAGGTTATATGCAATATTAGGTTCGGTTATATATTGTATAACACAATACATGTGAACATACATAAGGTCATGCAATATGAACCTTATTAAATATGAATAAATTTATCCGCAATATAAATAAGATTGAACTAACATGATTAATCACATGATGAATTCTAAGCATGAACATTACATAAACAGAAACAAGGACTATATAAGAACTCAGCATATGAATATATGAAACTATAGTCTAACATAATATGCAATTTAATTTGGTGATCAAACAATGATGAAAAACATTATAAATGAACATAAGGTGATGCAGGTGATTTTGGATAGAGATTAATGGTGGAAAAGAATGGCATAATGTGCCACAAGATGATACAAGATTAATTATATGGGTGGTGGCGACGTTCGCAGCACAAAACGGTTGGAATGGATTATAGATTGGTTCTGGACAGACCGGACGGTTTTGGTTGCTACGCGATGCTCGCTCAACGAAATCACGATCCGCCAAATTGGGTTAGAAACTAGACATACAGTGGCACAATCCTACCAATTGGGTTAGAAACTAGATACTTAAGGAATAACTTGACCGAAGGGATTGATGATAGACTCACCGGATCAACTGCAAAGGAGGTGATAATGATGAGCTACTGTTTCTGTAATCAAATCTGGACATGAACAGCAGCACAAAGAAACTTGATTTCCTAGAGATTGGACCATTGGATTGCCTTAAACTTTTGTGTAGATGATCTTGACAACATTATCTAGGATCCCACCAAATGGATCTTGAAAAGGAGGTCCGACCTAACGAGGGCGTCGTTCCAATCTAGATGCACGCGCAGAAAATCTGGGTGCAAATAGCACGTTAGTATTTGGAGATTTCCCGATGATTGCCCCATTGGATCTTCACCAAATTTTGTAGAGAGGTAGAGGGAAAGGTTAGGAACAATCTCACCGAAGGGATTTGCCAAAAGATATTTGAGGCGACGGGAATTGGAAAAATACTGAAGTGGGATGTACTATTCAGGAATTGCACAGGAAGAGAAGGGGGTGGTGGCTGTTTAGAGGGTGTGGTGGCTAGGGTTTCGTGGGAAAGGAGTGTGGGGGAGTAGGGAAAAGGTGGGAGGGGTGTGGGGTATTTATATTAGGGTTAGGGAAAGAGATTTGGATCAAATTCTATTGGAATAGAGGTGGCGACGCATGCTGCACTACGTAGAACTCGCCGGAGTGGCTGCTCAGAGGAGGAAAAGAGGCAGCGGGGCGCCGAGTTGAGATGAGCCGGGACGGCGCGGCCAAAAAGAGAAAGAGAAAACCAAAAATAAGAATAAAAGAACAAATGAGCTTGATTAAATACCAAACGAACTCGAAAGTTCTGAGAAAACTCCGGGAGATATATTTCAAATTGAAAAGCAAATCAAATTCAAGTTGGATTAATTCAAATTAACTCCTGACCAATTTGTGAAATTCCAATTAAGCTTTAATTAATTAGAGAATAAATAACGAAATTTTCTGGCCCTGATTTTTAAATAAAAGATTTTAAAAAGCTCTAAAAAATCAGGATGTTACAGCTCGGTTCAGACTCCATGTACTTTTTGCATGAATATTTTATTGCAATTAATTTGAGCAATACTTACAATTTTATTGAATATCTAGGTGCACTGTCATGGACCTAGAAATCTGGTATTTCATCCACTTGTGGTAGAGTTTTCTTGACCTTGTGAGCCTGGGTGTATTGTTGCGTCGTATGATCACCCAAAAAATAACCGGGGGTTTCCACTTTGAATAAGATAATTAGTCAACTGAGTACTTGTTAGTCCTTCAATTTCAAAATAAATGACCTTTTACAGTTGGGCACAGGAATTAAGAATGTGAGTGAAATGTCACTATTGCCTTCAATTTAACTCTTCGTCCATCTCGTTTTCTCTCGGAGACAATAAATATTCCCAGTACATGAGTAATTAGTTCTTTTCTTGATGATATTAATGAAGGGCAAATGGAAAAAATATGACTAGAACTGCATTGCAAGTGTAGAAGTACAAGTATTTTGAGAAAAATTGGAGTAACTAAGTACGTCTGTGGAACATAGGATTCTAAAAATACATGAATAGGAGAACACGGGAATTTGTAAACATCCAAACATGGCTCTATGAATTTGTAATCATCCAAACAGGAAATTTATAGGAATTTAAAGAGAAAGAAGATACATGCAAGACGCTAAGAAAACTTTTCACAATACATAGAGTTAGGGTGTGAGAATATAATCCATAAGAATTTTCATGGTCCTATTTCTTTGATCCAAAAAGTTTTCTATAGAGAAAACTTCTATGGATTGAAATCATATTAAAATCCTTCCATTCAAAAAATCTAAAAGGACATCTATTCTATGAGACGGAGGAGTATACCGGAAGTGATGTGCATGACTCACGATGCAAATACGATGATATGGTGAATTATGTGAGATGACACGGAGTACACCGGAAGGGACAGGCTAAATGGGGCAATAAATTGGCAGCATCACATGGGCTTAATGGGCTTTGTTCCATCTTAATATATTTGGGCTGCTAGGGCCATCAACCTAATGTAAATCTGATTATTTTTATTATATTCCCAGTGAATCGATTGACTAGCCTAGACATGTCGTCGTTCACTGTGCGTCTATCAAATATACCAAAAGTACGATGAGAGAGGCTAAGATTCTTAAAAAGAAATCCAGGCATTAACTTATTGAACCTTCTTATTATTAGTGGATCAGAACCGATAGATTTTTATAATTGTACTAAAACATATCACAACCAATAGATCTTCATAACTGTACCAAAATAAATCACAACAGAAAGATTTTCATAACTTTACGTGAACAAATCACAACCGATAGATCTTCATAACTACACCTAAACAAATCATAACTGATAGATCTTGACACTTGTACCTAAACATATCACAACCGATAGGTCTTCATAAATATACCTAAAAAAATCATAACAGATAGATCTTGACACTTGTACCTGAACAAAACTTATATAAACAGATCATAATCGATAAATTTTCATAGCTGCACCAAAACGTCATCTGGCCATTCAACTAGTAGATCCTTGTTATTCATAGACCGCAACCGATAAATAATCTCAATTATACCTAAACATTATCCGACATTGAATCAGTGCACCTTAATTATTAATAGCCCACAACTGATAAATACTAATAATTATACACCTCATAAAAAAACCCCTAAGTTTTTAGTCTACCTACTTTTCTAATATTAATGACTAATGATATAAACCTTAGCTCCACACTGACTAATGTCGTATACAAATATCAGCTAATTATGATCCAAACTATAGTTCCATGTGATCTAATATCAAGTACAAACAACTTACTGGCCCAGTGCAACGACAAGTTGTCTAGCACGTTGTCGGCGTACAAACGCCGGTATCGGTGGTCTGGAAGGACCCCCTTTGGGATTCGGCCAGAGAGGCAGAGATCTACGAAGCTACGCCGGAGCTAGAACTTGGCAGGATATGGAAAATAGGGAAGAATGCGATGATGATATGCCCAGGTTCAGGCCACCTTCTAGGTGTAAAACCCTACGTCCTGTTTTGGATGTGTTTTAAGAATATATGGAAAGATTACAGTGAACTAACCGCACAGCCACACCTACTCTTCTTCCTCTAGGGTTTGTCTTTCTAAAATTGTATTGCCTAAGAAAAGTTCTTAGGGTCTGATCCCCCTTTTGCATGGCCGCGGTTCTCCCCTTATATATCCGGGGGTTACCACAGTGGCCGCAGAATAAATATCTTGCCCTTGAAGCTTATCGCGCAAGAAACGGGCAGGGGCAAGCCACGCCGGTGGTTGACATTCGCTGTAGCGGAACAGTGCCGGTCACGTCTTGGTTGGAAACTGGACCATCATGATGAGGCCGTGTCAGGAGGTGAAGACTTGACGTCTCCTGACATGGCTATGCTGCAACTACCCGGGCCCACGGACCAGGTGCAGAGGACATGCGTATGGGCGCGCGGAGACGCACCCTTAAAGTCAAAAAAGGGGTGTCAGACCTCTCCTTTCCCTCTAGGACTGATAGCTGATAGGGCTTTTTTGGACCTCGCCTTTGGGTTTTTTCGAAAACGCCATCAAAGGATGACTCGGGGCACCCCTTGACTTAGCCAAGGGGAACGATGCTCGGGGTGGGCCCCTGGGCACCTCTTCTTCTACTTCCACGTCCTTGGCGATGTGGTGTCAAGTTGGGCCTTTGCCAACGGTTTAGGGGACCCTGGGTCCCGTAACGCCGACAGTAACCCCCGGTCCAGCCACCAGATGATGGCCCGCAAATGATCGAAACTGGTAGCGGGGCCTTCTTTCTATGGGCCAACGAAGATGCCAGCCCATTTGGAAGCTGAACGGGGGGAACCGCCCAGTTCTTTGCACGACGTAGGGCGCCGCGCACTCCAGTTGAATGAGAAAAAGGTGCCTTGATTCCCGCGCGACGTGGGGGGGCGCGCCATGTCATGAAAACAGAAACTGACACCAGAACGGTTTGAATTCTTGATTTCTTCTCCTTAAAGCTTCACCATTCTTGTGCCTCTCCAACTCCTTCGCCTTTTTGCACAAATCGCCTTCCTGCCTTTTCACTGCGTCCTTTTGCCTCCTTGCCTTCTTACTGCGCCCTTTCTTTCGCCTCTTCATTCTCCAGGCCGCGCCGCCGCCATGCTGAGATGCGAGAGACGCCGCGCTCCTCCACCGCCCGCTCCTGACGCCATCATCCCCAAGTCCCGCTTTCTCAATGAAGAAAGCATGGACAGGGTGCACAAGCTGCTGCCTCCGCCGAGCCAGATCGGGGTGCCGATTGCACAGCCGGCTACGTACCCGCCGGATCCGCTGCCGGAGGAGACGGTGACCTTCGCCAGTTTCCTAGCGGCGGGCCTGATGCCGCCCTTCTCAGGATTCTTCCTCGAAGTATTGACGGAGTACGGGATCCACCTCATCGACCTCTCCCCCAACTCCGTCCTGATGCTGGCCATCTTTGCCCACCTCTGCGAGATGTTCGTGGACGTGATGCCTTCAGTGATGTTCTTCCGCCATTTCTTCGTGCTCCGATCGGCGGGGAAGAACAGAGGCTCCGACCGGGTGGAGGCCGCGGGGAGCTGCAACTTCCGCCTCCGGGAGAAGATCGGTGACCACTACATCCCGCAGGAGCTGCGGAACAAGTGGGACGACTGGCGGAACCAGTGGTGCTACATCACCACGGATCCGCACAACCAGATCCTGCTTCCTGACGGACCGGCGCCGGCGCACAGGAAGTCGTGGGAGTACCTGCCGGAGAACGATCATCTGCTTCGGGCCGGTGGTGGACAGGATTGTACAGCGGCGTGCCGAGGGTCTGACGGTGACCATGGTCGTTGTCTATTTTCTCCGATGGCGGCTGGCGCCGCTACGGGAGCGGGGTCGTCTGGCCTGGATGTATACCGGCCCGCGGGATGTCGGCCGGACGGAGATCGGCGAGGTGGGAGACTTCTCTCCCGACACGCTGAAGGCGCTGCTGCGCATCCTCCTGGGCACCGGGGACATCGCCGCAGGCGCATTGCCACGGGCAGATTTCGCACTTTGCGCGAACTCGTGGCAGAACACGATCCGCGCGGTGCTACCGGAGTTTGACCCCAAGGGGATCAAGCCGGTGGACCCGTGGAAGACGGTCGGTTCCATGAGGATTCTGGGAGACGACGACGACAACACCGGCGGAGGTCCTGCCGCAAGGGCTTCGGGGACCCGAGCTGCCCGCGAGGATCCCGCGGATCGGAAGGGCAAGAAGCCGCAGCCGCCCTCTCCTCACTCTTCGCCTTCACCGCCGCCACCTTCTCTACAGCCGCCGCTCCCTCCTCCACCTTCCGGCCAGTGGACGACAGGCTCCGGGGGCCGCAGCTCTGGGCGGGGCAGCGCCCAGCCAGCGTTGGCCGAAGGCCCGGCGCCGGCGAGCACGGGACTGCCACTGATGCGGCAGCCGGGAGCAGTAGCTCTGGCCGAGGCAGCGCCCAGCCGGCGCCGGCGAGCACGGAGGCTGCCACCGATGCGGCAGCTGGGAAGAAGAGGAAGGACCCGCCGCAGCCATTGGGCTCGGGATTTGAGGTCCCGAGGGGCCAATGGAGGTACTCCGGTTCTTTGCCAAGGTAAGATGAGAGACTCCCTCTCCGTTTACCTGACCAAGTATCGTGCTCAGGTACTAACCCGGGCTTCCCTGTGTTGCCTTTTTTAGGGGGTCCAAGAAGGCTCGGACCACCCCGAGCTCTGAGGCTGCCCCAAGTGCCGAAGCGACCCTGAGGGCTGAGCCCACAGGAGCCGCGCCGGAGGGTAACCCCACTCCGCCGCCGGCCGTGACGACGAGGCCGCGAGGGCGGAGAGGACGCTCGAGGATCCGGGTGCTCGGGGGGCCCGAGAGCTCGGCTGCTCGGAGGCAACCCGAGAGCTCGCCGGAGGCGCTCGGGGGAGCACAGCTCTGATCGTCCCGCCGAAGAGGCCGGACTTTGCGCGCTAGGCTGAGTCACCTCAGGAGCCCTTCCTAGAGGCGTTCGACGCGGCGCGCGCTATGATAGACCGATTCCAGGCCTCCATCACCGTGGAGAGGAAAGCGCTGGAAGATCGGAAGGCCGCTCTGGAGGAGCGGGAGGCCGCCCTCTCGGAGGACAGGGAGAACTTCCTCAAACATGCTCGGATCGCCAAGGCCGAGCACCAGAGGGAGTCCGTGAAGATCCTCCAAAAAAAGCTGGCTTTGGAGGAGCTGCGGCGGGAGGTCACGGAGGACGCGGAGGAGGTGGAGCTGCGGAAGGAGCGGGTCGCCCTCCGCGAGACCGAAGTAGAGCGACGGGCAGAGCAAGTCGCTCTCCGCGAGGTGGCGGCAGGCACGTGGGAACTCGCGCTCGACCAGCTCGAGCAGTCTCTCGAGGAGGCTGAGAATTCGTTGAGCCAGCAGACCGCAGCGCTAGACGACGAGGTGAAGCGGCGAGTCGCTGCTGCTCGCGCGGAATTCTCCAAGGAGCTGGAGGAAAGCCGTGCGCAAGTCCGCCGGGTCGAGGAGGAGCAGGATCGCCGCATCCGGGACTTGGAGCAGCGCCTCGAAGATGGCCACGCGACCAAGCACAAACTCATGGAGCGGGTCTGAGAGCTGCAGGAGGATGCGCGCCGTCGGGGGACGGACGTGGCCAGGGAGCAAGAGAGGCTCCAGGAGACGCTCCGGGAGCTGCGCGCTGAGAGGCTCGAGAGCATCAAGATGATGCGCGACATCTTCCGCCAGGCGCGGCGCGCACTGAGGGACGCCGGCCTTGGCGACGTCACCACGGGGGAGCAGTCCCTCGACACCCTCGGCCATTACGTCTTCGCCTTCAGCACGATTGCCGACCATCTGAAGACAGCAGTGACAGCCGTGAAGGACGTGATAACCCGAGAGGGGCGCGACCTGGCGGCCCCGGTGGCAGAGCGTGTTCTGGCATGCTACCTCAGCCGCGACCCGGCCTTCTCCTTGGAGCAAGTGAGGCTCGGGATCGTTGAAGAGGAGGAGGAAGAAGCCTGCGAGGTCGTCCGCAAAGTGGCCGATTAGATCGTGCAGCACTTCTCTCGGGAGGATGACGCCGGCGAGCCCGGGGGTGGTGGCGAGGAGTAGCTCCTTTGTATCTTTTTCTTTTCGTTCTTTTTTGTTTAAGGCCGAAAGGCCTCTTTGTAAAGAACTTTAACTGATGAAATGCTAAGTGTGGACTTGGCTCCGCATAGCTTCCTTTGAGTTTTTTTTGATGCGTCCGGCTCTTGCCGAGCAGTCTGCCCCGAGGACTCTAGCCCCCGAGAGCTGGATGCTTCGAACTTGTTATTTTGACATGCTGTACTTCGGAAACCCGAGGACCCTATGTCCCCGAGAAGCTGGAAGCGCCGACCTTCTTAGCGATGCCGCACTTCGGGAACCCGAGGACCCTATGTCCCCGAGAAGCTGGAAGCACCGACCTTCTTAGCGATGCCGCACTTCGGGAGCCCGAGGACCCTATGTCCCCAAGAAGCTGGAAGCGCCGACCTTCTTGGCGATGCCGCACTTCGGGACCCCGAGGACCCTATGTCCCCGAGAAGCTGGAAGCGTCGACCTTCTTAGCAATGCCGCACTTCGGGAACCCAAGCACCCTATGTCCCCGAGAAGCTAGAAGCGCTGACCTTCTTGGCGATGCCGCACTTTGGGAACCCGAGGGCCCTATGTCCCCGAGAAGCTAGAAGCGCCAACCTTCTCCTTGGCGATCTTTGGCGCTCGGGAGCACGCAACTTCGGGGTCGGACGCCTCTGCAAGTTCGTCTGAGTGCTTGTGCTCGGGACGGTTTTACGAGTGGTTTAGGCACCAACGGACGTCTTATCGTGTTGATTTTTTCTTTACTTAGTTTCAACAGGCTCCTCTCTTATGCAGCGAGGTTCTCGCACAACACGGACCCCTTGCCCCGCGAGCCTGTCTATTGGGGTGCTCCCAAGGACCAACGTGAGCGCGTAGGGTACTCGGGCGGCTTTTGGCCAGGCTGGTGCCCAGTGTTCGGAAACCAGGCGAGGTGACCCGGGCTTTGGGCGATGACCCGGAATACTCCTCGTGACTCAAACTGTTACTCCGGAACGTCCCGGCTTCACAAACGAGCGGTGCAGGGGATCGTTGGCATGAGAAACTATCCGCGGAGGTGGTAAAAGAAAAACTTTAGAGCCGAGGCACACGCGGTGAAAAAACTTAGCTTATTTGCAGCGTTGAACCTGTGGAAGCTTTTCGTCCTGGGTTTTTGACTTGGCATGGTTATTGTCACCAGGGAACTTCACCATGGTGAGCCTACAAACTCGTAGGCGATTATAGCAAGCTGCTGGCAAAAAATGCCACTGCTCTGAGTTTTTCCGAAACCCTCCGTCGTCAGGACCCAAAGGCTTTCGAGACAGCCGACTGGTCGGGGGTATGAGATGTGGAGTTATCCTAGTACTCCGAGGCTTGGTGGTCTCGAGGCCATTGATCCGAACGAGCACGGGTGGTCGGTGGCTTATTTGCCCCGACTCGGTTGTGCTCGGGGCACAAATGGTCGACCGAGTACCGACTGCCTGCCAATAGAGACTAGACTACCCCGCCCTCTCGTACCGTCGACCAGTTAGGATCTACTCACGCAAAGGGGACATGGGAGCTCGATACTCACGCGAGTGGTTTCTTTTGCACGCAGGCGGAAAAATAGAAAGAAATTGATGAGTAATTTCAAATACGAACACTGCTCATATTAATAACGCTGTTGCTGCTTATTAAAATAGCTTCTGATACAAGGGAGCCCCCGAGGATGGCACACGAGCACCTGGGATACTCAGGCGGCCTTTGGCCGGACTGGTGCTCGGGGTGTAGGAACCAGGCAGGGCGACCAGGGCCTAGGCGACGGACCCGGAACTTCCCAAGACTCTTCGCTACCCGAGGAACTGACCCAATGAAGAAAAGGAAAAACTTACGGATAAAATTTGCGCAGGTGCTCGATGTTCCATGCATTGGGCAGCGGCTGGCCTTCGTCCGTGGTTAATCAAACGGAGCCCGGTCGGGAGACACCGGTCACTCGGTAGGGGCCCTCCCACATGGGGGAGAGTTTGCTCTTTCCTTCTCGCGATTGGATGCAGCGAAGTACTAGATCCCCGACTTCCAGCAACCGGGCCCGAACGTGGCGCTGATGATAGTGCCTTAGGCTCTGTTGATATCTGGCGGCACGGAGAGCTGCTCGGCACCGGTGCTCTTCGAGGTAGTTGACGTCGTCGAGCCTTCTTTGCTGCTGGTCACCTTCCGAGTAGGCTTCGACCCGGGGCGAGCCAAAGGTGACCTCGGAGGGGAGAACGGCCTCTGCCCCATATACGAGGAAGAAAGGCGTCTCACCGGTTGCCCTGCTTGGGGACGTTCTGATCGACCATAGGATGGCAGGGAGCTCATCAATCCAGCCAGCACCGCACTTCTTGAGGCGATCGAAAGTTCATGTCTTGAGCCCCTTGAGGACTTGAGCATTGGCGCGCTCAACTTGGCCATTGGCGTGAGGGTGAGCGACCGACATGAAGCAGACCTTGACGCCAATGTCCTCGCAGTACTCTAGGAATGCATCACTGGTAAACTGCGTGCCATTGTCGGTGATGATTCGATTGGGCACCCCGAAGCGGCTCATGATTCCTCGGATGAACTTCATCGCGGTGTGCTTGGTGATCGTGACGACTGGCTCTTCTTCTTTCCATTTGGTGAAGTTGTCGATGGCGATGTAGAGGTACTCAGACCGCGAAGGGCCACGACAGGCGGATGGTTTGGAGGGCCTGAGCTGGTTGATGTGACTACTTTGCGTGGTATTGACATGCTTCGTAGCACCGAACCAACTCATTAGCGTCCTGGAGGGCTGTTGGCCAGTAGAAACCCTGCCGAAAGACCTTCCCGACCAGCGTGTGGGATGATGCATGGTTCTCACACTCGCCCTCATGGATATCCATGAGCAAGTCGCGGCCTTCCTCCTGGGAAATGCACTTTAGAAAGACGCCGTTGGTGCCACGCCAGTAGAGATCTCCATCTACTAGGGCGTAGCGCTTGGCTTGGTGCACAATCCTTTCTGCCACGGCATCATCTTCGGGAAGGATGTTTTCTTTCAGGTACCATTGGATCTCGGAGATCCAGGAGGGCTCCCGAGAATAGGTGGCGACCACGGGGTGCTCGCTGGGCAGCAGTGACCTGACGGGATTTCCCATTGAAGGTGTTGCCTGAGTAGCCTCGCCTGGGCGCGAGGTTTCCCCTTCGTCTTGGTTGGCAGCCTCGACGAACGGTCGGGAGAGCCTTTCTTCAAAGGTTCCAGCCGGGGACCGGTTCCCGAGAGGACGCTAGTCGCGATAAGTAGTCGGCGGGCTCGTTGTAGTGGCGCGGGATGTGTTGGAGCTCTAGCCCGTTGAAGCACCGCTCCAACTTCCTGACTTCGCTCAGGTATGCCGCCATTTGTGGGTCGGAGCATTGGTACTCCTTGGACAACTGATTGACGACCAGCTGGGAGTCACCTTTGATAAGTAAATGGCGGATTCCAAGGGACGCAGCGGCGCGGAGCCCCGCGAGAAGTCCCTCGTACTCGGCCATGTTGTTGGTGGCGCGGAAGTGGAGCTGCACGACGTACTAGAGTACTTCACCTATCGGAGAGGTGAGAACTACTCCAGCCCCCGTACCCTTGAGCGTGAGGGAACCGTCGAAGTGCATCACCCAATGTCCGGCCCCTTCCTGCTCGGGATTTGCGGACAGCTCCTCCCCTTCATCTTCAGGCACCGGCGTCCACTCGGCCACGAAGTCGGCCAGAGCTCTGCTTTTGACCACCCGGTTGCTGATGAAGCGAAGGTTGAACTCGGCGAGTTCAATTGCCCACTCGACCACGCGGCCAGTGGCTTCTCGGTTGTGTAGGATGCGCTCGAGGGGGTAGGCTGTAAACACCTGGACCTCGTGCGCTTGAAAGTAATGGCGTAGTTTTCTTGATGCGATGAGGATCGCGTAGAGCATCTTCTGGGCTTGTGGGTAGCGTGTCTTGGTGTCGCGCAACACTTCACTAACGAAGTATACGGGACGCTGCTGGACGCGGCCCTTGCTTGGGACCTCCCCGAGTACTGGACTCAGGGGGTCGGGATTGTTCCCGAGCACTCCTGGCCGCTCGGGCTCGCCAGGGAGCTCGAACCCGGACTCGGCCCCGAGCACTCCTAGCTGCTTGGGCTCGCCCAGGGGCTTGGACCCGGACTTTGCCTTGGATTCATCGTTTGCCGGGAGCTTCGCCCCGAGTACTCCTGACTGCTCAGGGTCGCTCGGGAGCTCGGACCCGAGCACTCCCAACTGTTGCGGGTCACCCGGGAGCTCAGACCCGAGCTTTTCCTGGGATTCGCTGCTTATCGGGAGCTCGGACCCGAACGTTTCAGCCCTCGTGGGAGTCGTCGGGAGCTCGGACCCGACCTCTCGCTCGACCACAAGGACCGCACTCACCACTAGGGGAGTACCCGAGATGTAGAGAAGCAAAGGCTCCTCGGATCTCGATGCCACCAAGACTGGAGGCGAGGTGAGGTACTTCTTGAGGTCCCAGAGGGCTTGCTCAGCCTCCGGGGTCCACTTGAAGTGGTCCGACTTCTTGAGGAGTTTGAAGAGGGGTAGGCCTCACTCCCTGAGTTTGGAGATGAAGCGTCCCAAGGCCGCCATACAGCCCGTTAGGCGCTGCACGTCCTTGAGACGAGCCGGTGGGCGCATCTGATCGATGGCCCGGATTTTCTCGAGGTTGGCTTCTATTCCCCGGTTCGAGACCAGGAACCCGAGGAGTTTGCCTGAGGGAACCCCGAAGACACACTTCTCGGGGTTCAGCTTCATGCGAGTACTGCGGAGACTGTCGAAGGTCTCCGCCAGGTCCTCGAGGAGCGTAGCTTGATTCCTCGTCTTGACAACGAGATCGTCGATGTAGGCCTCGATGTTGCGACCTATCTGAGATTGTAATGTAATGCGCATGGCATGCTGATACGTAAGCCCAGCGTTTTTTAACCCGAAAGGCATGCGAACATAGCAATAAGTCCTTACCGGGGTTGTAAATGAAGTTTTTCCACATCCTCTACCGACATGCTAATCTGATGATAGCCAGAGTATGCATCTAGAAAACACAAAAGATCACACCCAGAGGTGGAGTCAACTATTTGATCAATGCGGGGTAAAGGGAAAGGATCTTTGAACATGCCTTGTTGAGGTCAGTGTAGTCCCCGCACATCCTTAGTTTGCCATTGGCTTTCGGCACGACGACGGGGTTGGCGAGCCAATCCGGGTGGAGGACCTCACGGATGAAGCCAGCGGCAAGGAGCTTGCCGACTTCTGCCCGAATGAACTCTTGGTGTTCTGGTGCTTGATGGCGCACCTTTTGCCGAACGGGACGTGCCTCGGGGTGCACGGCGAGGCGGTGCTCAATCACCTCCCTAGGGACCCCGGGCTTGTCCGACGGCTGCCACGCAAACACGTCGGCATTCACCCGGAGGAAGGTGATGAGCGCGCTTTCCTATTTGGAGGCCAAGCGGCTGCCGATCTTGACGGTCCTGGATGCATCTTCACCCAGGACCACCTCCTTGATGGGTATGGAGTCATCCGCGGCGATCTTGAGCTTGGTCGGTGGCGGACCCGAGCACTCGGGGCACTCACCGACGTTCTCGGCTGCGGCGAAGGCGGCCGAGAACAGCTACTCGGCGCAGATGACAGAGCCTTGGAGGTCGGCTGGCATGGTGATTGTGCCGTTGGGCCCGGGCATCTTGATGGTGAGGTAGGCGTAGTGGGACGCTACCATGAACTTGGCGAGGGCCGGGCGGCCGAGGATGCCGTTGTACGGGAGGTCGAATTCGGCGACGTCAAAGACGACACTCTCCGTCTGGAAGTTCTCCCTGGTCCCGAACGTAACCATCAGGGACACCTGCCCGAGGGGCATGGTGAGGCCTGGGGTAACGCCGAAGAAGGGCATTATCGGCTTCAGCTGCCCGGGTGGCACCTGCATCTTCCTGAAAACCTCAGGGGACAGGAGGTTAAGTCCTGCGCCCCCGTCGATCAGCATGCGGGTTACCTTGATATTGCACACTGTTGGAGCGACCACCAGGGGGAGGCGGCCCACACCCGACGTGCTTTCGGGGTGGTCGGAGCTTTCGAAGGTGATCAGGGCGCCCGACCACTTGAGTGGCCAGGTCGACATGCTGCCCGGGGCCGTTGAGCACACCTCGCACGCCATTACCTTAAACTGGCGGCGTGAAGCGGGCGTGGAGGTGCCCCCGTTGATGCACGACACGGCCTCAGGTTCTTGGAACCTGAGACCTTCTCGCTCTTCCCCGTCGCGCTTGTCGTCGCCGCTTCCGTGGCGCTCCTCGTGCTCCTTCTTGTTCCTCTCGGCGAGGAACTTCACCGTCCGGCACTCGGAAAGGTCGTGCCAGACAGTGTGATGAATCTCACACCACCCGCTAGGGCCCTGCTCAAGGGCCCTGGATGGCTTCTTGCCACCGCCGCCTGGACTGGCGCGTGGTGACTTCCGCGCCTTGGGATCCGCCGCCGCGACAGGCTCGGACTTGCGTTTCTTGTTATTCTTCTTCTCCCGCCCTCCGGAAGGATGGGAGGAACCCGCGCCACCGACCGTCGACCGGTCAGGGCGTGGATTGTGCCACATGCGAGCCTCGGCCGCCTTGGCGCACTTGTCCGCGACAGCGAACAGGTCCGCCGTGGACTGGATGTCACGCGTGCCCAGCTTCTCGAGCATCTTCTCGTCACGGACACCCTGCCGGAAGGCGACGATAACTGCCTGAGGGGAGATTTGGGTATGGTGTTGCGAACCTAATTGAAACGCTGGATGAAGTGTCGCAGCGTCTCCCCTTGCTGCTGCTTGATCGCGTGGAGATCGCTTTCCATGCCGGGGTGCTCGAACGTGCCCTGGAAGTTGGCCACGAACTGATGGCAGAGGTCCTCCCATGAGCCAATGGAGCCCGGGGGAAGGTTCATGAGCCATGAGAGGGCGGAGCCCTTTAGGCCCAAGGGGAACCAGTTAGCCATCACCTTCTCGGCCCCTCCCGCCGCTTGTACAGCAGTGGTGTAGATCTGAAGGAACTCTTCGGGGTGGAAGGATCCATCGTATTTTTGCGGCAGGTCGGGCTGGAACTTCTCTGGCCAGCTGACGTGGCGGAGGTCAAGAGTAAAAGCCTAACAACCCGCTTCGTAAAGCGGAGTGCCGACCCTCCCGACCGGTGGCGCGCGGATGCGCACCGGAGAGCACGTACGACTGGCAGTGGGGCCGGAGGATGACTGGCCCTCGACAGCACTTGCTCCACATCGCCGCTCCCGCTGGCGCTCGATGGTGACGCACGCATCTTGACCTTCTTGCCGCTGATTGATGCGGTGGCGAAGGTCTTGACCGTCTCTTGGAACAGGAGAGGCGACCGAATGGTGGGACCTGCCGCGGGGCTCCGTCGGTTCACCACGTCGGGGACATGGCAGAAATGATGGAGGCACCGCTGAGGGGCCCTCCTGAGGGTCGCCATGCCTCGAAGAGGTATGGGAACTCCTGGCCGCCACCTGACGGCGAGCGGTGTCGACCAGGTTGGCTACCTCCTGGAACCAAGGGCCAACAGGAGATATGCCTTCCACCTGGACCGAAGGATGCCGGAGGAGAAGTTGCGCCGCATGCAGCGCGCCTGCTTCGCCCGGCTCGTCGAAGTCCAGCCGGCGCCGAACCGTCTGGGATGGCTCGACGAAGGCTGGATCGGCCTGCGGCCCGCCTTTGCCAGCTGGGTGCCACAACATTGACAACGCAGCGGCTACCGCTGCGGTGCCGGTGGGGATAGCACGGTTCCCCTCCTCTCGAGAGGACGCCGAACGTGTCGAAGCGGATGACTGCTGCCCTCCTCCATGCTGGGAGGATGACCGTCGGCCTGCCATGAGCGGCATGCTTTCGAGAACTTAGCCTCCCCTACCTAGCGTGCCAGATGTCGACGTACAAACGCCGGTATCGGTGGTCCGGAAGGACCTCCTTTGGGATTCGGCCAGGGAGGCGGAGATCTACAAGGCTACACCGGAGCTAGAGCTTGGCAGGATATGGAAAATGGGGAAGAATGCGATGATGATATGCCCAGGTTCAGGCCGCCTTCTAGGTGTAAAACCCTACGTCCTGTTTTGGATGTGTTTTAAGAATATATGGAAAGATTATAGTGAACTAACCGCACAGCCGCGCCTACTCTTCTTCCTCTAGGGTTTGTCTTTCTAAAATTGTATTGCCTAAGAAATGTTCTTAGGGTCTAATCCCCCTTTTGCATGGCTGCGGTTCTCCCCTTATATATTCGGGGGTTACCACAGTGGCCATAGAATAAATATCTTGCCCTTGAAGCTTGTCGCGGAAGAAACAGGCATGGGCAAGCCACGCCGGTGGTTGAGATTCGCTGTAGCAGAACAGTGCCGGTCACGCCTTGGTTGGAAACTGGACCATCATGATGAGGCCGTGTCAGGAGGTGAAGACTTGATGTCTCCTGACATGGCTATGCTGCAACTACCCGGACCCCACGGACCAGGTGCAGAGGGCATGTATATGGGCATGCGGAGGCGCGCCCTTAAAGTCAAAAAAGGGGTGTCAGACCTCTCCTTTCCCTCCAGGACTGATAGCTGATAGGGCTTATCACTTGGGGAGATGGGAACCGGTCAGGACACCGCCCTTGGTCCGCAAGGACTTGGAATAGACGGGCATTTAATGCACCTGGCACAGGCATTAAATGCCCCTAATGCAGGCATTAAATGCGCCCTTTGGGCCACGCGGATTGAAGAGGGGGCCCTCAACGAGTGCTCGGGGCTCCCGAGATCGGAGGCCCCCCGAGCATTACTCCTAGGCCGCTCCATTATCTGGGCGAGGAGCTTGGCGCCCCGGACGGTGAGCCGGGTCACCGTCGGTGCTCGGGGTGAGCTCCCCGAGCACTTCTTCTCGGGTGCTCGGGGTGAGCCCCCGAGCACTTCTGCTTGGGTGCTCGGGGTGAGCCCCCGAGCCCTCCTGTTTACTTCATCCTGGGAGGGGACCAAGTTCACCTTTGGGTTTTTTGGAAAACGCCATCAAAGGATGACTCGGGGCACCCCTTGACTTAGCCAAGGGGAACGATGCTCGGGGTGGGCCCTTGGGCACCTCTTCTTCTACTTCCACGTCCTTGGCGACGTGGCGTCAAGTTGGGCCTTTGCCAGCGGTTTAGGGGACCCTGGGCTCCGTAACGCCGACACACGTGATCTGAACTCTTTTTTCCCATACCGATCTAATATCGCATACAAGTAAAAAAAGTTTAAGATGATTAAAAATGTTTTCCGCACAATTGCACGGGAAACCATGCTAGTTAGTATTAGTTTGGGAATAAAGAAGGATTTGGAGTTCCACCGAGGCACTTCCAGCTTCGTCCCTATGAATTACCCTATGTGGGTGATTTTTTAGATAATGGAAAAGTTTTTTTTTAATAATGCATCAAGTTGATGTCGTACACAAAGAGTTTCTCCCGACCTCTGCATCAAACATACAAACTGTCACGAGGTCCCAAAAAAACATCCAATCCGACTGAGCACCGAGTGACTAGTCTGGAATGGTAAAACAATGTGATAGATAAAGCAATGACAAAATCCTCATGGTGCACCAAGATGACGACTAAACCCCCATCCATGCATGGCGAAGAGTTCTTGTATCACTGCCGTGAGCGCTTGACACGCCGAAAGAAGTGGCTCGCACTTTTCTAGCCACTGCAATACTAACCATGAATGCAACCAATGCATGCACCTACAAATGACCCATAAAGGATTATTGAATTTATGTCTGTCAAAAACCATATCATTTCTGCATAGCCAAATAGACCAGCAGAAGGTGGCAACTCCAACTAGTATGAGTGCACGAAGGCCGCTGTCTACCATAGAAAGGCAAGGTCCATAGTGCTTAATAATACTAGTCGGTGGGCATAGCCCCGAAGCCGCCTGCGTGACTTGCCATGTGAAACGAGCTACTAGCTAGCAACCAAGAATAAGTGCTGCATATTTTTTCATGTGAACAAAAACAACATTTTGGTTCACCCCTCCAGTTGCGCTTCTAGAGGTTGTCTTTGGTGAGAATAACCCCCTCCGTAGATACCATAGGAAAATTTTAATTTTTAGAGGACACTTTAGTTTCCAAAGTTTTCTATTTACAATTGGCACCACCCAGATAACTAACTTTGCATGCAGGGATTTAACAGAGAATTCGCCATTTGGATGGAGACTCCATTTCAACCCATCTTTGACCTATGTAAAATGAATATGGGATACCCTCATGCTTAGTTCAAAGAGGTCCATCACGTTTTAGCCTACTATACCCTATCAAAATTCAACATTGAGTGGGTGATTTCTGATGACATGTGCAATGTGGCATTTTTATTGCGAGCCAAGTTAAATAACCATGGATACTGAATTGTATAGTGGGTTATTACCAATCCACTTATCTAGCCATAACCAAATCTTGGAGCCATCTTGAAGATGGAAAGTCTCATGTCGGAGTAGTATAGATTTAACTTTCATTAAACCCGACCATAAATGAGAATCGCCCACCTTGTTCGTTATTTGTCAGAGCTGTTATCATCGTATGCCAGACATCCTCCTCATTTAACGGGTTAAAACGCCACTAGCATAGAAGACTTTATTCTTTAATCAAGGTCTTGGATTCCTAGGCCACCTTGATCTTGAGGCCTACACAAAATGCTTTGTTTAGCAAGTCTATATTTCCTCTTATATTCATCACTTTGCTTGTAGAATCTAGACTAAAAATAATCGAGTCTATGGAGGATTCCTCACAGCACCTCAAAAAATGAAAGCATGAACACGGGCAGACTGCTTAAGATGGTACTAATTTGGACCAACTGGCCTCCATAAGAAAGGTGTTTTGCCTTTCCAACTATGGAGTCATTTTTCAAAATGGTCCTCTGCCCCTTTCCACTCCACATTTCAGAGTTTCCTATAATGAATAGGTATGCCCAAGTAGCGGAAGGGGAAACTTCCTATCTCGCATCCGAAGAGTTCTATATTGGTCCTCACAATCCTTGGCTTCACCAAAGAAAAAAAGTTCACTCCTATGCAAATTTATCTTTAACCCGGACAATTGCTCGAAGACACAGAGTAGAAGTTTCATGTTCATGACCTGTTTGAGGTCATGTTCCATAAATTGCATGGTGTCGTCCGCTTATATTAGAAGAGAGAGCCCATCATCAATTAGATGTGGCGCAACCCTAGTAATTTGCCTGTCTAATCTGGCTCAGTGAATAATAATTGCCAACATATTCACCACTATGCTGAATAGAACAGGTGAGCTAGGGTCTCCCTGGCGTAAACCATTCCTTATTTGGAAATTGGGGAAAATGCTATCATTAAATTTTAATGTTGATGCTTCCTCCCATGAGAAAACAATGAATCCACTGACACCAAGTAGGATAAAAACCTTTCATACATAATGTGTGTTGCAAGAAAGGCCATTTTACTTTATTATAGATTTTCTCAAAGTTGATGTAAATATAATACCACTTGGTTTATTTCAGTGCATCTCATGGACTGTCTCATGGAGAACAACAACTTTGAATGCATCTACGCCGGCCCCTAGACTTGTATTTAGTGGTTTTGTTGATTGATGATAATTAGTTTTGTGGATTAACCATTTCCTTGAGTTTGAAAAGTGTGTACATGTGTTAGAAACCACTCCGTGAGGTCGCATCCAAAGGATGAGCCTACGAGCCCATGAAGCCCATAATTGATGGTACTAAGATGTGTAACACATGTGCATGAACTTCAAGTGAAGATTCCATCTTGTGGAGATGGACAACTGAAGAGTGTGTTCTAGGTCTGAACCAATGTGAGGATCAAGAGAAGATGAAGTTTGACCAAGATGAGAAAGGTTTGTTGGTTAGGTTCCATTTAGTGGGATGGCATCAACAAGACGATCTCAAAATTCTCAATTGTAGATGGTATCAAGTATTGAATGGTCATCAAGTTGAGAAGGGCAAGCTCAAGATAAGCGTCTTTTGTAGACATATGCTTGAAACTTACAATTCATCAAGTGTTAATGAAATATGTGAAGATGGCTACAAGAGAGCCTGATAGAGCTTGAAGGATGAAGCACAAGTGATCAAGTGGTTTGGTTAGTAGTGTCAATCATATTTGTAAACTAATCATGTTTTATGTGTTTACAAAGTGTGAGGGTTATGTTCACATCATGATACTACATCAGGACAATGATCCCACAAAAGCTCAAGTGAAGATGGTATCAAGTGTTGATGGTCATCAAAGTGCATTGAGTGTTTTCATAAGCTTTGAATAATGCTTCATGAGGATGACATTGAAAAAGGTTGAGGTGGTCATCATGTGAGGATGAACCTCTAGCAAAGCTTCAATGTTCATAAGCACCCAGAGATGGTGATGTTAAGGTGTGCAAGTTAAAGTCGAGCATTATGTGGAGACATATACTTGAAGCTTATGGTCCATAAAACTATAATGAACAAACTAGTGAAGATGTCTTCAAGAGAAAATTTTCCCATATTGGTTTATAGGGGAGCAAATTACAAGACTTCACTAAGAAAAGGAGATTGAAGAAAGATTTTGACTTGGATGATCATTTACTGGTGTTCCTAATTTTACTGGTCTCAAGGTGTTATAGGGAGACCGGGTTATAAGATATATAGCCGTCTATCGAGAGGGTTGTCGGATAAATAGCTTGGATCAAACATTTGGATAATTTGCATCCTCCTCTTTTTTTATCTTTGTTTGTATCTTGTATCATCCAGCCATTCATTTGTTGATCTTTGATGACTCAGAAGAAATTTCTCAATTTGGATCAACCGTTTGCCTTTTATGCAGTCTTTTGCTATGCTGAAATCTACAATCTCAGAACCTTCGAGATTAATTAAACTCAGAACCTCTGAGATTAGTTGCTGAACTCACAAAGGTTGAATCTCAGAACCTCCAAGTTTGAAGTCAAACCCCCGAGATTGGGTTCTAGACTCTTCGAGTTTGAATCCTAGAAGCTCCAAGATTAATCTCAAAACATCCGGGTTTCCTCTCTGTCCATGCTAATATAGTCATTGGTTTGAATCTCAAAACCTTCGAGTTTGGTTCTAGAACTTCCGAATTTTGCACATGAAGTATGCAATGGCTAGTTTGTTTGGGTGCGCTATAAGTAGCCAGCCACCTTGGCTGGCTTGAGGAGTGAGTTACTGCCCTTGAAGATCATTCATTTAGTTCTTCCTGCTGCTAATAACCTCTAAGGCATGTGTTGCTCTTGGTGAAGTATGAGAGGAGTTTGTGCATTGTCTTGCACTGCACAAATGCACTGGTTGCATCGATTTGATCTCTCCGCGTTGGTTGCGTTCAAGTAGAAGTCCGAGAGCTTGTTACTCTTGGAGGCCACTACCTCCTATACGGTTTGGTAGAGTTGAGGTCGGTGATCTCTTCAAGAAGATTGTGAAGAGGCCCAAAGGACTTATGAGTGGTTTTAGTGCTCACCATCTCCGGGGTGGAAGAAGGAGCTATCCATACTGAGCAATGCTTGCTAAAGGTAAGAACCTTGAGAGAAAAGCTCGATTGGGTGCCGGCTTGTTTGTTAGGAAAAACTTCCACAACGGAGACCTAGGATATCGTTGGACTTTTGAACTTCGAGGACAAATGCCGTTTGTTTCCCTTGTCTCCAATCCATATATTCCTATTAATAATGTGAAATTATCCTATGTAGAAATTTATTTGCTTGCTTGTCATCTTAGGATTGCATATCTTGACTTAGACTTGTTGGTGCACTTAGTTGAACCTAATTTATTTAGATCTTGCACTTGTGAAAAGTCAATTAATTAATTTCCGCATTAGGTTTGGCCTAGATCCTTATCATTTTTCAAATGCGTATCCAACCCCCCCCCCTCTAGGCAACATCCGAGGTCCTTCAATTGGTATCAGAGACTCGTGCTCTCATTAATTAGGTTTAACATCCTAGAGAGTAAGGATGCCGGCTAGTGATTATTGCATGAAGAAACTTTCTTATTAGATGGTACAAACTATCATTTATGAAGAATTCACATGCTTAGTCATTTCGGACCATAGGTCCAAACATAAAGCGAATTGTAGACACTGGTTGTTCTCGTCAAGGATTCCGAAACTCCATCTTTGGAGGAAGAGAAAAAAATTTCATCTCAATGCTCAAGCTACTAATGTTATATTCAGTACTTTCAGCGATGTAGTGTTTGAGTCGATCATGCCTCTTGAGGACACTCATGAGATTTGGAGTGCGTTTCGAGATAGATACGATGTGTCCAACATTTAAAAGAATGATCACTACTTTTCATGGTCATTAAGTGTTTGAGTTATGGGTGATTATACTACATATTGCATATCTCTTGATGCGCTCACATGTTTTGGATATGTTTTGGACACATAGTTGAGTTGATGAGCTTATCACATAGCTTTATTGTTTCTTGTCCAAATATGTCTTATGGATATTGTGAATGCAGATTTTACATGTTCACTCCTTAGTTGTCATATCATATCATTTGTTGCATTTTGAGGATCCAAAATATAGCGTGAACTCCTCAAATTGTTCGTAATTGGATATGTGCATTTGATTTCACTGAAATTATGAGAGATGCACAAATTTAGGAGGAGCTCTTACTATATTTTATGTTGCATAAGTACTGATCCAAAGCACAAAAACTCCACATTCATATAGATCATTGCTATTGGAATACATCCCCAAGTATATGCTTCACATGTGTTGTCATATACTCGAAACAAAAGCTATTGAAAAAATATTTGTAATCAGGTTTGTCATCAATCACCAAAAAAGGGGGAGATTGGAAGTGCATCTACGCCCCTAGACTTGTGTTTAGTAGTTTTGATGATTATGGACAACCTAGTTTGTGGACTAACCAGGTATGTATTAGGAACCACTCCGTGAAGTTGCATTAAGAGGATGAGCCTACAAGCCCGTGAAGCCCGTGATTGATGGTATTAAGATGTATATCACATGTGGATGAACTTTAAATGAAGATTTCATCTTGTGGAGATGGACAATTGAAGAGTGGTTTCAAGGTGTGAACCAATGTGAGGATCAATAGAACATGAAGTTTTACCAAGATGAGACTCATGGATGAATTCAAGATGGCAACATCAAGCATGAAATGTATGCCCATTGTGATCATATGATCAAGAGATTTTCCTAAGAAATTGTTAATTGCATTTTGTGGACTAACCCTTTTCCTACGTATGAGAAATGTGTGTCGGTTTGGTTCCAGTTAGTGAGATAGCATCAAGAGGTTGATCTCACAAGTTTAAGTGTGGATGACATCAAGTGTTGAATGCTCATCAAGTTGAGAAGAGTAAGTTCAAGATGAGCATCATGTGTAGACATATGCTTGAAGCCTGCGATTCATCAAGTGTTGATGAATATGTGAAGATGGCTACAAGAGAGCATGATAGAGTTTGAAGGATGAAGCACAAGTGATCAAGTGGTTTGGTTAGTAATTTCAATCAAACTTGTGAACTAATCATGTTCTATGTATTTGGAAAGTATGAGGGTTATGTTCACACACTACTGCAAGGACGGCTACTACTGACAGGCAGATTACCCCCTCTACTGACGGGCAGGGGGCCCGTCACCCTGGGATTGTCAGTGGAGGGGTGGCCTCCACTGACGGGCGTGGAGCTCGTCAGTAGTATTCACAACTGCTGACAGGCGCAAAAGGCCCCTCAGCGGAAACCCTCCAGGGTTGGCCGGCGTGGTATCACCACTGACAGGCAGCTGTTTGGTGCCCGTCAGTGATGCCTATCCTTCACTGACGGGCATTTTGTAACCGCCCGTCAGTAGTGTTGCCATGGTGCATTTTTCTTTCAGCGCCAATTTCACAGAATATATTCACAAATTTCACAAATAATTTCACAAATATTCACAAATTTCACAAATATTCACAAATATTCACAAATTTCACATAACCATTAATCACAGGTATTAAAGAACACAAGTATTTACACAATAAAGTTGTTAAGTTTATAAAGAACATTGTAGCAACTGTTCGTCAGTTTCGGAAACAAGGAATCTTCAATGCCCGCTTAAGTTTGGCTTCAGAAATTGGGGGCCGGCGTAGAATTCACCCATTGGATTGATGACTTCAAGGTTGATGACTTCGGCGAAGATTCTTTGGATGCGGGCAAAGTCCTGACGCTAGTCGTACAAGCTACTTCCCAGCTCAGACCAAGCCTTCAGTTCTTTCATATCTTTCCAGTGCTTGTTCTTTCTCCGGACCCAGCAGTCCATTTGGGCACAAGTGTAGTGCCCACATGTGACGCTATTTTCTGGCTGGATTTTGGAAGGAAATTTGTAATGGTGTACCATTTTTGTCGCTTTTGAAGGTATTTTACTATGTCCTATGAACTTGGCTTCGAAAAATGCAGTATCCAAGATACAAGTGATATTGCTGAAGTCAGATCTCTTGGCCCCATCGGAGTCAAAGTAAAATGCCTTGGCCCAAATTGGAACGATCACAATGAGGACCCAGTGGTCACTGCGTAAATGTGAACAAATGGACGTTAGCAGGTGGAGATACATGCGAAAGTAACAAAAAAATTCCCACGATGCTAAGTTGAAGGACTTATGGAGGGTTGTAGGGGGCTAGTATGTAGCCCTGATCCTTATGAATGATGAACGCACGCGCAAGGTATTCTTCCAGAAAGACTCGACCGTCCTGGGTCGCAGCGTAGCCTTCGTTCATGCATATCGGATCAATTATGCCAATATTGGAGTCGCGTAGACGTCTGCACTCTTGGGCTTGGTAGAGAGCCCATAGCCTGATCATCGTGGTGTCGAGCCTATAGAGGTTATACATGTTGAAGAGGTCTTCAAAGTTGATGTCGAAGGTGTTCTGGTCGTTCTCCATGAAGAAATTGTAATCTATTGGCACCTTGACCTTCCAATATTGGCAAAATGTTCCCGGATCTCTGGACATCTTTACGTAATCTTCATGCAGTGCCTTCATGTCCTCCGAAATATTCTCCAACTCATCCTGTGGGAGCAAGTCTTCACCTGGAAGGAAAACATCTCGCCAGAGACCCATGCTCCGTGAGATATTTTAGACGATGATGCCGAGAAGGTTAAGGATTTCTTCATCTGCTTTTGCTCCTTTCTTTCCTTCTCGCCGATGCCGGCTTGTCTCTTCTTGCTTTTCTTCCTCCTGTGTAGTGGCTCAGGACTCTTGCCTGCCGCCATCGCTACTTCCAATGTTCCGGCAAGTGTGGCGGGAGAGAAAATCTTCCCTCTGGGTTGATCCAGCGGGTCACCTTGAGCCTCCGAGCGCCTTTCCGGTGGATCGTTCATGGGTTCCTCCCGCGCCTCCGGGGACTGCAACACCGGCTCCATGTGCTGGTCCCTGACAAGATGGTCTTCAAGGTCTTTAAACGTCGGAGTTGTTTGGCTGAGGCCCAAGGGAGATCGTCCGACCGATGGAGAGGGGTTGTTGGACGAGGGGGCCGTGCGAGGAGATGGGGCCGTGCGAGGAGAGGCCACCGCGGCTAAAATAATTTGGCTCTTCGGCCACTGGATGAAGTAGTTCTTGCACTGCCCTAGCCTTGTCAGTTCCTCTTCAGGTGGGACGGGGACTAACACGTCACTGTAGTCGTTGAGGACGACGTCCACCTGCACCTTCACATGGTGCTCCCGCATAGGAACACAGTGCAGGATTGCCCCCTCCGGCGTCAGGAAAACCTGACTGTGCACAACCTTCACCTTCATGCCAGGAATCTGCACCGTGAGTGTGCATCTAGTGGCTTCCTACGAAACATAGGATAGACGTGCCATCCTCACTGTAGTCAGGACAATGAAATCATGATTTACTGTAATGACTCATTTTAGCGGATGAAACTTACGGTGATGCTGTCGATTTGATTCAGCGAGTTGGGTCAGCCTTCCGAGGCGGATGCGCAGCTACTCCACCCAGACGGCTGGATATTGGGGAGCATGGTTGGCCCGCCTTGCACTCTGAGCACTTGCATACGTACCCACGTTTGCTCGGCAATCTCCCGCATTTGCTCACGCAAATTCTCCATGTACTCCTGGCTATCTCTCCTTAGGCGGCGGCGACCCTCGGGGTTTCGGGGAAACACTTTATCCCACTTAACGCCATCCCCGACGCCTACTACACGGCCCCGATGCTCCAGTTTCTATCGAGCCTTGGCCAGATCATCGTTCCACCTCGGGAAGCTCGTGACAAAGTCCTGTGAGCTTCCAGGCTGCTGGCTCAGCTCTGTCTGCAAGTTATATTACCTGATGAGAAGATAGCGTATTTGGATGCAACGTAACTAAGTAAGAAAAGACATTGAGTTGAGATGTTACCAGCCGGTTGGCCACCTCCTGGAGTTCCTCAGACTCTATAATTGGTGACCCCGTCATAGGGTCAGAGCTTGTGTGCGCTCTCATGTACTCCCTGGCGCGTGGCTCCCTAAGATGCGCGAAAGGAGGCGCTTTCCCAGCCGCGGCTAGTTTGGCGTCCTCTATGGCCCACTTTGGCCTCTTTCCTAGGTATCCACGGCTACTGAGCTTGTGGTCTAACTTGTTCTTGGAGCGAAGCTCCTTCCCCCAGCGACTCTTCTCCTGGAATTCTGGACTCTTTATTTGAGCGACGAATTGCTCTTAGTCTTCCTTTTGTATCTTCATCCATCTTTTACTAATTTTCGTATCCCAGTCGTCGTTCATGACTTTCTGTGCGTCGTATCGCCAAGTCTTCAGTGTCCTAGCCATGATGCGAAGGGCTTGCACTTGGACTCTGTCCTTGTCGGCGGCAGGAATCTGGTACTTGTCCCACAGTTTCCTCAATAGAGCATCTCGGGTCGACCCAGACAACTGGCTGAACTCTTTGCATGTGATCTTCACTTGTTCGCGGACTATGCACCCGCAGACGTTGCTGAAGGTCTGGGCGGCCTTTTGTGGACTCGCTGGAACATCTTTGATGTCGCCGACTCGAGTGACGATATACGTCTTGTCTGGCAACTGGTTGCCTTTTCTCCTTGTCTGAGACCTGGTCGGGGCTGGAGGCGCTACTTCCTCCTTGGGCGCCACGTCCTCTTCAAAACCTGACTCGGAGCCAGAGTCATCGCTGGAGGAGCTGGAGTCCGAGGCAGGTTGCTCTTGACCAGCTGTGACGGCCGCCTCGGGGGCATGTTCTTCGGCCGGCTCGGGGGCAGGTTCCTTGGCCGTCTCGGAGGCAGCTTGCTTGGGTGCCTCCAGGGTCAGGGTGTCGATCGGTGCCGCCACGTCGAGGGGGGCCATGCTAGCATCAACGGGGCTCTAGTTCTCGGGTCGGCGACCCAGCGGGAGTAGTACTGGCGGCCATTTGACAACTGAGATGAATTCTTTGTGCTCTGTATTGATCTTAATCAGCAAGTATCGATCTTATCCTAAACACAGCAATCCCATCGATCAGACATTTACTTAGATAACGGAAGAGTTTATTTCCTTGATACCATATCAGAACAATGCAAACACAAAGAGTATCTCCCAACACTTGTTAGGTATATACAACAATTCCAATATATATACACCAAAATTTCAGCATTCTCAATCTCAGCATATGATATACAAATATCTCAAGCTTACAAAACTAATGGAGATCATGGAGAGCTACTATGCCTTTATTCCTTCAAAACTAATGTAACTCAAATAATATTTGCTGCATTGTTATTCAGAAATCAGAACGCCCTTTCATGGCAAGAAACCAACATTACATATCTTCAACTCAACGTGTACTTACATGGCAAGAAACCAATGTGTATATATTAAATCGCATTTGCATAGCGCGCAACAAAATCAACAGAGACAGCTAGGCCTAACATATGGTTGACATGAAAATGAGACATGGACATAGAATTGGACACATGGTTCCCATTATTCCATATGTGATTAAAAGGAAGCAAACACTACTCAGCACTTCAAAATTGTTATTGGACTAGCTAGAAACTATACCCCGGTTTAATATATTAGAAACGACACCGAAATTACATTCTATTAGCTTCATTACAAAATTCATATGCTCAACACCTTGAACAATTTAACACGCACAATACTTCTACGCTTGAAGTCGAGCACATCATCTTCTAGGTGGCCACATGGCAAATTACATCAAGTCTTCACAAGAGCTTCAAGCATAAGACCAACACGTGGATATGCCTTTCTGTTATCTTCTCAAGTTGGAGGTCTTGCACCAGAGAGCAAAAGTGCACGTTTTGTTAGACAGGTATGTCGAAATCCTTATGTTCGTATTCCGTACTTTGTCTTCCTTGGAAACCACCTGATTAATACTTGCAAGATGCAGACTCTGCTCCATATTTTCTCTTTCTAAAATCTAGCCTCTGCTAGTAGTATAATTATTTGTGGTTACTTCTATCTAGCATGACATTTTGCATAGAAAACAAACATCACACTAACATTCTTAGTTGCTCATGTGCATATCCTTCATCAGAAGAATACTTGCATATTTGCTACTGCATAACCAAGCTATTCTTCATCTATTAGATGACAGTTGACTACTTGCTACTATTTGCATGATGGAAAAGGAACTAAATCCTAATTCTTTCCCACAAATGTTCTTCTTGGGCATCCTCTAGTCTAATTCAGATGTCTGGACATGTAAACCTATATACACTTCTCTCTTTGCTAGGACTACCCTAATCTAGCCTATAACAAGGCCTACAGATAAGATTAGAATGGAAAAATAGTAACATCCCATTACTATTTATTTAAGTAACTACATTAGAAAATGTAGAAGCAAAAAATCATTTCTCAAGTTCCTAGAAATGTTTTTCTTATAGCTTTAATATTTATTTACCATAAACATTAATAACATAGTAAATGCAGGTGGGATGAAGGTGCAGTAGCTCTGCTTCTAGAATACATGAAGGATTTCTACTTATATTTACTGTAGACATTTTCTTCTTTTGAGGACGAGTTAGGACCTGACAAGAGCTACCGTGTGTTTTATCTAAAAGAAGCGGCAAGTATTCTATTTGATCTCACCAAACTAGTTCACTGCATATAAATACACGCTTAAAAAAGTAATGTGCATCACCTTATAAGTATCTTATGATTGAGCAATCACCATTTAACCTTTTCATATATAGTAAGAAGGAATCAAAATTGTAAGAAGGGATCACAATATATTATGATTGAGCATTGCCAAGACAGAATCACAATGATCTAGCTGTAGAAATGTTATGTTTTATTCTAATACAATTGTGTTCCTGACATAAAGTGCAAACATGAATATATGTTTATGTAAATAATTGAATGTTATGTAAACCTGTTCATGAAATTACAAACCAGAGAAATTAATTTAAACTCGATATGTTGGATATTTATGTAGGTAACAAATGCTAAACTTGATATTTGTGTAGGTAATGATGGTGCTCTACCTTGAGGGCGCAGAGGGGGCGGCAGGGGCCTCGGGGCCAGAGGGCGCGGAGGGGCCGGCGGCGGGGGCCTCGGGGCCGGAGGGCACGGAGGGGCCGGCGGGGCCGGAGGGGGCGCCGGCGGGGGCCGGAGGGGGAGGCGGGGGTGTCGAGGCCGGCGGCGGGGGGCGGCGGAGCAGCCTGGCGGCGTCGGGGAGGGGAACCGTCTCGCTGCTGGTTCGAATGAACGCACGGGACTTGGTGAAATTTTCGCCAAGCCCCGCGCGCGGGTTTTATACCCAGTATCTTACCGCTGACGGGCGCCTCATAAAAGCCCGTCAGTGGAGGCTCATCAGTCAGCAGGGGGACTTTCCACTGACGGGCATCCCATAAACGCCCATCAGTGGAGATCTGCAGCGCAGGTGGTTAGGGATACTTACCACTGACGGGCCCATGGTTTCCACCCGTCAGTGGAGGTCGGTTTACCACTGATAGGCCCATGGTTTCCGCCCGTCATGGAGGTCGGTTGCGTTAGGGTTAGGGGTACTTAACACTAACAGGCCCATGGTTTCCGCCCGTCAGTGGAGGTCGGTTGCGTTAGGGTTAAGGTGCTTACCACTGACGGGCTCGTGTTTCGCGACCGTCAGTGGAGGTTTGGTTTTTTTGGGTTTTAGCTTTTTTTTTATATTGTATATATTCTTGGTTTTATTCTTGGCATATTGTATATATTGTTTTGGCTTATTGGTTCATCAGTTCCTTTCTTTATTTTTTTCATACCACTCATATGTCTAACATATATACGTACACACATAGGATACACACAATATGATACACACAATATGATACACATGGCTAGGTTTCGTCGTCTTCGACAATCTTCTCATGAATAGTGATCTTCTTGGTGGTATACGTTAGTCCTTCGGCGTGACTGCGTCTTATGTATGGCTCAGCATCCTTAGTAGCTTTACTCCTTTTGGTAGGGCGTTTATCAACAGCTTCTGGCTCGGAGTCCGGGTCGTCGAATTGGTCATAGTCCTCTTCGTCAACTACACCGTCGACTCCGACAATACTCCTATTCCCTTTTCCTTCGGGTCTTTTATGTAGAAGACTTGCGAGATCTGTTTAGCTAATACCCATGGCTCATCTTTGGCACTGATTGCTCTGACTTGTGTTGGGTCAATAGATGTCGGGGGAGGTAAAGTCACGGTAGTGAATTTGTCATCGTCGATATGGACATCTTTTGCCCATCTGACACGAAACGTGGGGATCTTTGTGACGGTGTAGTCCAGTTCCCAGATCTCTTCGATAACGCCGTAGTATATGTCCTTACGGTTACTGGTTTTAGCCTCTATCGTCACCACCGCTGTTCTGATACGTACTTTTTCTGTCTTGAGCCTTCGTATAGAATGTGTATCCGTTGATATCATATGCTTGAAATGTCAGGACCTTGCTCGCAGGTTCTTGTGACAATATTTTGACCGTCTCTTCTTCATCATTTGTCGAAGGCCTTTCATACCGGTAGTTCTTTAGCCAGTTTGTGAACTTTGTGTTGTGCTCTTTCGAGAGCCACGCTTCTCTCTTTTTTGGGTTTTCTTTTTTTACCTTTACCATGTGCATCCAAAGATAGGGATGCACCACCGTAAGGTGTTGCAACACCACGAGATGTGCTCTGTCATAGTCAGCTGATCTATTCGGTACCGAAGTATAGACATGTAAAGGCTTTTGTCCGCGCGCATGGCCTTCACCATCGAGCCTACCCGTGTGGCACGAAATAGAACACCGATAGATTTTTGATCAGCCAAGTAATCCGTGCAGAACTCGACACACTCTTCGGCAACATAGCCTTGGATGATGCTACCTTCCGGTTGTGACCTGTTACGAACGTAGCGCTTCACAACCCCATTGTACCTCTCCAAGGGGTACATGTTGTGTAGGAACACGGGACCTTGGTCCAATATCTCCGGGACGATATGGATCATGAGATGTACCATGATATCGAAGAATACTGGAGGGAAGTACATCTCAAGTTCGCATAGTATGACAATGATCTCCTCCTGCAGTTTATGGCAACGCGTAACCGAGATCGACTTCTGTGAAATTGTGTTGAAAAAGTTACAGAGATTCAAGATTGTCTTGCGGACCCTTGGCTCCATGAGACCTCTAATTGCAACAGGAAGTATCTGCGTGATCATCACATGACAATCATGAGACTTCATACCAATTAGTCGGCGAGTCTTCATGTCAACTATTCTCCTGATGTTTGCCGAGTAACCGGAAGAAACTTTGACACCTTGGAGGCATTCCAAAAAGCTAACGATCTCTTTTTTGCTCAGGGTGTAACAAGCAGCGGGACAGTCCGTCTTGATTCTGATTGCACCCGTGCCCAACTTGGTCGTTTGCTTGGTTGCCCACAACTTCTTTCTTATACCCAAGAATTCCATGTTAGCTCGTGCCTTCGGTCCATCTTTTGTCTTGTCTAACATGTTTAGCAGGATAACAAGTAGGCTGTCGCACACATTTTTTTCAACATGCATGACATCTATGCTGTGACGTGTGCTAGGAATCTCCAGTAAGGCAAATCCCAAAATACGAATTTTCTTTTCCAGATGCCGTCCTACATGGGAACAGGCGGTTGTGTCTTAGCCGGCGTAACAGCGGGCATTGTTTTCATGATGTCATAGATTTCTACCCCTGTCTTCTCCCATGGCACCGAACGGATCTCAGCAGTATTATCAAACAATTCCTTCTTTTGCCTCCATGGGGTCATTCTATTTCAGCCACCTTCAGTGGCCCATGAACATGATTTTTTTGAGCCCTTTAAGTGTAAACTTGTTGTAAACTCCAAACACTTAACACATTCTTTGTATCCGTGAACACACTGGCAGGATTGATATCCGTACGCGCGATAGTCTTGGACCGTCGTGGACAACAGCGCTTTCAGATTGAAATATTCTTGTTGGTAAGCGTCCCAGACCCGGGCCCCTGGTTCCCATAGTGTAGCTAGTTCTTCGAACAACAATTGTTGATACACGTTCAGATCGTTCCCAGGTTGTTTCAGCCCTTGAATGAGAATAGAGAGGTGTATGTACTTTCGCTTCATGCAGAGCCATGGAGGAAGGTTGTACATCCATAGAACCATGGGCCAAGTGCTGTGTCTGCTGCTCATGTTGCCGAACGGATTGATTCCGTCCGTACTCATACCGAACCTGATATTCCTCGGATCTTTTCCGAAATCATCGTACTGGGCGTCGATCGCCCGCCACTGCGAAGCATCGGCAGGGTGTCTCATCACGCCATCATCACTTTTTCGCCCCTCCGCGTGCCAACGTAACAGCTTCGGCACCTTCTTGTTAGCGAATGAACGCTTCAAACGGGGAAGGACTGGGAGATACCATACAACCTTTGCCGGAGCGCCGCTCGTCACTGGGTTCTCTTCATCGGCTTGGTTTCTACCCTGCTTGAATTTGGATGTGTTGCACGTAGGACACTTGTACGGCTTCTCGTGCTCCTTGCGGTAAATAAAGCAGTCACTCGGACATGCATGGAACCTCTTCACGTCCAATCCAAGAGGGCAGATAACCTTCTTGGCTTCATCGGTGCTCGTAGGCAACAAGTTGTTTTTCAGAAAAACTTTTGCGAGTTAAGCCAATGTCTCATCGAAGCCTTCGTCCGAACAATTATGGGTTGCCTTGATCCTTAGAAGTTCCAGCGTGACCGACAGACGCGTGTGCTCTGGATCGGAACCGGTATACAACGGGGTTTGCGAGTCTTCAACTAGTCTTGTGAATTTAGCAGCCTCTCTTTCATCCTTCGGATCTATCACCACCTGCTCCACCATGTGAACGTCCTGCAGCATATCGGCCAAATTGTTCCCCGTTTCTTCTTCGGCGTCAGGTTCGAAACTCCCCTCGTCTTCTTCGTCCTCTACGTGTTCGGCGTCCTGCTGTAACACTTGATCTTCCTGCTCCTCACCGTGACATATCCAACGTGTATAGCCTGACATGAAACCCTTAAGCGCCAGGTGTACCGTCACCCTCCCTCTCGTATCGAACATTACCAAATTTTTACAATCGCGACACGAACAACAAATCTTCATGCCACCCTTTCTCCTCATATCTCGCTCGGCGACATCAAGAAACTCATTCAAAGCCATAGCCCAACTCTCTGTCGCTCGGTTGTCGTACATCCAACTGCGATCCATCGATCGATCCCTACGACACGAAACTGGTCAGTTCGACGAAAAAGAACAAAACACTAAGCCTCAGCTTGATGACCGGAAATCACATCAAATACATATACAAAATGAAAAGAACACTAGCGAGCATTATTACCGAGCGCTAGTGATCTTTTCGGCGAGGGAGGATAGATCTATGGAGAGAGTGAGAGGAGGAGGGAGAGATGAGAGATCTTGTTGGGTTAGAAAGAGAGAGGGAGCTAGAAATGGGTGAAGAAATAATATGGTTTGGAAAGGAAAAGAGAAGATCTAGATCTAGATCTAGATCTAGATCTAGAGAGATGTTGAGCTTTAGGAGGAAGAAAGGAGGGATAGGAGGAGGTTTGGGGAGAGGAGGAGGGTTTGTGGGTGAGGGGGGCGGCGGCGGTGGTGGCGGCAGCATTTGGGGCGGAGGCGGCACTCGCTGCTGGCCAGTGGGCGCGCGAGCACTGGCCAGTAGCGAGGACCGCCTCTCGATTTATATAGGGAGACTACCACTGACGGGCACGTAAAAGGACCCATCAGTGTAACCGTAGTCAGCCTTGGACCAACTCTCGCTGACGGACGCGCACGGTGCCTGTCAGTGTAGAGTGCATCTCCGCTGACGGGCGCTTAGCCATAGCCTATCAGTGGAAAGGATCATCAGCCATGCCGCCCTATGTTCACATCCACTGACGGGCCGCATAGTCGCCCGTCAGTAGAGACACACTCTCTTCTGACGGGCACTTAGTTAGAGCCCGTCAGTGAAATGGCGGCGTCATCTTGGTTCGTCTCCACGGACGGGTTGTTTTGGTGCCCGTCAGTGGTGGTCCTCGCATTCAGCCTTCCAGCCTTCGCCACTGACGGTCTTTTAGGCGTTCGTCAGCGGTGATTCCCTCCAACGACGGACCTTTTTGTGCTCGTCAGTGGAGGTGGTTCAGCAGAGGGTCAATCTGCAGTAGTGACATCATGATGCTACATCAAGACGATGATCACACCAAAGTTCAAATGAAGATGGCATCGAGTGTTTATGATTATCAAGATGCATTGATTGTCTTCATAAGGTTTGGAGGGTGCTTAATATGAAGGTGATACTCAAAAAGATTGAGGTGGTCATCATGCGAGGATGAACCTCATGCAAAACTTCAATATTGATAAGCAAGAGATGATGATATCAAGGTCTGCAAGTTCAATTCAAACATTATGTGGAAACATATACTTGAAACTTGTAGTACATAAAGCTATGATGGACAAGCTAGTGAAGATGTCTTCTAGAGAAGACTTTCTCATATTAGTTTATGGGGAAGCAAATTGCAAGACTTCACTAAGCAAAAGAGATTGAACAAAGATTTTGACTTGGATGATCATTTTCATCAAGCTCAAGTGAGTGCTCAAGGCAAATATATGCTTAGTTAGGTGTCCCTAGTTTTACTAGTCTCAAGGTGTTGGAGGAAGACTGGGTTCTAGGACAGATACCCATTCCATTAAGAGGGGTTGTTGAATAAATAGCTTGATTGAGTCGTGTGCCAAGTGCTCAAACCTTTGCATAAGTTTCTTCCTCCTCTTTGTTGATCTTGTTTTCAATCTTGCGTGATCCAACCATTCCTCTTTTGGTCTTTGATGAATCGGTTGCACTGTTGCATCAAGGAGAATAAATTTCTCAATTCAGTTCAACTATTTGTCTTCTAGGCAGTTTTTTACTGTGCTGAAATCTGCAATCTCGGAAGCTCCAAAATTAATGTCAAAACCTCCAATATTATGTGTTGAACTCACCAAGTTTGAATCTCGAAACATCCGAGTGTCAACTCAGAACTTCCAAGATTGGGTTCTGAACTCTCTGAGTTTGAATCCCGAAAGCTCCAATGTTGATCTCAGAACTCTAAGTTTCCTCTCTATCCACACTGATATAGTCGTTGTTTTAAATCTTGAAGCCTCTGAATTTTACGTAGAAAGTGTGTAACGGCTAGTTTTTTAAGGTGCGTTATAAGTAGCCACTTTGCCGACTTGAGGAGTGAGTAGCTACCCCTGAAGACCATTCTTGAGTCCTTCATGTTGCTCATTCCCACTTAATAGCCTCTAAGACATGTCTCAATCTTGGTGAAGTGTGAGAGAAGTTTATGCATTGTGTTTTAATTGGTGATTGCATTGGTTGCATCGGTTTGAGCTCTCTACGATTATGTTCGAGTGGAAGTCCGAGAGTTTGTTACTCTTGAAAGCTATCGCATCCTAGACGGTTTGGTGGAATTGAACTTAATGATCTCTTCAAGAAGATTGTGAAGTGGCCCAAGGACTTGTGAGTGGTTCTGGAGCTCATCATCTCTGGGGTGGACGAAGGAGCTATCCTTAGTGAGCGGTTCTTGCTAAAGGCAAGGACCTTGAGGGAAAAGCTCGGTTTTGGAGCCGGCTTGTTCGTCGGGATGAGCTTTCTCAACGGAGACGTAGGATATTGGTGGATATCCGAATTTCAATAACAAACATCGTTTGTGTTTCTGATCTCATTTACTTTTTTGCAATCCATATCTTGCTATGCATACTTATGAAATTATCATGTGTAGAAATTTCTTTGCTTGTGTTGAAATTTCTATTGCATATCTTGACTTAGACTTGTTGGTGAACTTAGTTGAACCTAGTTATTTTAGATTTTGAACTTGTGAAAAATTGATTAGCCAATTTTCACATTAATTTTAGCCTAGATTGTAATCATTTAAAGTTCCTAGATTGTAATCATTTAAAGTACCTATGAACCCCCTCTCCCACATCTGAGGTCCTTCAAACTCCATCCATGATATACCGTCCCGACATGAAAGCTGTCCGGGTGAGTCAAATAATCTTTTCTACGACCAAATTGATTTTATTTGTACTTACTTTTGTGAAAATGTTGACACTAATGTTTAAAAGACATGGGTCTGCATTGCTGGGTCTTGTTGGCCTCTTGAATTTTTTATAGGACTGTTATGACCCCAAAATTGAGGTTGTACAGAGGCAGGTCACTAGCATGTAGGTCACTAAACATAGCCACAAGGTCCCCTTTGAGCATGTCCTAGAAAACCTTTTAGAACTCAACAGGAAAACCATCTAGCCCAGGTGCCTTATTGTGCTCCATTTGGAATATGGCATCCCGAACCTCCTCCTTTGTAAAATGAGCCATCAAGAGATATCGGGGTTTGTCCTCCCGCTAATTTTCAGCCATGGAGAAGTTAGCCACGAGGCGGAAAACACTTAATTATGGTGTTTACCGTTAGCCACGAGGTGAAAATATTTCCTCCAATATATGTTTAACCTTTGCTCTTTGATACCATTTTAGTTCTTCTTCTCATAATAAATGAGCTAGCCAGTCACTTGCCTCCTCTTTTAGATGAATATCATCGATAGATAACCTAGCAATTTCGACTTGTTTATCATACTGTATCAGTTATAGCTAATAACTATATCAGTTTTTCTCGCCCAACCCCGCAAGTGTTGATGCAACTGTCGAATTTAACGTTGCTAGTGAGAGATAGGAGAAACCCCTCCATTCTCGCTGTGCTAACAATCAACCACCATGTCATGGAATACATCCCGGGTCAACTAGCCTAGTTCAAATTTGAATAGAGGTTGGTTGCCTCTGAACGACGGTGCCTCCATGTCTATAAGAAGTGGGGCATTATCCGAAAGGAAGCGCTCTAAAGCTTGAACAGAGATAAGTTAGAATTTTTCCTCCCAATCTGTGCAAGAGAGCAACTGATCCAATTTCTCAAAAATTGGGTTACCCGACGAGCTCATCCAAGTAAATTTTTGCTCGGAGAGAGCAATTTCCCTTAAGTCTAGCCCATCGATGACCGCATTAAACAGGAATGGCCATCTTGCGTCAAATTGGTCATTGTTTTTCTCATCTGGGTGCCGTATGATATTGAAGTCACCACCAACTAAGAGTGGTAGAGCTTTTGTATGGCATGTGTCCACCATTTCAAATATGAAGGATTCTTTAAATTGTGGTTGTGTTGCACCACATATAGCCATCAAAGCCCACTGGGATCCATCATCGTTATTACGGAGCAGAACTTACAGAAGTATTCACCTTCCTTAATAGACACAATATCAAAGACGGCTAGGTTGATCCCCAAGGAGAATGCCTCCTGACCTGTCATGGGTAAAGATGGCAATGGGTATAATACCTGGCGGGGTAAGATCCCCATACCCAATACCTGCCTCCTCTACCCGTACACGTTTACCCGCTCGGGTATGATTTTTCCCCGTCCTTGTTACCTATCTGGTACCAGGGCCCCGGTGAGTATTCATACCTGATAAAAAATGGGCTAGCTGTGGCCTGAAAAGCCTATGGGTTGTGGCATGTGGGCTGAATTGTGGTATAAGATTATTTTTTGTTTGATTTTATACCACGGGCCCACCTATCATAGGTAATAATGGGTACTGCCAAGTATTGCAGACGGGTAACAGGGTCCCGTCCCCGTCCCTGGTGTACTCAGTGGGCAACAAATTTTGCCTATTAGCATCCCCACAGCTTGAAAAAATCCCCATACCTGGTTCCTAAACGGGTAAATCCCCGCCGAATATCGGGTATCGGGTACCCGTTGCTATCTTGAGCCATGGGAAGGAACAATGTGCCATATGAAATATCATCCAACACTCATCTGATTCAGGATGGATTGAGATATGACACATTTACTTGTTCATAGGAGGGCAACAAAATCAAGACCGTGCTTCACAACCAGCTCTAAATATGACGAAATTTAGCTAAGTCACCAAGACCTCTGCTATTTTAATAGATGCCTTTCATCAAGAACGAGTTTTCTTTTTGGGTCTATATTTGGCATTTTCTCTTTCGCGGAGGCAGAATTGGATTTGTAGGGAATATCCTATGACCCACTGTAAACGTGATCTAGCCCCTCATCGGTAGCGTCTCCATATATATTATTGAGGAGGTTATGAGTTGTGTCCTCTTGTTCATCTTCCTCGTTGTCAGAACTAGTCATGGTCAGCGTTGGTTTTTGAGGTGTCATGAAAGAAAATATTTAATGTTCAAATCTATATTCTTTAATTTGTTAACAGAGAGAGAGAGAGAGAGAGAGAGAGGAGAGAGAGAGAGAGAGAGAGAGAGCTCATGTGAATTGCTACCTAGTTTTATGCCTACCTTATTCAAGTTGGAGGCTACGAGGGTGATGAGTATGTTTAATTTTGGTGTGAGCGGGTTAATGTCATCTGGTATCCCTTCCAACACTAGCCAATATGATACATGGATAAAATTCATTACTACAAAGAGGAACCAAGGTTGTGGAGAAGCGTGGTTGGATCAGTTTGCGGTTGGACTCAAACGGCTTAGCAATCGATTTTTGATTCAAAAAGTGTGTTAAAATTTAGACTCTTGTTAACTTCCTTCCCTAACTGACTAATGCTTCCATGTTGAGAATAAAATACCAGGGAATACTGCTACATGGAAGCTATAAGCCTATAACATCTGTGGTTTTGCAGACAATTTATCTGCAAGGCATAGGGGACACCAACAACGAATGAACTATCCGATGCAGTAGTTCGAGGCTGGTTGGTTACAGGACTGGCCAAGAAAAATGTCAAAGTTACCAAGATTGAATCAAACCCACTGAAGCCTTCTCGAAACGATTCAAACTGAGATATTGATTTTTTTCTAAGGGGTGTTTGGAAGAGTGGTATTGCTTGGTAAAATTTTAGTATTTAGTTTAAATTTGATCTAAATACCAAAACTTTATCAAGAAATATCAAACAGGGCTAATCAAATCCATATCAACTTGGGAGACATGCATGATCAAGACCAATCATACTGGAAGGATTTCCCTCTTCGTCTAAAGAACACAATTGAAACTGAGCAAACATAAAATACGAAGACGGATGGACTCAACCAAGATAACTCTATTCCATCACTAAGTTATCAGGGAACGGTAGCCACAGGCATCGCACGAAATGGAGGAGCGAATAAAAGAACTTCCGTGGGACATGAGGACAGAGAGGATCAACATAGCAACAAGGAGATTGAAGGTTACCAAAGAGACATCTCCAAGGATTGTCGCTGGCTCCAATTGGTGAATGTCAAACTAAATGTTTTTCATCTTGAAGTCGGTGCTCCATGACAACTCCATCAAGAAGAGGACTAAACACTCACATATCAATGTTGCCAGCTTTGACTAGTGAATGTCAGATATAGCGTTCTCACCTCGAAATAGGTGCTCTAAAACAACATATTTAAAAAGAAGACGATGTTGATACGTTAATTTTACCAGATCCAATCAGTGAAGGTTACATTAAAGATTTTTGTCCTAAAGAGCAGGTAGCAGTACTTGAAGACAAACTTCACTACCTTCGTTGCTAGAACCAACAAGTAAAGGCCGGATTGCATAGGAACTTGTGAACCACGATCCCGCACCACCTCTAGATCCTTCTATCACAAATCACACAACAGTCACCCACACCTGGTGCCACACATAGCTGAATGCAGCTCGTGCCGTCGACCGGTCAGAGGAGAAGGCACTGCACGGAAAAATCCGCCACAGACTCCACCCGGTCATGATTGGAACCACCACTGCTCGCCAAGCTTGCCATGGCCAGCAATGAATCGGCTCCGATCCAGATCCAAGAGATCAGGATCGGCGACATGGCCCCGCAGCCGGCCACGGCCGACGCACCGCCCATGATGCGGCATGGGCGCCAGTGGGAACCGGGGACTCTGCCCATAGCGATGACCAAAACTATCTAGGGAGGACTGCACGTGAGAATCCATTTATGTGTTTTCCTATTTCATCTGCTTGAACTTAATGTCCACGACTACCAAAGAACACCGTGCTTACTCATGCAAAAATACGAGCATTTGTGAATGTATAAAATGACTAATTTGTACACATATACTTGTTATATTTATATCTTCTGTCAACTATCTTTGCATGAAGTGCACAAATTTTTGGTACACCCATTAATATTTTCACAATATTTTTGGAAATGCACAAATGCGAGTTATTGGAAAAGAGTTGCGGGTGCAAGGCAAAGTCCATGTTCACGCAACACTCGCCAGTGATGTCTGAGGTTTGACACAAAGGCTGCACGGCTGCACCCCCTGCACGCACCCACCAACGCATCACCACCTAGAAGCAAAAATCAAAGTCCAACACCAGATACCAATGTGATTCGATCTGGCCCCTGCTGAAAGTTCATTTGGTCACTTGAAGTTGAATCGGATCTTGCAGAAGGAAAATGACGATGGGCATTACCGTAGCAGGGGAAAACAGGGGCATCTAGGAGCCTCTGTGTTCAGAGGCGCAACCAAGGATGGTGGACGACAAGAAAGTTGGAGCTCAAACGTGAGATGCCACTATGGCATCGCTGAAATAAGAAAGAGAATATGCCTGTTCAGGACCTACGAATTTCACCTCTCGTAATTTTCATAAGAAATGCTTCATTTTCTGGTGAATGAGAGTTAGTGACAATCGCTCATTTCCCCAGTGGTGGAACCAATGCCGGACCTAGATGTATTACGCTGTAGGGGTGAAAACGGATCGGAATTTTTCCAGAATTCCGGAGCAAAACGGAAACGGAGAACGCCGAAAACGGAAATTTTCAGAAACTTTTGGAACGAAAACGTAATCGAAATTTTTTTGTCGGAATCAGAATCGGAAACAAAACCGTTATTTCTATCGGAAACAGAAACAGAATTGAAATTTCTAGATAACTTAGTTCGGAAATACCAAAATCATATGGGTCATCAATCCATCTAAGCCTTAGAGGGAATTTCAGCCTACGAAAAAAAGAGAAAGGAAAAGAAGAGGAAGAGAATGGGCCGGTGGCCCATTCGGGTGGAGGTGAAGGCAGCCAGGCGGGGAAAGGGAAATGGGGTTTAGCCCATTCAGAATTTCAGGAAAAAAGTAATTTTTGAATTACAAAAAATTCAATAAATTCAAACAAGCTTCAAAAAATACAAAATCAACTTCAAAAAATCTAGAAAAATTCAAGGATGAAAATTTTAATGTTCAGAAGCCAAATAAAAAAATTTCAACCAAATATTAACTTTTTATTAGTCAATTTAATAATTAGAAAATTTTCAATTAAGCTTTACTAATTCGAGAAAACATCTTGTACTCATTTGTAGATAAAAGTTCTAAAAGCTACTAAAAATTGGTTTGTTACATTTGTGGACCGCTACTTACCATAATGGAATTGTTATTTTATCATGCACCATATGATTCAAGTTCTCGGTGGCATTTTACTATTGTTATGTTGCTAAAATTTTATGTTGAACAATCTATTAATGATATTATAATTTATGAATATTAGAAAATTGAATTATTCCTTCTGTTGTATTGCTACAAATGGTTCAAGGGGTTTTTCCATTTTTGTGTCCGATAAATATCCGCTTCCATTCCGTGTTCGCACCATATTTGTATTCGACACTATTCGTATCCGTATCCAAATCTGGGGTTTCCGATTTCGTTTCCGTTTCCGTTAAAAGATTCAAAAACAAATATGGTAGCTAGAGCCCGATTCCGACCGATTCCGATCCGTTTTCACCCCTACTACGCTGTGACTGGAGAAAGCCTACAGAACATTTATTCTGGGAGTGTTCAAGGCTCGGTTGCCTCAGAATTTGTTAAATCTCATGTCGACCAATGATAACTGAGTAGTCGTATTTCTGAGTTTCCTTATGATTCTTGTTGTGTAATTTCAATTTAATAAAGTGAACCACGATAAATTGAGAAATAAATATGACTAAAAAATAGCAAATTTGTTTTCCATATATCATAATATTTTAACTCCAACCCTAATTTTGTGTTATATGTCAGTCCACCTACATAGCGGGAGCACAAAACGCTTTGTAAGGGCCTTCAATCGTGCACATGATAGTATCATGATGATACGGCAGGATTCATTGAAGACAGAAATAATTATTCTTTAGAGAATTCTCTACATGTCACTGAATAACATTTCAATTTCTTCTATGCCACTAAATAAGATCTTATTCCTTGTATATCATTGAATACAATTTCTTAGTTCTCTCTATATTATTCCGTTATCTTTTTGCTAAAAGAGTTCTGCTAACTATGTGTAAAGGCTATGTTGCCCTTGTTTTCCATTTGTAGTGCAATTCCCCCTATGCCATCTTAAACACACACTAATTCCTCTATACGTTATTCACGTCCAAACTAATTAACACAAAATGACGAATGACACATACATGTACTCTACCGATGATTTTTGCAAAAGAAAATTACAATACATGCATGCAGATGTACATATACATACATGAACGCATCCAACTTTTGTGCATACAACAATTCGAAAAGTAACATAAACAACTTCACATACATGTCGTGTACTGTGTATGCATTCAAGAGAGAGAAGATGAACCCGGAGGTAAGATCTACCGGAAGGAGCATGCAGGCCAGGTGCTAGCCGAGCCCATTTGACGACGGAGCCAGCAATGGAGTCCGTGCCCACCGGAGACAATCGCACCAAATCCGACCCAGCTGTCCTTGGGGAAAACAAAGCACCATTGACGGAGGGGATGATGCGCATCATCGCCGGAGGGGACGATGCGCCGCCCGATCTGCACTCACCGAACTTGGCCTCGCCCCCCTGGTAAAACCTAGCCTCGCGGGAGAGGAAGATGCGCCGCCGAGACTCCTGCCACCTTCTCTCGCCATGTACCCGCCGCTTGCCATGTAGTACAGCGCCGCCGAGGGGACGGCGTCTGCAAGGGTGCAGCAGTTGCCGCGCTCCCTCTCTCCATTCCCCGCGTCGCTATCATTGTCTGCTCGGGCAGAATTAATCCGGGGAGAAACTGCCGGCCGTGGTGCCATCAATGTTGCGGTTGTTGTTCTGATCCTCGACCGCTTCGTTTGCAGGGGAGAACCTATGGCCGACCATGGAGGAATTGAAGGAGAATAGGGAAGGAATCAAACGGTTGCACTCTAATCAACGGCTTATTGAGCTAAAGGTAAAAGTTGCCTAATTGGGGAGTATTTTGGGAATTTGCAAAAAATCTGACTGGTATGTGATAACTTAATGGAGAAGTGATAACGGCGAGATAACGGAGTGGTATAGAGACAACTAAAGTATGACATTCAGTGGTGTATAGTGAATAGAAATTTATTCAGTGATATATGGTGAATAAAAATTTATTCAGTGGTATAGAGAAAACTAGGGTGCTATTCAACAGCATGTAAAGAATTCTCTCGCTATTCTTAGCGTACGAGCTTTCCGCTAAGATAAGCTAATAGAAAGCTGTGAGATGGTAACTTTAGACACAGACCAACTTAATCACTTCCCCGGTAGCAAAGCTTCCAGTGTCCCTTTCAGCAGCCATCGCTTTCTTCGTGGAAGACAACTCCGATCGTTCTATACTTCAGACCAGGAACAACCTTTGTGGTGGCTTTGTTTGTCTTTTCTAGAGCAAAAAATAATTCCGAACCGCAAGTGAAAGGATTATTAGATATCTGATGTACCGAAAATCATTTTTTGTGGTGCACCATTGCAACGGTTGGTTTTGACACGCGTACAGCCTGTGGGACCCACCACACCAACCCCCTCACCTTATCTTCTTCTCCACCGCCCCCGCACCCCCTCGTTTCTCTCCTTCTCTCTCTCTCTCTCACCTGCGACCGCCTTTGCTGCACCGCCATTCCCCTGCACCGCCGTGACCTCCGACACGACGAGCCCCAGCGTGGCGGCCAACGACGCGAGGAGCACCGCGGCCGCCTCCTTCCCCCGTGACCGGCGCTGCCAGGCCGCTGCACCATCGTTCCTCCGCAACGCCGTACGAGCGCGGCCGCCAGCAATCCGCACAGTCGTGCCCTCCAACACGGCAGGGCCCCAGCGCGATGGCCAATGGCACGAAGAGCAACAGCAGCCGCTGGTGATGGATCTAGGGTTTTTTTCCTTTTCTCTTCATTTTTCTCCTTTTTTTGGGGTTTTTTGGTGGAAAGCTTGTGATGGATGAATTTGAAAGTTTGTGTGTGGGAGTTGGAAGCTCGGATTCGAGATTGATTTTTGAGATTTGATTTGATTTGTTTGGTTGAAAGCTCCAATCCAACTAGTTGGAACCTATGGATTAACTAGTGGAAAGTTGTCTGCGGGATTTAAAGCTCGGTGGTTTTTAGTGGAAAGTTCGCAAATTTATGGTTGAAATCTGGATGAACATGAGGGAAAGTAGGTGATGCTTGGGTTGAAACCTCTTGATTTTTTTGGTTGAAACCTCCCGATTATTTGGTCGAAAGCTCCTCCTCTTTTCCATTTTCTCGTGACGAAGCAAACAGAAGACGACGAAGACGACACGTGGGGGTGTGGTCGTTCCGACCAACGCTGTCGGAATCGACCGTGCTTAGCGGTTAACCACTGATTACTGTTGCCCCTGATGTACATCTTCTCCAGCGGCTAATTTGACCTAAAACTCTCCATGTTTACCTAACTAAAATTTTTGCCTCACCAAAATCTTGCATGGCCTAGGACCAAACAGCTGTTTAATTAATTTAGTTTAATTTGCTTGTTTGGATGCTGCCATGTTAGTGCAGCAGTCGTACAAAGTTAAGAGGTCAAAAGTGATTTAAAAAACAGAAAGTTAAGAGGTCGAAAGTAAACACGAGGACACTACTACACAAATTTTTTTGAACCGCGTATGAATATGAGTGTAATGATGAAAGTGTATCTTGATTCTCTAAGTGAGTTTTGATGATTAGTTATAAATGATTAAAGTACAAATGTGTACATCAAGTATGATCAGGAGATTTAGTCCTAAAATAGATGATATAATCAACGTTGATAACCTCTAAAAAATTCTAAGAAACGATGGCTTGAAGAAATGAAGATTAATGACTACCTTCTAGCTCCTTTGGTGATTCGAGTAATCACATGAGTTTAAGAAAAACCGTACTATTAAGGGGGCTAATATCAGGAGGCTAGTAAGAGTGTCTTGCTAATGCTAAGCTAGAAATCAACTTTCAACAAAAGTCGGAACCTCCGGAATTGACGGAATATCCAGGTTCCATTTATGTGTGAAGAATCTGGGAAGTCGGAGCCTCCAAGTTGCCCGTCTGTCTGGTTTTTAGGATGTCGGAACACCCGAGATTATCTCGGAACCTTCAAGTTTCAGTTCTAGAAAAGCTTAAGTGCTTTGAGTTTGAAAGACCAACCCGGTGGAGAATAAGGAGATTCAGCGTCAAATGCAAGACTTGTTTCACAAAGGATACGTAGGCGAGAGGCTTAGTCCATATGTTGTTCTTATTATTTTGGTACCTAAGAAAGATGACACTTGGCAAATGTGTGTTGATTATAGAGCCACAAATAATATCGTTATTCGTTATCGTCACCCTATTCCTTGGTTAGATGATATGGTTGATGAATTAAGTGACTTTATTGTAAAGTTGATTTGCGTAGTGGATACCACCAGATTCGCATGAATTTAGAGATGAATAGAAAATAACGTGCAAAACTAAGTTCGGTTTATATGAGTGGTTAGTGATATCTTTTGGTTTAACTACTACACCTAGTACTTCATAAGATTAATGTATAAAGTTTAGCCTTCTTTCATAGGCCAGTTTGTGATGGTATATTTTGATGACATTCTGATTTATAGCAAAACACTAGAGGACCATCTTGATTATTTGGATGCTGGTTTTAATGCTCTAGGTGATACACGTTTATTTGATAATCTTGAGAAGTGCACCTTTTGCATCGATTATTTTGGCTATATTGTTACTCCATAGGGGATTGAGGTTGATCAACCAAGATTGAAGATATATAGAGTTGGCTTACTCATAACACGATCACACAAGTACGAAGTTTTCTAGGACTTGTGGGATTCTATCAACACTTTGTCAAAGATTTTAATACCATTACCACACCCATAAATGAGCTTACAAAAAAATTCTACCATTTATTTGGGATCCTTCACAATAGCAAGCTTTTGATATTTTGAAAGATAAGTTCACACATGCACCGCTTCTCCAACTTCCTAATTGTGATAAGACTTTTGAGCTTGAATGATGAGACGGTGGCCGAATCTTTTGATGAGATGAAGGCAGCTAACGGTTTGGTGGAGTTTAACCTTGACGATCTGACTATACCGTACGCGACGGTACGCTTTAGCAATCGCTAAACCAACATCCGATGGTTATTGACCTTGTCATAGGCACGATCAACCTGAACAACGAAGTTCGAGTTCCTACAAGCAACCGAAGAACCAGCAAGAACTATGATAAATTGCAATCTAAAATTACGAGTATTAAATTGGGACAAGAGATAGAAGAAAGTATATTGGGATTCCACTAGCGATCTAAACAACGCGGTAGTCCTACACGACTTATAGATGCGATAATGTAGCAGTAGCTAAACAACTCAATGAAACCCAAAAACTAAAGAGAGAATCCTAGGGGGTATATAAAGACAAGAGGTGATCTGTTACAGAGGCAGTCTCAGATTGTTTTGGCTGTTGTGATCGGCTCGTAAGGAATTTGGATATAGGGTTGGACAGGTTAGAAAGAGCACGAGATAAGCTTTTCAGAGAGTCCAAGATCACCCAAATCGGAGTCCGTATGCTCGAGATAAAGATGTTTAAAGTCAAGGCTGTCTCAACAATCTGAATCAGAGTCCAGATCTTGTGGGACTCTATCTCTAGCACTTCTTGGACCAAAAGTAACGTAGAAGATTCCTTGTACAGCACCAATTCATGTGGGGACATCTTCATGGATACATGAACTCCATCCCTTCGTCCTCCCGAGAGCTTGAACTTGAATCCTCACTTGTTCTTGACAATCTTGACAAATCGTCATTTGTTCTTTATAGCTCGAGCAACGGATGCACTTGAAGTAGTGGAAATAGAGGTGGCAGCGGGTATATCCATGGGGGCCATGTCCTCATCATTGAATGTGATGCTAGTGAAATTGGACTTGGTGGTATATTGTTACAAGAAGGTAAGCATGTTGCATATTTCGGTGAGAAATTGAGTGGGCCTGGTTTTAATTATTCTACTTATGATAAGGAGCTACATGTTTTAGTTTGAACTTTAGAGACATGGCAACACTATTTATGGTCCAAAGAATTTTTTATACATTCCAACCATGAGTCTCTTAAGCATATTAGGAGTCAAGCTAAACTGAACTGTAGACATGCAAAGTGAGTTAAATTTATTGACTCATTTCCTTATGTCATTAAACATAAAAAGGGGAACGAGAATGTTATTACTGATGCATTGTCTAGATGTTACACTATTCTTTCACAACTTGACTTCAAAATTTTTGGTTTAGAGACTACTAAAGAACAATATGTGTGTGATCCTGATTTTAATATGTCTTGCTAAATTATAGGAAAAACATGAAACAAATATGTGGTCAATGATGGGTTTGTGTTTCGCACTAGCTATGCATCCTAGATAGCTCCGTTCGTCTATTGTTGTTACAGGAGGCGTATGGAGGCAAGCTGATGGAACGCTTCGGCGTGAAGAAGATGGAGAACATACTTGTTTATCATTTCTTTTGCACGACGATATGACGAGACGCTGAGCACTTTGTTGCTCGCTGCACCACATGTCGAAACGCTAAGTCACAACTTAATCCTCATTGTTTATATATGTTTTTTCCTATTCCTATTATACCTTTGGAGGATATTTTTATGGACTTTATTTTAGGATTACCTAGAACCAAAAAAGGGAGAGATAGTATATTTGTCATAAAAGCGATGATGCTATAAATATTATTGATTTGTTTTTTCATGAGATTGTTCGCTTGCATGGTGTGCCTAATACTATAGTTTCAAATCATGGTACTAAGTTTCTTAGCCACTTTCGGAGAACTTTGTGGGCTAAATTAGGGACAAAATTATTGTTTAGTACTACTTGTCATCTTCAAACTGATGGATAAACTGAAGTGGTTAATACAGCTTTATCTACTATGCTTACGGCTGTTTTGAAAAAGAACTTGAAAATGTGGAAAGAATATTTGCCCTTCATTCCACTACAAAGATGTGCCCTTTTGAGATTGTTTATGATTTTATACCTCATCCACCAATTGATTTGTCACCTCTTCCATATTTAGAAAAGATAAATTTTGATGCTACTCAATGTTCTGAATTGATATTGAAAATGCATGAGACCACTAAGGAGAACATAGAATGTATGAATGCTAAGTATAAACTTCTTGGTGATCAAGGTAGAAAGGAAGTAAAATTTGAACCTGGAGATTTAGCATGGTTACACTTGAGAAAAGATAGGTTTCCTGATTTGATAAAGTCTAAGTTGATGCCTGGAGCTGATGGTCCATTAAAGGTATTAGAAAATATTAATGATAATGTATATAAGCTTCATTTGCCTGTAGCATTTGGGGTTAGTCGCACATTTAACATTGTAGATTTGAAACCATACTTGGTAGAAGAAGACGAGCTTGACTCGAGGACAACTCAAATTCAAGAAGGGGAGGATGACGAGGACATCACTACCATTGATACAACTACATCTACACCACAGCTTGCTAATCCACCTCAAGTTCCTCGAGAGATATAAGGACCAATAACAAGAGCACGTGCATATCAACTTAATTATCAGGCACTTTCGTTTCTTGGTGCGTCTAATGATTTCTAGAACTATATGATGCCGCTTAAATTAAATTGTGTTATTATATTAAGAAACCAAGGCCCAAACTTGATGATGGAAGATGAACATGGTGATGATGGCAGCAAGGATGGGAGCTTTCAAGTGACTCTCAAAGAAGGATGCTACAAGACCTTAAAGCCCTCATGATGAGTGAAAAGAGATGGATGCTTTGCTCAATTTGATACAAGATGATGGTAGCCATGACTTAGTAGTATTTTGGGGTGTTAAAAACATCAAAGGTGTCGTGTCACCTCTATTTGGACCAGGCCCATGTAATTTCGGAATTGGAGTCAAACTACAAGCATTTTAGAGTTAGAGACTAGAGAAGAGTTCGTCTTAAGGTTGGATTCGACCACCCTTTATGGCTGGTCAAAATCCCATCCTCCTCTGCTTTAAATAAGTCCCTTAACACCCTCAACCACTTGGTTTTGTTTGTTTCCTAGGTTTTTCCACTTGTGAAAACTTTCATTGTTCTCTTGTTCGACTAGTTCAACAGCAACTACGTCTTCAGAATCCCACATCAATAAGAGATTCATCTTCTCATGTCTATACTTATAATTCCTATTCCCAATTTTAGATTGCTTACTATCGTTCTCTTACTTTCTTACTTGTTCTTCGACTGCTCATTGGAAAAGACCTTTGTGGTCAGGTCAATCATGCTTCTAGTAAGGTTTATAATGTCACAGAGTTGGTTCAGCGATTGCGAGTTGCAATGTTCATCATATATTGTATCCGGATCATGAGAGTTGTCTACACCAAATCGAAATTATCCATCTCATCGAAAGACCGCGAACCCCGTTGCCATGTATTGGTAAAAAAATCTAAAATTTTGATATAATGAAAACATTTTTCATAACACATCGACTAATATTATTTTCAGCCGATTAATTTAAATATTTTCTTTATTAAGAGTAGGGTGTAAAATGACTCACTTTATGCCTATAGGGATATTTTTTTTAGATATGCCTATAGGGATATGATAACACGTGTTAGTCATTGTGTACTTTAATTAGTAACCCGAACAGATATAGTAATATATTACATTTTAGTACTAGGTCTCGTTTAAAACGCAGGAAAGAATTTCATATGAACCAGTTAAATTCCGGTAGGATTCATGAGAAATTCCACGTTTCGAACGGGGCCATAGTCATGATGGAGTTACTATAGTTGGACCTTACTATATCAAAAGTGTTTTGGGTGTGTAGACATAGAGTACCCTACTCTATACATAGGTATTGCTTAGTCTTTACTCTCTTTTTTAGATCAAATGAAATAACTCCCCGAATTCATTAACTAGACTAATAATTCCTCAGAAACTAAAATAAAAGAAAAAATAAAGACGGCATCCTGCCATAGACATAGATCGTTTTACACAAAACAAAAGTGTGTCACACATAGGAACATTATCTAGAAAAAAGACTAGCTAAAAGTACATTTAACATGAGCATTTTTGCTTATTGAAGCATTATCGGGTCGCCATCAGTCTTCTAACATCCGAAGCCCCACCTTTTCCTCTATTGAACACCTTTGCCGCCACATCCCCTAGCTTTTGGATCAATGGAGGAGAACATCCCTTCCTTTTCCTTCGAGCCAGCCCAATAAACAATCCAATAACAAATTAATTTGGTTAATTACAGTAGTGGGATCATTTGGGAATATCGATTGGAAGCAAGCTTTAGTTATGGTCTTCCATAGTGTTGATTGAAATCTATAGGAAACTGTCTGGTCTGAGAGCTTTACTAGGTTTTTAATCTCCTGTAGACTGAACTCATCAAACATGTTCTCATTTATTTGATCTGATATTAACTAAGTCTTTTACTAGTCAAAATTAGGAAAAAGTTTGACTTCATACTTTCTAATACATCATCTATTTTTAAACAAAGGCAGTAGGTTTTTTATAATCTGAAGTGCAATGTATAATCCATAATAGGAAGCGTGTATTTTCTCTGAAAGGAAAGAAGCGTGTATTTCTTCTTTGCCATGAAACTCATGCAGACACCGCGCCTGTTAGAAAATTCAGACCAAACTATATTGTCCGAAGCTGATGTCCGTCGTGAGCCTCTAAACACAATTTCTTGTCACATTGAAGCGTAAGTTATTTTTAGCGACGCACCCCGCCTCTGTGCCTCGTGACAAGTCAATACTACTAGAACTGTTATTTTAGTAAGTCCAAATTTGCTATGATATCACACTCAAGAATCATTTGCCAAAACACACTGTAAAATGTAATTCATCAATGGAGCATAGTTATGTGCATTTGCTAGGACACCATTTGCTGACTAAGTTGTGCAATTTCGGGGGGCAAAGTGGGCAAGACTTTAAGTGTATGACAATTGGGGCATGGTGCTAGCAATGCGTGGCTAAAGGCTGACTAGAAAATCAAACTTGTCTGACTTTTAATTTGAGAGTATGGCTGACATGCCCTAGGCATTCTCTTTTCAACCGTCGGGAGGCCGTATCGCAATTCTCGCCCTCCAATGAACTATGTTCCCCCAATCGTAGCCTCCAAGCACCGCGACAAGCAAGGCGATGAGAGATGATGAAATGCAGCAGAGGTTAAAAAATGATGCAGATGTGCTTCTCAACAATATGGCACCACACGTGGTGGACGTTAGGGAGGAGTGCAGACAACCATGCTTCCCTGGTTCCCTTTTCTCACCCCCTTCTTCGCCCCAGCGTCACGGCAAGTCTCCATCACAGCTTTCTGCTCTAGGGAGGATCTGCCGAGCCAAGACTCAAATCTCTAAATTCACCGTAATCATTGTCCCATTCCCCAAGTTGAACCGGCCGCAAGCCGCGTCACTGTAGTGGGAAGCTTGCTTCGGAGCACCTCCAGCCAATCGTTGCTTGTTGCAAGCTGTCGCGGAGATTCCATGCCAAAACTCGCCGACAAGGTGAGAATAAGAGCAAGACCCTCGGTGTCATCTTCCCCCGGGGAGGGCGATGGAGTGGTTATGTGGTGTATTATCCCATGCTACGAAAAATTTAAATCAATAAAGTGTGTTCTGATAAATGCACATGATTTTTGCAATGTCTCAGCCGAATCATAATATTCAGTATATGCTAGAAAATGTCGTCAATCTGATGTTCAGAGCAAATTTTGCCTTCTCATAAAATGCTTACAATGGTTTAGAAACGAACATCAAACACTAATGTAAAACATCCATAGGATGTTCTTTCCAAACAGATCAGAACTACAGATGAATCTGCGCACAATGAGTAGGACCTATCATGAAAAAGAAATTTGTAATGAACGACATATTCTGTTAGGATGGCCGTTGTAGCTTAAATTAACTTCTCTTGTCTTTGATATCCTTTGGAGTCTTTGGACTATCACCATTAGATGGTAAAGGAATTCGATTGATCACGAACACTAATGCAGCACCAATCAAAGCACCCGATAGATGGGCAATGTTGTTTACTTGTAGTGAGGCGCCTGTTACAGTGGTTGCACGTGCGGCTTCCATGACCTATATATTAGGGTAAGGGCCAAACGGTTCACGGGTTAATCAAGAATGCCTGTTTGGTACTATACTAACAGATTAGTAAAATAGAAAACTAGTAATGATGCAACATGGTAACTGCTAACACACTAGACAAAGCGTTGAATTTACTGAAACAGTAGAGAACATGTTTATGATTTATGATTTCACCTTATGGAGAAGACAATGACCAAAGTTTGTCTATTGTAAGTTTTTCAGGGTTGCTATATTACTTGCATTAGGATGCTTCAAGTGGGTCAGTATGACAACTTTATCTACCCAAGAAAACTACCTATTCAAGTACATAATTGCATTGTACATACTGCAGAAGTTCAGCAATCCATATGAACTATCATTTACCATTGTGGTGGGCCCTTACTGTCAAAATAACCGAGTATTTATTGATACGACGGGTGGAAAAAAATTCAATTTAGTAATCTGTGATCTTTGTTATTTGTACTAATTGATAAGTAGGTCTAATAGATAGTAGTGTCTTTCTTCAAACCGAACTATGCATATTTAGGTATGGGTTGAACGGTGCTCAATAAATAGGGGATGCAGTGAACACCCCAACTGCAGATGTATTTATTTCACCTCTGCATTAAGACACATGTTCTACTAACCATATGATTAAGATAGGCACCAAGATAGTCTGTAATATACCTTGTCAATAACAAATTGACCCAGGATAAGGACCTCAAGAATCTTTCTCCAGTCCCAGGACATCTGTTGCAACAGAGGGAAAAAAATGGACATAACTAAATCAGGTAACTGCTCATCCAGGAAATATTTTGGAACAGATCAAGATTTAGCATAATCACCTTCACTAGAACACTAATTGTAAAAAGGCCAAAAACAGCACCAGATGCTCCAAGCGACACAGAGGACGTTGGAAGAACTAGCCATGAAATCAAGTTTGCTCCAGCACCAGTCAAAATATAAGACATCCACAATGCGAAGTTACCTTCTTCCTCCTCAACAAGCTTTCCTGTATATTTAGATCAGAACTAGGCATCCTTTAACTGAACTATAAGCATCAAGAAGAGCATTCGCTTTAGATATCAATTCTCACCAAAAATGTACACAAAGAACAGATTGCTTGATAGGTGATTCCTGAATGGATCAAAGACAACTGAATAAGCAAAGATGGTACATCGGTACAGCTTGTGATATATCAGTAGGACAATTTGTTAGTCACTATTTTTATGCATTTATACAGCAGATTGAAATTTATGGAAGCTTATGAAGAAGTGAAAAGAAAATGAAATACAGTCTGGAAGAGCAAGTTAAACTAACCAGTTAGCATGGCAAAAAGTTGATGTCACAAACTGATACCAACTAGGGAAAGCATGGTACAGGTACAGTGCCTTTATCTGTCGGATCTGAAATGCAAGGAAACAGCAACCAACAAGTAAAGATACATATTGACGCAAGAAGAAAAATAATAGACACGTGCCTATGCTATCTGGGATATAAATGCAGTAATTTCAAGACACCTCCTATTGAATCAGAAATTATGATGACAACATTTTTTGTATTTCCTTGCATTGATCATTTCTTGATTCCTTGGTGGGTTGCTTGATACAACCATATCCTGTCAAAAAATATGGCCATTTTGATTGAAATAGCGTGTAATATATCAAATTAATTCGACAATTGCTACCCTACATCTCCACTCCTCACTTGATTTATAAAATCTTTCTAGCATATACCGCCAGTTCTCTAGAGCCTATTTACTTCAACTTATGCAGATTGACAAAACCAAAAGACTATAATGGCACCTGTAACAAGTGGTCTGCAACATAGAGGCCAAAATTAAGCAGCAAGATCCAGAATATGGCATTGGCACGACTGCCCTGCCGCTTCTTGCCCTTCGCAAGCTCCAACTCCGACACCAAGTCTGTCCACAAGCGTAAAGACAATCCCAAATCACTCGACACGAAACCATCTTGCTTGCAATCTGCTCATGGCTTAGGGATGGCTCACCTGAACGCCGCATTCCGCAGCGGAGCAGGTCGCGGCGTGCGGCGGCGACGCCTGCGACCATTCGGCGGGCGGCGTAGATGGAGGGGAGATGGCGCTGGGGTAGGGAGGAGGAGAGGGGAGGGAAGGGCTTCGAGAAGGTTCTGGAAGGCGCGGGGAGGAGCAGCAGTTGCTGCGCCATGGCTTGGATTTTTTTTCTTCCTCGTTTTCTTTGCTTGCTGTGTGAGGTTTTCCGGAGAGACGGGGATTTATTAGCACGGGGAGGACCCAGTGCCAGTGAAAGGCCTTTCCGCAACGTTGTTTTGTACTTCTGTTCCAGCAGTGTGATGGAGCCCACGAATGTGGGATGTGATTCCACGATTTGATGGTAATTTTAACACAACTAGCACGGTATTCCTGCGCGGGAAACTTTCCACTTTTAGTTATTTTTAGTAAAAAATAAAATTTAGATCGCAAACTAGTCAGCCTATTTGTTATACTGAGTCGGTAGATTATTTGTACATGATATTAGATCACACATAACTAAAACTTGAATCACTATTAGCTGATTATTTATGTGCGATATTAGGTCAGTATGTAAAGATTCATATTTCCAGTCATTGATATTAGATTAGTATTGATATTAGATTAGCATACAAACCTAAAGTTTATGTAGGTTTTATTAGAGGTGTAAAATTAAAAAAAATATCGGTTGTGTGTTATTAATAATTAAGTTATACCAGATCAATGTCGGATAATGTCTAGTTAAGTAATGATGATCTATCGATTATGGTCTATTAGTAATAAAGGGTTCATCAAATCAACGACTAGATGACGTTTAGGCGCAGTTATGAAAATGTGGTTGTGATGTCTTTAGGTGCAGTTATATGATGAGCTATTAACTGTGATCTTCTTAGGTATAGTTATGAAGATCTATCGCCTCTAATCTGTTTAGGTCACTACTATAGAACCGTTCATCCTAGACACTTTGTCATAGACGATTTACCAAAACCGCATGTGATAAACCTCGTCACAGATGGTTTTCTTTAAACCGTCTATGATAAGTTGGTCATCACATATGGTTCATAATTTAAAAACCGTCTGACGATAACATAGCACCCGGGTATCGTCAAGAAGGAAAAACTGGCCCTCTGGACATAGAGTAGGCTGGGCCGACTACTCGAAGTCTGACTTCTACACGGGGGCGCCTCATCGAATTGGAGTACAAGATAGGGATAAACACTTACCCGGCAATCCCGGATTCTGGTATAACTAATTAAGAAATTAATCTGTAAACCGATCCGGACTCTTGTAACCCTATCCTGGTCGTCTATATAAGGCCTGGTAGGGATCCTCCGATCGGTACGTTTTCATAAGTTCCCGTATTCCCATACACATATAGCATTAGCAACCTAGAGATCTATTCTCGAGGTCTTGCGGCACCCGGGATACAAACAATATCATCCACCAAACACAGGACGTAGGTTATTACCTCTCCTTGAGGGTCTAAACTTGTCTAAACTTTGTCTCCCGTGTGCACCCATCTAGATCTGCTGTGCGTCGCTGCCCCGCATTCATTATTGTCGGATAATAACACCGACAGTTGGCGCGCCAGGTAGGGGCTGTGCGCATAGATCCATCCAGACAAATCCAGATGGGTTTCTTCAACAACAATAGCGACTTCGTTCTGGGCAGTATCATGCGATTTGCTTCTCTGGATGTTATCCCTGATCTAGGATAGCTTTTTCGATTCGAAAAGTTGGACTTCATTGCCGACAAGCTCGGCAATCTTCACCTCTGCGACTCGGTTTCCCGCTGACCAACGGAGGCTTCATCAGCATCTTTACTCAGACTCGCCCCTGAGTCCATGCCTTGGCCCCTCTCACCAAGGACGAGGTTATGCCGAAGTCAAATCTGCTGTTCGAATACGGATTCCCACCCGTCGAGCAGGGATCCCGACTGGTTGGTGCAATTGAGTCTCTCCTACCTGTCCTTGAGTATAACTCGGACGATTTTGAGAGCTCGGGAAACCACCATCCTTCTCGGGAGGTCTTCATCGCTAACCTGGGCGCGCTGGCCAACAAGGACGACCAGCCCGTCCCCATCGAAGAGCAGACTCCCGAACAGCTAGCGGCCGCTCGGCTCCGCCTTCTTGCCAAGGAGGAAGAACGCAATGAAGACATGCGAGATCGTGGACGCTAGGTCCACAATGCGCTCCGCATGCGTGAAAGGGACGGCGTCCCGATATTTTCGCTTTCCAGTCACAACATCGTCATTGCCTCAGTGGCGGCACGTGCCATCAATATCCCCGAAGGCACCCCGGGTCACGACGAACTCCGGTGGCTCCGGATCCTAGTGGAGGAAGCAGCCCTCCAGCAGGCCAAGATTTCTAAGAACCATGCAGTTTCCTCGGCGAGTGCTAGGAGCCGGCATGTTTCCCCTCCAGGGAACCCACAAGCCGCAGAGGGTCGTCGCGCTGACCCCGAACGTCATCACCCTGCCAGATCGGTTCGTAGCCGACTCGGACCCAATCGTGATGCACGGGGGACTATTGTTGCAAGAAACCGTGCTCGTCAAGGTGCGGACAAAAGCGCCCACCCTGCTGGGTTGGCACGTAACCGACTCAGACCGGACCACGATGCGCGGAACACCCCCGATGCCAGACGCGATGCTCGTCGAGACACAGGGAGGGACAACCGCAGCGGTCACTATGGTGGCAGTAGCGACCGCAGCGCTACAAGCTGGCGCAGCTCTCCAGCTCCTTCCGGCATGGCCTATGTGGGCCCAAAGGCGTTCGGATCTCGCATCCGCGACGTCGTCTTCCCGTCGCGATTCCGGGTCACCGGAATTGACAAATACACGGGTGAAACTCGGCCGGACATCTGGCTGGCCGATTACCACACGGCGTGCAGGACTAATGGTGGTAACGACTATGTCGTAATCCACTACCTGCCTCTGTTTCTAGCCGACTCAGGTCGAGCCTGGCTTACCAGCCTGCCTCAGGGTTGCATCCAGTCGTGGACCGACCTTGAGACCCTCTTCGTGAACAACTTCCAGGGCACCTACAACAGGCCCGGGAACGCGTGGGATCTCTACAGTTGTACCCAAGAGGAGGGCGAGACTCTCAGAGAGTACATCCAACGCTTCTCCAAGAAGAAGAACTCTCTGCTAGAGGTTCGAGAAGGTGACGTCATCACCGCCTTCTCCAAGGGTGTTCACAGCACCGACCTCATCCAGAAGATCGCGCATAAGAACCCTCAAACTACGCGTGAACTCTTCGACATCACCAACAACTTCGCCACTGGTGAAGAAGCTATCCGTAGCGCGACCAAGGACGATAAGGGAAAGGGCAAGGCTGCCGAGTCTCCCAGAAGGAATGCTCATCCCAAGTCATCCAGGAAGAAACATCAGAAGCGCAAGGACGGAGACCTCGTTGCCGCAGCTGAGCGCGCCCCGCAGCGTCGTCCTCAGCATGGCAACAAGACTTTTGAGGAGATGATGAGTCAGCCGTATCACTTTCGTGGACCAAAGTCTAACCATGTCACGCGCGACTGCAATCTTTTGAAAAACCTGAAAAAACCTTTCGTCCCCAACCAGAACAAAAAAGATCCTCCTCTGGAGGAAGGCGGCGAGTTCCAAAAAGAGACCGCGTGTCTCATGATCTTCGGTGGTCCCAACGGCTACGAGTCCAAACGACGCCAGAAGATCACAGACCGCGAAGTCAACGCAGTCGAGCCGGCTGTACCTCAGTACCTCCGATGGTCCAAGTCCATAATTTCTTTTGGCCGCTCGGACCACGCCGACTACATACCTCACCCTGTTAGGTTCCCCTTGGTGGTAGACCCAATCGTCAGTGGCGTTCGCCTCACTAAGGTCCTCATGGATGGAGGGAGTGGTCTGAACATCCTTTATGTCAAGACCTTGGACGACATGAAGATTCCCCGGTCGGAAATCAAGCCCATCGGCGCGCCTTTCCACGGGGTTATCCCTGGCAAGATGGCAAGTCCATTCAGGCAAATCAGCTTGCCCGTCACTTTCGGTACTCCTGACAACTTCTAGACCGAGATCCTCACCTTCGAGATCGTCGACTTCTCAGGCTCGTATCACTCCATCCTGAGACGTCCCTGCTACGCCAAATTCATGGTTGTTCCTAGCTATGTCTACTTGAAGCTCAAAATGCCGGGTCCCCACGGGATAATAACGGTGCAAAGCAGTTTCCAGCACGCTTACGCATGTGACCTGGAAAACTGTAACCTTGCCGCGGCCCAAATCACTGCAGCCGAGCTTGACAACCTCAAGTCGGCCATGGTCAAGGAAGCACCCCCGACTAAAAAAGCTTCAGCAGCGACATCATTCTAGTCGGCGAAGGATACCAAGGCAATCTAGCTCGATCTGGAAGACCCCTCCAAGACGACGCAGACCGGGACTGCGCTCAACGATAAATAGGAAAACGCGTTCGTCAGCTTCCTTCGTGATAACCGGGACATCTTTGCATGGACATCTTCGGACATGCCGGGAGTCCCGAGGGAGGCTGCCGAGCACTCCTTGAATGTCCGATCAGACGCTAAGCCGGTCAAGCAGCGCCTGCGCCGCTTTACCGAGGATAAGCGTAGGGCAATAGGAGAAGAAATAGCCAAGCTGCTGTCAGCTGGTTTTATAAAAGTAGTATATCATCCCAACTAGTTAGCAAACCCAGTTCTTGTTCGCAAAAAGAATGAAAAATGGAGGATGTGCATTGATTACACGAGTCTCAACAAAGCATGTCCCAAAGATCATTTCACACTACCTCGCATCGACCAAGTGATTGATTCCACAGCCGGTTGCGAAATTCTATGTTTTCGACGCCTACTCGGGCTACCACCAGATCAAGATGAAGGAGGAGGACGAGATCAAGACATCGTTCATCACTCCATTCGGTGCTTTCTGCTACGTCTCCATGCCTTTCGGCCTCAAGGACGCCGGCGCCACGTACCAATGGTGCATGCAGCGCTGCCTCCAGGAACAGATCGGCAGGAATGTACAAGCCTACGTCGATGATGTGGTGGTCAAGTCCGAGAAGAAAGAAGATCTCCTAACCGACTTGGGAGAAATATTCTCCAATCTTTGGCAATTCAGCATGAAGCTCAACCCAAAAAAGTGTATGTTCGGAGTGCCTTCGGGAAAGCTACTCGGTTTCATTGTTTCCGAATGAGAAATCAAGGTTAACCCAGAGAAGATTGACGCCATCATCAAAATGGGGACACCAAAAAGCCTCAAGGATGTCCAACGGCTCACCGGGTGCATGGCGGCCCTCAGCCGATTCATCTCCCAACTCGGCGAAAAGGCTCTGCCCCTCTACAAGCTCCTCAAGAAGTCGGATAACTTCACATGGACGTCTGAGGCTCAAGACGTCCTCGATGGATTGAAAAAGCTCCTGACTACGCCCTCGGTACTGGTTTCCCCAATGTCCAATGAACTGCTGCTCTACATCGCAGCGACTATCCAGGTGGCCAGCATCATCTTGGTCGTCGAACGCTCCGAGCCAGGTCACATCCAAAAGGTTCAGCCCTGGTCTACTTCATTAGTGAAGTACTTTCTGAGTCCAAGGCGTGATACCCACAAATACAGAAGATAATCTACACGGCATTCATCACATCTCAGAAGCTAGTCCACTACTTCCAAGGACACCCGATTACGGTGGTTAGCTCCTTCCCGATCGTAGACGTCATCAACAACCGCGACGCCACAGGGAGGATCGCTAAATGGGCAATGGAACTAATGGCATTCAGCATAGTTTACGCCCCCCGCATGGCCATCAAGTCCCAAGCTCTTATCGACTGCATGGCCGAGTGGACAGAAGTCCAGTCCCCACCCTCTATCATCGACCTCGAACATTAGACACTCTACTTCGACGGCTCCCTAATGCTCTAGGGCGCGGGGGCTAGCGTCGTGCTCATTTCTCCGAAAGGAGAACGCCTCAAGTACGTGCTATAAATCCACTTCCCGGCGTCCAACAATATCGCCGAATATGAAGCCTTACTACACGGCCTTCGCATCGCGACCTCACTCGGGATCCGCCGGCTTCTCGCCCACGGAGACTCCGAACTGGTAGTCCGGCAGGTCATGAAGGACTGGTCATGCCGAGATCCAGCCATGGAAGCCTACTGCCAAGAGGTGCGCAAGTTTGAAGCCAAGTTCGATGGCCTTGAAATCATGCATGTCCTCTGCCGAGATAACGAAGCTACAGACGCACTCGCCAAGCTGGGGTCCAATCGGGATGTCGTCCCGACTGGAGTTTTTCTCCAGGAGTTGCATGTCCCTTCTATCAAAGAGGAGACGGCGCCCGAGACAACTGAATCTTCCCCCGATAAATTGGATAACACTCAATAGCCGCCCCACGGAGTTCTGGTCATCGATCCCGCCTGGACAACGCCCTTCCTCGACTACCTCCTGTGAGACACTCTCCCGTCAGAGCAGACTGAGGCACGCCGCCTTGCGAGGCACGCCAAGACCTACGTCGTCGTCGAAGGAGAACTCTAAAAAAAAAGCACCTCCGGAATCCTCCAGCGGTGCATATCTCAAGATCAAGGGAAACAACTACTACGCGACATTCACTCAGGAGTTTGCGGGCACCACACGGCACCAAAGTCACTAGTCGGGAAAGCTTTCCGACAGGGCTTCTACTGGCCGACTGCCGTTTCGGACGCCGAGCACATCGTGCGCACTTGCGAGGGCTGCCAATACTTTGCCCGATAGACACACCTGTCGGCTCAGGCACTCCAGCCTATCCCGATCACCTGGCCTTTCGTCGTCTGGGGTCTGGACATGGTTGGTCCCCTCAAGAGGGCTCCCAGAGGCTATACCCATCTCTTCGTCGCCGTGGACAAGTTCACCAAGTGGATTGAAGCCAAGGCAGTTGCCACGATCACGACCGAACGGGCCGCCGAGTTCTTCCGGGATATCGTGTACCGGTTTGGCGTTCCCAATAGCATCATCACTGACAATGGCACACAGTTCACCGGCGCAGCCTTCCTCCAATTTTGCGATGACTACAACATTGGCCTCAACTTTGCCGCCATGGCACACCTACGCACCAATGGGCAGGTTGAGCGGGCCAATGGTTTGATTATGCAAGGCATCAAACCTTGGATCTTCCAGCGCCTGAAGAAGTTTGCGGGCAAGTGGGCATCCGAGTTGCCCTCGGTGCTCTGGAGCCTGCGGACTACACCTAACCGGTCGACTGGTTACACATCTTTCTTCATGGTATATGGAGCCGAGGTCATCCTCCCGACTGACCTGGACTATGGATCCCTGCGCATCCGGGCTTACACTGAGGCCGAGTAAGAGGAGGCGAGAACAAAACGCTATCGACCAGCTTGAAGAAGCACGTGAAGTTGTCTTCCTTCGGTCGGCAAAGTACCAGCAGGGCCTACGCCACTATCAGAGCCAACACATACGCGGACGTGCCTTTAACGTTGGCGGCTTGGTCCTACGCCGAGTCCAATCCAACACGGATAAGCACAAGCTCTCCCTGCCATGGGAGGGCTCGTACGTGGTCGCCGAAGTATTACGCCCGGGGGCTTACCTACTAAAGGATCAAGATGGCAACACCATCACCAACGCATGGAACATTGAGCAGCTACATCGTTTCTATGCTTAAACTCTGTACTTCAATATTATGGACGAATGAATAAATATTTCTTTGCTCCAGTTGACATAATCCTCAGAGTTCCCGACTAGCCCACTATGTGCACCCACAGCCACGCATAATGGACACTCGGGGGCTACACCACCCTGGGTGCGCCCAACCGCACTCGGGCTTTTTTACCTTCACACAATTATCTTAGTACTATGTACAACTCTCAGCGTTAACCCTTTGTCTCCAATCGTCGGTCTACGCCACAACCCAGCGCTACATGGGAATACAGCCCACGGCTACTCTCTGCACAACGGGGGCTACGACGGATCGGCAAGGGCACACACAAAGGAGCTAGATTACACACGAACAAATAATTAAGAAGGAAGAAACCGACTTGACGAAGAACAAAGTTCATCCAACAAATATGCATAATCAAAGTACACTCGGACTTCCCGAGTACTTCACATGAGTATCGAACAGTTCAAATGTTCGTTTGTTTTCCTATCCCTACAGCTCGGCACAATCAAGGAGGGAGTTCACCGCATCTTCAATTGTCTTCATCAGCTCTGGGATCTCCTCGTCAGGAACGTCGGCAGCATACCCTTCCCCTATTGCTTCCATGTCAAGCAACGGGTAGTGGGACTTCGCCACCACGAGCGACAATACAGCTCTGGTTCACAAGGCATCCATCTGCAGCCACGTAGCCTTATCAGGCACCCATTGAAGACGCTCCACGATCACATCCACGTGGTTTGGCATGGGGTCATTTTCCCATAGAGCGTCACAGGCCGTCTGACCTGCCGTCTTCAGGGACTCGGCCGTCTCGCTGATCTTATTGGTGCGCAGTTGGAAGGCTACGAAGACAAAACAGAAGCATTAGCAAGGGGATCAGTGGGCCCCGACCGAACAAGACCCGAGTCAAGGACTTACCGTGGGCAGAGTCCGCGGCCCTCTTGTTCGCTGACTCAACAGCCTCCAAGACTCTCCTCAGGCGACCATCCATGACGGCCGCCTCCTCCTCCAACTACCTCACTCGGGCCTTCTCCGCCCCGAGCTCCTCCTGAAGCCGGGCGGCCTTGTCTTCGGTGGAGGCGAGCTGGCTGATGCGGGCTTTCATCGCCTCAAGCTCCTCCTTGAGCCTGGAGGCCTCGTCCTCAGCAGTTGCAGAGCACAAGTCAACACGACAAGAAGCAAAAACAATCAAAAGGAGCTCGGATTTCCTTGCCTTGAGCCCGGGCGGTCTCTTGGAAAAGACCCCTCCTCAGGGCAGTAATCTCAACCTCCCCAGCACGGGCGGCCTCCTGCGCGCTTGGAGGGTACCCCTCAAGTTATCCGACTTGGCCTTGCACTGACTGAGTCGATCGAAGACCGGAAGTTGCTCCTGGAGGAACTCGGTCTTATCCTTGGACCGTTTGGTTAGAGTCTACAAGAAACAGCACAGAAAGTTAGCTACCCGAAAAAATCGTCAAGACCCTCCACTCGGTTCCTTGGACCCAGTGGAGGCTCGGGGGCTACACCCTGATCGTGCACCCAGAATAAAATCTACGGAACAAGACAAAGGACCCTCTGCCCGACTACTCTAATCAACCGAAGGCTCGGGGGCTACACCCTCTGGGTGCACCGATGGAGCACCCAGAGTGAAACCTACAAAATAAAGGACCCTCCGCCCGAGTACTCTAGTCGGCCGGAGGCTCGGGGGCTACTCCCGAGTGGGTGCACCATCAGTGCACTCACTGGAAAAAAAAAGGGAAAACGAAATAACAGAAAAAGAAAGGCGAGGGCAAAAGCTTTACCTGCAACAACGGCCGCAGTCTGCCGTTAAGCAGGTTGGCGCTCTCCCTCGCCATTTTCAGCAGCGTTTGGAGCGATTCTCCGAGCTGGGCGGTGACGTCCATCGCTTCGTCCCACTCTTCCGCCTCCTGGACGTCATCTATCTCCCGGAGGACTTCACCCGGCCGCGTGAGGTCCGTTTGCAGGACCTACAGCGGCTGGATTGCCAGCTGGAATCCCGGCAGAGGAGGGGGCACGCGATCGATTTCAACCTCCTCCACCGGGAACACCAGATTGCCCCTGTGGGTCCGGCGGGACGCTACCTGCCGGACTCGGGCCCGCCTCCGCCGGGTACAGCCGGGGCCGGCGCTCCAGCGCCGGGCTCCTCCGGCTGAGGAACGGGAGGAGAAGCCGAGGGCGCGCTGTCCCATCTCGGAGAAGGCCGCGGCGAAGGAGTCATAACCGCCCGTGAAGGAGATGAGGGCCGGACATTTGGATCCAGCCGGCTCTCCCCTTGACCAGACGCCGGGGCGCTCGACAAATCCTTCGGGATGTCCCCCGTCCTCTGGACCTGCAGAAGCACTCAGCACGTCAGTTTCTCCTGTTATGAAGACAAAACAAGCAGGAAGTGTTCGTTTGGTGACTTACTTGGCGGATCGGGGAACAGGACAAGCTTCTTAGGCCCCTGCGCCGGCTGCCTCGGTGCGACTGCTGGGGAAGTCGGTGATGTCCCACTCTGTCCCCCGAAGGCGGCATCGGTAGTCCTTTTCCCCTCCGATTGGAGGGGACTTCATTCTCGGCCGCCTGAGGAGTCTCCTTGGTGGTGGCTGGCACCGTCGAGGCAGGCGGGGTGGAGGAGCCGCCTTGTCCTCCTCGTCCTCCGCTGGCGAAGGGGGACTTCATCTTCGTCTTCCTCCTCGACAGCCGCTGTAGCAGACGGAGGGGCGCTGGGCTCCTCCGCTATGGGCGCCTTCCCCCTTGACGACCCGACCCCTACAGCCGACGGTTGAGTGCCCCCCTACGCCGGCTGCCCGCCGCTGGGGACATCGGCAAACCGGGGTTGGTTCCAGATCTCATTCTCCGGGAGGGGAGCACTTGAACTGAACCCAAACAGATCCTGCGAGGGGGGGACACAGACGAAGACCGAGGATGACTCGCTTGAAACATATGCTACAAATGATGAAGTCAGGGGGCTGGCTGATCACCTGACTCAGAGGATTGACGCGGCTGTGGGGCGCCGGGTGTCCGGAGGTATCCAGATCCGCTCCCTGAGCCATTAGCTTCCCGACTCGGCGTTTGATTTCCTCCTCCGGGAGATCTTCGGCTAGCTCCTGGGTCACGTCTTGAGGGCCGGTCTACGCATACATCGGGTGGACCCTGAGTTTCGCCGGCTGGATTGGCGTCGGATGAAGGTGGCCACCACTCCGACCCTAGTGACACCCGACTGAAGCACTTGGGAGAGATGAGCCATTAGAACTTCAATTGCCCCCTGCTCCCATTCTAGCGGAAGCTCCGTCCAACTCGCCTTGATCTCAGGAGGTTGGCCCATGAACTTCGGGAGCGTAAGTTCGGGGTTGCCGCAGTAGAACCAATCCGAATGTCATCCCTTGTTGGAAGTCTGGAATGGCAGCTCCAGGTAGTTCTTGACAGCTCCCGGCCTCAGTTGAAACCCGGCTCCTCCGACGACAGCCGGGCTATTCTTGCTCGGCTGTGGCTTGACAATGAAGAGTTGTTTCCACAATGCGAAGTGAGGCTCGATCCCGAGGAAGCACTCGCAAAGGGTGATGAAGGCCGCTACGTTGAGCATCCCGTTGGGATTGAGATTGTGCAGCTCCAGACCATAGAAGTAGAGAAGAATGAAGAATGGAGAATGGACGACGAGCTCTCCGGTGTTGGGAGTCGGCACCTCCTCTCTGGCGGCAGGACGCCACTCTATCAGCTCCTTCGGCGGCAGCACTCCCACCTCCACCAAAGTGCGCAGCCGGGCCTCCGTGGCAGTGGATTTGGTCCAAGGCGCCATCGAGCTGGTGGGCGAGATGTTTTCGTTGAAAG
>JAGXJF010003436.1:0-90355 GCA_019208055.1 Stipa capillata
AAAGGGGGAGATTGAAAGTGCATCCACTCCCATGGAGCTTGGAAGGATGGCTATCTTGCCCCAGAGTTTGGTTTTGATGGTTATTGGCAATCCTCACCTGTGTCTAATGTTTTGCAATGAGTGTGAACAGGGATTAGATGGACAGGTGAAAGCTGAAGTGAGACAACTGTTGATGATGAGCCCTAAAAAGAGCAAGGAACTGGGAAGGTCAGAAGGACCAGCTGAGCTAGGTTCCTGAGGCACAGTTGCGAGGAAGCCGAGGCTGTGCTCGAGGGCAAGCGAGGTGATGGTTGCTTGATGGAGTTCAAGGGCCGTGAATGCAAGCTTGATAAGTCCTGGAGGAGCTAGGAAGCTGGTGGATCAGGACCAAGGGTTCGCTGTGCGTCTACAAGGGCAGTCGTCTTCGGTGAAGAAGCTTGGAACCAGTGCCAAGGGTCTAAGCGAGCTGGTCAGGGACTGTGGTGAGGTCATTGCTCTCTGGTCAGTTGTAGGCTTGTAGTGAGCCGGCCAGAGTTGTGCTCAAGTGCTGCCCGAGGCAACCGAGTCCACCTGAGTTTGGCATCTGAGACTCAGGTGGGTAGCTCAGCCGTGGCTAGTAGGTTACCAGAGGTGCACGTTAGCTGAGTCTCAGATAGGTTAGGTCTGGTGGCTCTTTGTCTGACGTGGCATGAGGGTAACGGCTAGCTGCCAGGGACCCTATAAATAGGGAACCTGGGGAGGTTTTCAACCTTGAACCTTTACCCAACCTTTGCCTCTAACCCGAAAGCAATCTGTTGAGAAAGAAAGAGCTCTAGGTCTCCAAGTGAGTGTTGCCTGCGTGCATCCATCGTGAGAGTGAGTTTCTTAGTCCTTCAGGTGTAACCTTCGAGGTACTGGTTCCTCCAAGAGTGGGAGTGCTCTTGGAGTTGGTGAGCAAGCCAAGTCTTGTGTGGCTGCCACCAAGAGTCTATGAGGGCGATTCGGGTCTGCCTGTCTTGCAGCAGCAAGATAAAAGGATTCCACACAAGAAAGGTACTCGAGGAAAGAGCACGATTTGGTGCCGGCTGTGAGAACAGCTTCCTCAACGGAGACGTACTGCTTCGCAAGAAGTAGGAACTTCGGTAAAACAAACCATTGTGTGCTTTACTATCTGTCTAGTGATCTGCTCTTATTATTCTATTAACTATGCATGCTTAGATCACTAGAGCACCTTTATCTGTTGCACACTAACTGAGTTTCCTCACCTGAGACTCAGTTAGCTTCTGCTAAAGCTAGTACCTTTCTTGTTCACGTCATCTGATGCACTCACCTGACTCTCTCACCTGAGACTCAGTTAGCTCTGAATATAACTTGTTCTACATCAGCTGAGTTTGCTATCTGAGTGTCTGGTGTTTATCTGATATATCTTGCTGAGTCTCAGTTACCTGCATCAGTTGCATATATTTTCTCTAGGATTGACCTATCTCTAGAAGAGAAACCCATTAGGCATTTTAATTTCTAGAGCCGACCTATTCACCCCCCCCCCTCTAGTCGACTCCTGAGATCCCTTTCACTTCCGGCCTAGGGCTCGGTCCAGCCCCACTGGCCCGCCGCCCGATTGCCGCCTCCGGTCTTCTCTCACCACCGCCGGCCTCCCCTCTGTTCCGCCGCCGGCCTCTCCTCCCGCCATGGCCGCCCTTGCCTTGGCTTCGCCGCCTCCTGCTTGGAGACCGCCCCGGTGCCTCGTCGCCAGTGGACGGCGGCGAGTTCACCGCGCCTGCAACCCCGGCGACGAGGTGTCACCCATGGTAAGTCTTCCAACTCCCTTCTTCTTTCCTTCTATTACCCCCATTCTCTTCTTGAATTAAATCCCCAATTCTAGGGTTCTTACTTTAGGGTTCTGGAATGTTTAGTTGATTTGGGGATAATTGTACATAAGCACTTCGGCTGTCAAGTTTTTGCTGATTTTTGCATCAAGATTGTTCTTTTGCTGGAGTTGTACTAGTTTCTGCTGTTCATGGGATTAAAAATGGAGATCTCTTTAAAAATGCTGCCATGGCTAAAATGATTAAATCATTGTTAGACAACCAATTTAATTCTTTGACTGTGCTGATTCACGGTTTGACAGCAGCTCTAGTACTCGACCGATTATAGACTCCTTACCATTCTTAACATCTCCATTCCTGAAAGAATCGATGTTCATGAGTTGGATTATTTTCTTTACTGTTAAGGAATAACTTCACTCTAATTGACTGGCGTTAATCTTGTAATTCAGTTTGGGACATTTTGTGCTAAGTTGTGGTGTTAATGTTAACGTGTTTGAGGGTTTAAAATTAATATTTGCTTGTGTGCTCTACCAACTGTCCAGAAATACCAAAATCTAGTTAGGAATCTAATATATGTGCCCATTCTGGAATTGGTGAATCAAAGAAGAGAGTTAAGAAAATGCAAGAGAAATTTGGCGAGAGCTATTGTTGTCTGGTCAGTAATTCTAAAGTAGCTATACAGGTTCTTACAGGTCTTGTTCAGAAAATTAAAACTTGGATCCTGTTGTTAATGCTATAGAGACTAATTCCCATCTATTTAGGAAGAAGGTTTTTGATTCCTAGTTAAAATGGATTGTGATAAGGATATGTAATTGTTATTAGCTTTTATATACCTCAGAGATTATAGGTGTATTGTAGATATATGTAATGGTTGAGTACTCATTATCTTTTGACATGATCAAATAACCTATTATTGCTTATTTTCTGCATGCATTCCTGGAAGTGTTTGCTATGTATTGCTGCATGCCATTCTATATGCATCTTTACTTAGCTTTGATCCTGATATGCTCTCCCCCTAAACTTAACCCCTTTGTTGCTGTGCATACCATTTTGGTTACCTCCTTCAAGTTTATAGCTAAGTCATATATTGAAGATAAGAGCTGGTACCACTCTTGATTCTTTGCTATACCACAATGATGGTTAGCATTTTGAAAGTAGATTGATAAGAATGGGTACTGTACTCGGTTTCTTTTGAGAATATATGCTATTGCTTAGACATATGTGTGTATTTCTATCGGATGTTAGCTGTAAAGAACAGAGCTACACTTGATCTAGTTTGGTTACTCAATCTATGGTGATTGAATTTGATAAGAACAGAATACTACACAGTTGCCTTAAAACCCTATGATGCAATCCATGTTATGAGGCTTTTTGGTTTGAGACAATTAGGTGCCCAATTGATAAGAACAGACACTACCAAAGTCTCCCACAATTTCCTGTGATGCCAAATGGATTCTGAGGGTCTTCACTTCTAGCAAAACTTCATCTGTATGGGTATGCAAGGCCATGATAGTTTTGTATAAGAATATACCTAATTTTTAGGTTTGGATGGCAAGTGGTTGGCTTCTCAAGCTTGCTGGTGGCTTTGCTCCTCTTCTCGGCTGATTTTGGTTCTCTGATTTCCTTCTCCCTTGCTGCTCCAGGTGACAGATTACTACATTTGATAAGAACAGATTACTACATTTTCCTTATCTACTTAAAGAACAGATACTACTCCTGAGCTTAGCTTAGTCTCTTTCTTTAAACTGATAAGAACAGATTAAGCTGATTCATCCCCTTTGGACAGGTTCTAGGAGATGTGGATGTTGCCTATGGTGAGGTAATCTGATGGTTGATCTGATTTCGAGTTTAATTAAAATGTTAAACCTGGATTAGCTGGATTATTACATGAAAGCTAATTCGGCTTAACAAACTCATGGTTGCCTAGTTCACGGAGATTAGTCTAAACACAGATTGACTTATGGAACTTAATGATTTGATGCCTCGATTGGTCGCCTACTGTTGCCTTCATTTAGTTGCCTAAAGTTGGTTCACATGTTGACTTAAACTCTGATGCCTTTGAAAAGAGTTGTTCCATAGGTCAATACTGTTCTTATTGAATCTAGAACTAGTTCCCTGGGTTCATAAGGCTGATCTCCAAAACAAAACATTGCACCTTCTCAGGAGGTGCAAACATTTTAATCCTAACCAAAGTACTCTTGTGCAGTTTTCATTTCCCTTGTGCAGGTGAAAAGGAAAGAGAAGACAAGGATAAAGAGAGGAAAAATGAATAGCTTATCAGAAATTTTCTTTTATTTATTTCCTTGTATCAGTGTAATGTAACTCCCTTGCAATATTAATCTGTTTTAATAGAAATTCGTACAGGACATTGATTTCTTGTAATTATTCCTTTTTTTGGAATATTGGATTTGTACTATTTAAATCTTTTGTAAGTCTGATTTTGGATGTTTAAATTTGTAATCGAGTTATTTGAACATATATATATATGTCTCCTTGAATTGATCTATGATTATCATATATATTGGAATTGTGCCTAAAAAATGGACTAATGGGCCGATAGAAATAAGTGGGCCCAAAACCATATTGGGCTGTACACAACACGGGCTACGTTGACTGCCACGTCGGATCCACGTAGATGCCACGTCATGTAAATCCGTGACAGTTTAATCCGTCACAGAGTCCCGGGCTTGGGTAGGGCCTCGAGGACTGATCTATGACGGTTTACGACCGTCACGGATTGGAGAACATCTGTGACGGTCTAGGGAAACCGTCATGGAAGGTGCCGCGGTCAATCTATGACGCGATATACATGACGGACTTTAGAACCGTCACGGATTGGCATCCGTGACGGTTTTGAACACATTTGTGACGGTTTCAATCCGTCACGGATTAACAGGTTTCTTGTAGTGCCTGTTTGGTACGCCCTAACCTCCCCTAGTCCCCCAATTTTGTTTTCCTGAGCTCGTCCTCATTATCCTTAACCTCCTTTTTCTTGCTGCCGAGCCCCAGAATACCTCGCCGATGGGAGCTCTTCACCGCCTCATGCCATTGCCATCCTTGCCCTTGTTCCGCCCCCGTCCGCTTCACCTGAGCACCAAAACGACATCGGGGTGAGCTCCTCTCCCTCCTGGCACCCTCTTTCCTTCCTCCCTCTCAGTAGTCTTCCACCACTGCTCACCGTTGTTTTGGCCCTTCGCAGCCCAAAACCCTCTGAGCTAAACCATCGGTTTAAAGACACAAGAAATCTAAACCTGCATGTGGGGCCTAGGTGTAATAGACTAGAGAGTACAAGAAAAGAAAAGGGAGGGAACAGAAAAGTGCAAGGGCCCTTGAACCCCCTTGCCATTGACTAAAGCTAGCTGAGGTGTAGGTGAGAAAAGAATTGCCTCAATTCGAAATTCTGGAGTTAGCAGGAATTTGGAAAAGTGATATAACTTCAAAAATCCATAACTTTTGCATAGCAGCTCCAAAATGAGTAATTCTTTTTTTGTCAGTTTCCTTTTAAAATGTAGAATCTAATGATATCCTTTTTATCCATGTTAACTTGCTATAAAATTTTGAATGTCCAAAATGCCCTTAATTACCTAGTATCAAAATATAATTCTTAGGAATTCTCTCTCAACTTTAAAAATAGCATACATTATACTAGATAGTGACTTAACTAGTATTCCATGCTCTGAATACCTAGCACCTCTTATATATCACCTCATGTTATTTAATTTGATGCATGATCCAATAAAACCCTAACATCCATATACCCATCTTCAGAAAAGCATAACTTTAACCCTAAAGCTCCGAATATGACAAAACCAGTTGTGTTAGTTTCATATCATGATTCTCTACATGTTAGGATGAATATCATACATTTTGAATCTCTACCCTTGCTAGTTTTGATTAAATTTCTTTTATTGCTTTATTCGTTATTCGGGGATTTGATTTTGGGTAGAACCAAGCAACGAGGAGTATTCCGAGGTTGAATACTATTGTGATCCAGAGCCAACCCAGCAAGGCAAGTACACAAAAGCTCGCTAAGATTCCCTAATTCATTTCATGCTATGCTTGTGATTGGGTGAATTACTTGATTGAAATTTTTATGATGATGCTATGTTATGTGATGGCGAATCAATAGCATGGTAGGGTTAATTGGTTGTAAAATCAGCGGTGTGTAGTGACCCTATTCTCAAATATGAGGTCAGTGAAAATTTTCACGAACAAAAACGATTTCTTTCGTTCGCATGCATGCATATAGATACTTTAAAATGATTTCGATTGAAAACCCTAACATGCGCCCTTAAGGTTAACGTGAAAATCGGACAGCAAAACTAATGCCACTAAAACTCACGATTCTAAAACTCGTACATGTTCCCCACCTCCCAGCCATCGGTGGGTTCCATCTTACTTCAGTGCTGTTATCCTTGTGTTCGGATGAATACATGTTTACGCAAGTAAATTAAAATGCCTGCGGTGCTAGTGGCCAAGATTAGTAGTTCATGGTAAGTTCGGGTTGTTTCGGTTAGCTATACCTAATTCTGGAGGAGGCACCCTCGACGCTACGACAAGTATAAAATATTTAAGCATCAATAAATCCCTTTTTCTTTTGTCCAAAAATTGAATCTAATACTGCAAAGAAATAAAACAAAAGAAAGAGGAGAAATATTCCCCTGCCGTGGGACCCGCCTGACAGCTCCCTGTTTCCAGTTGGTTAGCACGCTGCAGCTCACTATTTCTATACGTAGCAGCTCACCCCAAGCACATTAACTTCACTCCAGTGCTTCTTCTTCCTCAGACCGAGTTCTCCAAAATCCTCCTCACACCATGTCTTCTTCTCCCCTCCAAATTCCATCCAAAACCAAAGATTGAAGCCCTGCATGTTATACCTCCTGATTCCCTGCTTCCTAATCTTCCAATCCATCCAAGAAATATCCACATGCATGAGTTTTTGATGTTCTCAGGAGCAATCTCCTCTGCATCTTCCCCAAATCCCACTTGGGCCTTCTTCTCCAAGCCACCTTCAGCAGCTCCCTCAAGCCAAGCTCCACTGAGCTCCCCAAGAAAACCCCCTGCCGCCGAGGGCCTCCATGCCGCTGCCTCTCTAGGTCTGCCTCGGCTGCCCCGTGGCCGCGCGCCGCCGCTCCAGGCCCGCCGCCGGCCACCCGTGGCGTCCCCGCGCCCAGCCCGCCGCCTCGGGCCTCACCGCCGGGTGCCCCGGGCTCCCGAGCTCCTCCTCAGCTTCCATGCCGCCGAGCTCGGGCATCACCACCTCGCGCCGTCGCCCTTGGCCAGCTCGCCGCCCGCCGGCCTCTGCTCTGCTCCCCGGCCCCGTCCTTCGGCTCCCCAGGCCCCGCCGTTCCCTGGTGCGCCGCTCCTCCCTAGGTCGCCGCCGCGGCAGGCCGCCTCCCTTGCCGCTGCTCATCCCACGCCGGAGCCTCTGCCGCCCTTGCTTTTCTCCCCGCTGCCTCTTCCTGCCTCTGCTCAGGCCGCCGCCGGCCGCCTTCGGAGGCCACAGCACCAAGCCCCCGAGCAGCTGCCCCTGCCCTCGTCGTCCATCTCACCACCATCGGACGCTGCACACGACGCCGCCGGACCCATCTTCTACTCCAGTGAGGTCCATCCCCAACTTGTTTCTACCCTGTTGACCGAACCGATTATGGTGAGTTCTTAGTGCTATCGCTTACGGGTAGATTAATGAGATTAGCACAGCTTTGAGTAGATTAGACTTCAGTTGATATACTGTTCAATCAAAGTCGATGTAATCCTGCGTAGTACATTCTCCTCATTAACTAAAGTTATTTTCACCAATTTTTAAGCAATACCCGATGCCGAGCCTTGCTTAGCCATTCAGCTGACATGTTTATTATCATGCTTGTAACAAGATAGAATTGATTTCGACGGAGTTCAGTGCCTAAATAGCAAATGGAGTGATTAATGTGGCCATTTTTCTTATACTGTCCGGAAGAGATCTAATCAATGTACTAACTAATTGTGGCATGCAACAAATACACTGAGGGAACTACGACTGTGTAATGTACTACGTATTAGAGCTAATAATTCTATGAGGTACACTAACAGCTGAATCCACTACTACTTGAGCGCCCATATACCGAATACACTGATAATCTAATTAGTTTACGAATAATTAACATTGATCTAATAACAAGAACCATCAATTAGTAAGTAAAACTAGAACATTCTTAGTGCCCCAACATTTGTAATAGCTGACCACTTATATGCGCAGGAGGTTCCAAATTAACAAAAAGAAAACACCCATTAACAAAGTCTCGATACCTCGGCAACTAGAATTGATCTTAAGGATTCCAATTGAGTAAAGTCCAAACAGCTTACTGCTTTGGTTAAAGGTAGCTAAATACACATTATTAGATGCAGAATCAACTAATCATTGTGTCTTGCCATGGAAATACAACTAACAAGCTTAATCGTTAACCATTAGTAAGGTTTAGACAAATTAGTATACCGATGGCTCCAATAACCACCAGTTGGGTTCGTGGATGTTAACTATTTTGAATCTGCTAAGGGCTAGTGTGTTAACACACTAATCCAGCGTAAAGCAAGTAGATCTTAATGCTGATAAGTTAGGGACAATATTCCTCACTGTGAATGTTAGCTATCAATGCGATGTAGGGAATAGTTATTTCTCGAAACCAGGTTAAATGGTGCCTAGCTCAGCCAACCACCTCAATACGTAAACCATGCGAAGATACAAGTGTGCTCTAGCTGATACCTTAGTTGCATATGGTCTCGGTCGAAAATGCACGTTGACAAAACTTTGATACCGGCGTTACCTATTAAATCAATGAACTGGATGTTGGGAATATGTTGTCCCCAAACATTAATGTTTAATCTGGTCGTCTGATCCCCACTGTCATCTAATTACCACGTACACCTGTCATCTTTCGTAAATCGATTCCAGTTGGGTGTGAGGAAAATTAACATGCTACTTCCTTACGGGGAAGAAGTCAGGAAATGCTAAACTTGATTAAATTTGTAGAATCAACAATGCCATGGTTTTGCACAATACTGTAATATACGTTCAGAAATGATTAAATTGCACCTTCGGGATTAATAATATATGCTAGAGAATCTAGCTTAACAGCCAAACCAAAATGCTCAGTATCATAACTCACCTAGAATCCGCGCGAAAATCTAGCATTCCATGCATGCATCCATATTTTAGATCCATCCATGATTAAAGCTATATCATAACTAAAACAAAACCCAAAATCTAGAATGAACACCCACCCATTTATGTACTTGTGTACTTTATCTTAATCCACCGTAGTTGCATCCATGTCAACTGCATCCATGCATCTGCGTCAGTTTCAAATTAGTTTCTTAGGGTTGCTTTTTCCTTTTATAGGTCGTTTGCTTCTTACTGGTGTTTCAAGTATACTGGAGTTCTCCCGCAAGATCAGGAATACTACAACCAAGGCAAGCAGAGCTTGTTGCATCCCTGTTATTTGTTCAGTACTTGCTTATTCTATCCATGTGTTAATGTTGTATCGTCGTTCGTAGATTGGGATTAAGTTCGGCTAAACTAGCATGTTAGCTAGGATGTGCTGTATTGTGTGCCTAGTGATGGTTGGAATTAAACGATGAACTAAATACTTGAACCTAAGGTGAGATGTGAGAGCCGAAGGAAAAAGGGTCAACTGGATAAAGTTGGTATCACTGGAGGAGCATGTTGCGACCAGGTGTATGGGAGTATTGTCGCGATACCAACCTTGAGGTAACTCCAGCGTGGCTACTTCCCTTGTCACCACGTGGACGTTGCCGAGATCAACGCTAGGGTATGTCGGATGGTAAAGGCCGCTTGGAGCTTTGCAACCTCCAAGGGATAATGCTCTCGAATATCGCTAGTGGTTGTATCGTCGGAACGGTCCGAGAGAATGAATGAACTAGGTGTTGATGATTGAGATTGGGATTAACCTAGGGACTGAACCCTACGTGATTAAAAATGATGCAAGTAAACGTGTTAGTAATTGATGTTGATTGGTTGGTTGCCTGAGTAGTATATTGATTAGTTGTCCTCCCTCCATGTTAATTATGCCTTGTTTCCATAATTAAGTATATTGTTACTCTGAGAAGCATTCATGTTTAATTGTTGTTGCACTAGTATGAGTAGGACATTTAATCAAGCACGGATAAGTCTTGCGAGTACATTCGTACTCACCCAGGTTATCCCTGGAGCTTGCAGGTGAGCCGGTGGTCGAAGAGTTTTTCGACGATGTTTGACGTGTCTGGTTTCCTCGGTTGTGTTCGATGTATGGGATAGTTAGTGTTTGTTCAGCGATCACTATGTCGCTGTGGGACTATTATTTTGCTTCCGCTGTTGTTAATTTTCTCCGTACTCGGATATGTTTCCGGTGTTAACCGACTGATGTAATATGAAGTCCCTTCGTGGACTGTTACTATTAATATCGTAATGTAGAGCTTTGTGACGATATCCGAGTTGTTAATCCAGGCTGCCCCTGCACAATGCGTGAATGATATGAAGTGTACGGGTATGCCGTGAAAGATCGAGGCCGTACCATTTTCTACTAAGTCGAGCAGGAGTTGGTTGAGTGACCCGCTGGCTGAGATGCTGTGCCGGCCAGGCAGGGTGTGGGCGTTCTACCGGGCTTTCGAGCGACCCACTAGCTTCCGAGCTAGGTTAGGGTGTGGGTGGAATTGCCGGGCTCCTCCGACCTTGCTTGTCGTGGTAGGATTCGGGAACGACTCTGACTTTTCACCGGATTATGGAATCGTATGTGGTTTTGGGAAGCTTGGTCGCTTCCGGCCGGCTCGCACCTGGCGGGTGTCGGATCGTTCTACTTTGGTGCGTACGGCGCAGGTACCGTGCCACCGGGCGGACGAGTCCTTCGGTCCTTGGCGACTTCGCGTTCCCCTAACCCTATGCAATTCCGGGTCCGTGACAGCTTGGTATCAGAGCCGAGCTGACCGTAGGAAGCCAATTGCAGGTGGTCGTTACATAGGAGCTCCCGCTGCGCCTCGCTGATAGGCCAGCAAAAATTATTTATAAAACTAAAAATGAGTTTCAACAAGACTAAGTACGGTTCATTTTACTCCTTATCCCCTTCAATCTTAAATCTGAATTTTCTTCTTCTCTAATTCATTTGGTTGCAAAATGTTTATAAAATCTCTTCTCATCTTGCTTTTCTATGCAAGATGTCTCCCGGATGTTTTAGCCCTTGCTCTTCTGCTTTCTTAGTAAGTGGTATATCTGAATTCGTTCCCTTGCAATTATATCTCTTCAATCTTGCCCAAGTACCTTAACCCTTGTCACCATCTATTCAAAGACATGTTAAGCTCTATGGTCGTTCGCTACCTCTACTTCCCAGCTAAAGATTATCCTTTTTCTATATGATTATCGTGTGCACAATCATCTTCTTACGTCAGAATTGCTATTTACAGTGTGCCATTAGTTCGCAGTTCTGCTCCAAGTTCTGGAGTCGGCATCCTCTTGCTTTTTCCCCCACCTTACCCTAAAGACTTATCTCCGTTATAATGATGACTTAGAGAACCCTACCTTGCTAACTGATCTTCTAACTAACCAATATTCCCTATTCTTGGAGGACATTGATATGCTTGCCCTCCTTTTTGTTTCTCCGCTCTACCCCTTGAGCCAGTTTATCGACCAATTCCTCCATGATGTGGTGGAACATTTCCCACTATTCCAATCCCCAAAGTCTATACCTCAAGGTGAAGGATTCTCCTCATATTATGCCATCGTGGTGGGCTCTCACACCATTAAAGTGTGTGCGGTCCAAAAATTTCAGCAAGCCTAAACTTGCTTCTTGCTACCAGGAATTAAGTTTCTCCAAATTCCTTGCCAACCTTTTGTGTTCTCCATCTCTTAGTTCCTGCCCTAAACCGAGGTCTTCAACTAAATTCTAGTGGATCTAAGCGCTGGCTCAGTCCTTCCCTTCCCCCTCCTTAGCAGGATCGAAGGAAGTTCAAGACCAATCTCATAATATCTTGTTTTACCTCAAGGATGTGAATCTATACATGATAGATTATTCAGAATTGATGCCATGCCTTCGGTATTCTCGAACATTTTTTTGCCCATGTTAGCACGTCAATAGGGAGCCTGATCACCTCCTCGTTGATGGCGCTAAGTGCGGTACGGAACTGTTCTTCAATCCCGACAATTTTGAACTATCACTTGTACAACGCGGTACATCCAAACCCTTCCTATCTAATATACCTTGCCAGCAAGATTAAGCTGGATCTCAGACTAACCTTAAAGATGATCTTTGGTCAAAGCAAAATTGGAATGGATGGAATTGAGTAAGATTTTAGAAATAAAAATAGGAATCTGAATGTCTATGTGAGCCCTTGATGCTATGATCGGAGATGGAAGATGGTATGATGCCTTGGCTAGTAATCAAGATACTAAGGTTTGTTTAAGGAGATTAATTACAGTGATTAGACTATAGATCTCTAGAAATCTCAAGAAATAATAAGGTCTTATTGGATTCCTCTTAGGGAAATGACTCTATTGTCGGTGGATGATGTTTTCGAGATCAGAGTCATGCTGAAAATAAAAATTTGAGAAAGGAGTACAGGATTAATAAGTCTATTTGGATTACAGGGCTATGTAAATCTTGGATTTTGATTGGATTATAGGGAATTGTTGGACTAATTCCTAGGTCAAAAGTCATAGTATTAGCAAATACCCTTTGGAAATTGGAGTAAAGATTAGAGATAGTATATGAATTTCAGTGGGTTAACCTAAATGAGTTGGATTAATAGGAGATGCAATGGAGTGCGAAGGATTAATTGATTTAGCAAAGTAATTAATTATTGCTAGTAGATAATTCCCTTGACATTGATTCTCAATGAAAAAGTGATGGACAGAAGTAGAGATTGATTACCAGACCAATTGATTATGATTACGACTTAGCATCAACGGCGAATGGATCTTTGGCGGTTCGTGATATAAGCATTATTGGAGGATCTAATGTATTCATAGGTCTCTAGTGATAAGGACCTTAGGTTGCTATTGGTGCCAATAATTATAATAGATCCGAAGATTGGTTTAGTCATTGGATATTGGTGAAATTAGAAGTATTGCCGTTGGGCTTGGATAATTATGAGTTGGCAGGATACGGTAGAAGACGTACAGATGGCAACACTACTATTGGATTTGGAAAGAATCAGGAGTAATAGATAAAGGGACTTAGATAAATTGTTGGATCGGTGGAATATGATTAATAATGAAGATTTTTGAATACTAGTGGATGAGATAAAAATGAAGTCTATAGATGGAGGATTAATAGAAAATGATCATGGGCAAAGTTAAATGTTGGATTACCATTAAGATAATACTTATAGGTTAGGTAGATGATCTTTGGAATTCGATTTTCCTATAGGAAATTGCTAAGGTAGTGATCTGTCTTTAGAAAGATGTCTTGATGAAATAGTTGAATTCTACGTGCTAAAGGATTGAACCAAAATAGGTTAAACAGAATTGATAGTGCATGTTAGAAGATTCATGGAGGATTTACGAATAAGAACTTGAAGTAGTTGCTAGAGGGTACGTTTCGACTTAATTTAGGGAGATTTGATGGAAGACAGAAGAAAGAATGATTATAGGCTACAGAATTGATGGGTTGCGAAAGAAGGAGCATTTAAATATTGATACATTGATGGATATAGATTCCTGAATTGGATTCAATTAGGTCCACCCAGAGAATATTTGATGGAGAACACGATATAATGTGGGTGGAATGTAGATAATTATAATCCGGGAAATGTGATTGGAAAATAGCTTTTGAAGTAAGCCTAACTAACCAAAAAAAAACATAGAACGGAGTTATCGTTAAGAATAAGCAATAAAGTAAAAGACGTTTTAAACTCATCCCAAAACAATGAAGGCAATTACCACTGTCTGAGACCGATCCTCATATTTATAATTCTTTCTTTCCAATCTAGAGTAGTTATGACCATCCAATTCTCTTGCCTCGGCCACACCTAAGCTAAGATCAGTTGTTCATACCAGCTTTCCTCACCCAAACCAACAATCTTGAATTCTGAATTTGCAAGACTAGCAATTGTCGCAACACCTCTTAGTTGCTCCTGCTCTTTTCACCTTCATCTCTCCCCTTAACCAAGCGTAGAGCCTATTAAAGCTGAAACACCATGGAATGATTTTACTTTCCCACTACCGAAATCTTGGTATCTTGGTATCTCATCAAAGTCTTGCTGCAAGTTGAACCCCTCTTCTCCTCTTCTTTACCGTAGGAATCTCGGGACGAGATTCTTTTAAGGGGGGTAGGTTTTGTAGTGACCCTATTCTCAAATATGAGGTCAGTGAAAATTTTCACGAACAAAAACGATTTCTTTCGTTCGCATGCATGCATATAGATACTTTAAAATGATTTCGATTGAAAACCCTAACATGCGCCCTTAAGGTTAACGTGAAAATCGGACAGCAAAACTAATGCCACTAAAACTCACGATTCTAAAACTCGTACATGTTCCCCACCTCCCAGCCATCGGTGGGTTCCATCTTACTTCAGTGCTGTTATCCTTGTGTTCGGATGAATACATGTTTACGCAAGTAAATTAAAATGCCTGCGGTGCTAGTGGCCAAGATTAGTAGTTCATGGTAAGTTCGGGTTGTTTCGGTTAGCTATACCTAATTCTGGAGGAGGCACCCTCGACGCTACGACAAGTATAAAATATTTAAGCATCAATAAATCCCTTTTTCTTTTGTCCAAAAATTGAATCTAATACTGCAAAGAAATAAAACAAAAGAAAGAGGAGAAATATTCCCCTGCCGTGGGACCCGCCTGACAGCTCCCTGTTTCCAGTTGGTTAGCACGCTGCAGCTCACTATTTCTATACGTAGCAGCTCACCCCAAGCACATTAACTTCACTCCAGTGCTTCTTCTTCCTCAGACCGAGTTCTCCAAAATCCTCCTCACACCATGTCTTCTTCTCCCCTCCAAATTCCATCCAAAACCAAAGATTGAAGCCCTGCATGTTATACCTCCTGATTCCCTGCTTCCTAATCTTCCAATCCATCCAAGAAATATCCACATGCATGAGTTTTTGATGTTCTCAGGAGCAATCTCCTCTGCATCTTCCCCAAATCCCACTTGGGCCTTCTTCTCCAAGCCACCTTCAGCAGCTCCCTCAAGCCAAGCTCCACTGAGCTCCCCAAGAAAACCCCCTGCCGCCGAGGGCCTCCATGCCGCTGCCTCTCTAGGTCTGCCTCGGCTGCCCCGTGGCCGCGCGCCGCCGCTCCAGGCCCGCCGCCGGCCACCCGTGGCGTCCCCGCGCCCAGCCCGCCGCCTCGGGCCTCACCGCCGGCTGCCCCGGGCTCCCGAGCTCCTCCTCAGCTTCCATGCCGCCGAGCTCGGGCATCACCACCTCGCGCCGTCGCCCTTGGCCAGCTCGCCGCCCGCCGGCCTCTGCTCTGCTCCCCGGCCCCGTCCTTCGGCTCCCCAGGCCCCGCCGTTCCCTGGTGCGCCGCTCCTCCCTAGGTCGCCGCCGCGGCAGGCCGCCTCCCTTGCCGCTGCTCATCCCACGCCGGAGCCTCTGCCGCCCTTGCTTTTCTCCCCGCTGCCTCTTCCTGCCTCTGCTCAGGCCGCCGCCGGCCGCCTTCGGAGGCCACAGCACCAAGCCCCCGAGCAGCTGCCCCTGCCCTCGTCGTCCATCTCACCACCATCGGACGCTGCACACGACGCCGCCGGACCCATCTTCTACTCCAGTGAGGTCCATCCCCAACTTGTTTCTACCCTGTTGACCGAACCGATTATGGTGAGTTCTTAGTGCTATCGCTTACGGGTAGATTAATGAGATTAGCACAGCTTTGAGTAGATTAGACTTCAGTTGATATACTGTTCAATCAAAGTCGATGTAATCCTGCGTAGTACATTCTCCTCATTAACTAAAGTTATTTTCACCAATTTTTAAGCAATACCCGATGCCGAGCCTTGCTTAGCCATTCAGCTGACATGTTTATTATCATGCTTGTAACAAGATAGAATTGATTTCGACGGAGTTCAGTGCCTAAATAGCAAATGGAGTGATTAATGTGGCCATTTTTCTTATACTGTCCGGAAGAGATCTAATCAATGTACTAACTAATTGTGGCATGCAACAAATACACTGAGGGAACTACGACTGTGTAATGTACTACGTATTAGAGCTAATAATTCTATGAGGTACACTAACAGCTGAATCCACTACTACTTGAGCGCCCATATACCGAATACACTGATAATCTAATTAGTTTACGAATAATTAACATTGATCTAATAACAAGAACCATCAATTAGTAAGTAAAACTAGAACATTCTTAGTGCCCCAACATTTGTAATAGCTGACCACTTATATGCGCAGGAGGTTCCAAATTAACAAAAAGAAAACACCCATTAACAAAGTCTCGATACCTCGGCAACTAGAATTGATCTTAAGGATTCCAATTGAGTAAAGTCCAAACAGCTTACTGCTTTGGTTAAAGGTAGCTAAATACACATTATTAGATGCAGAATCAACTAATCATTGTGTCTTGCCATGGAAATACAACTAACAAGCTTAATCGTTAACCATTAGTAAGGTTTAGACAAATTAGTATACCGATGGCTCCAATAACCACCAGTTGGGTTCGTGGATGTTAACTATTTTGAATCTGCTAAGGGCTAGTGTGTTAACACACTAATCCAGCGTAAAGCAAGTAGATCTTAATGCTGATAAGTTAGGGACAATATTCCTCACTGTGAATGTTAGCTATCAATGCGATGTAGGGAATAGTTATTTCTCGAAACCAGGTTAAATGGTGCCTAGCTCAGCCAACCACCTCAATACGTAAACCATGCGAAGATACAAGTGTGCTCTAGCTGATACCTTAGTTGCATATGGTCTCGGTCGAAAATGCACGTTGACAAAACTTTGATACCGGCGTTACCTATTAAATCAATGAACTGGATGTTGGGAATATGTTGTCCCCAAACATTAATGTTTAATCTGGTCGTCTGATCCCCACTGTCATCTAATTACCACGTACACCTGTCATCTTTCGTAAATCGATTCCAGTTGGGTGTGAGGAAAATTAACATGCTACTTCCTTACGGGGAAGAAGTCAGGAAATGCTAAACTTGATTAAATTTGTAGAATCAACAATGCCATGGTTTTGCACAATACTGTAATATACGTTCAGAAATGATTAAATTGCACCTTCGGGATTAATAATATATGCTAGAGAATCTAGCTTAACAGCCAAACCAAAATGCTCAGTATCATAACTCACCTAGAATCCGCGCGAAAATCTAGCATTCCATGCATGCATCCATATTTTAGATCCATCCATGATTAAAGCTATATCATAACTAAAACAAAACCCAAAATCTAGAATGAACACCCACCCATTTATGTACTTGTGTACTTTATCTTAATCCACCGTAGTTGCATCCATGTCAACTGCATCCATGCATCTGCGTCAGTTTCAAATTAGTTTCTTAGGGTTGCTTTTTCCTTTTATAGGTCGTTTGCTTCTTACTGGTGTTTCAAGTATACTGGAGTTCTCCCGCAAGATCAGGAATACTACAACCAAGGCAAGCAGAGCTTGTTGCATCCCTGTTATTTGTTCAGTACTTGCTTATTCTATCCATGTGTTAATGTTGTATCGTCGTTCGTAGATTGGGATTAAGTTCGGCTAAACTAGCATGTTAGCTAGGATGTGCTGTATTGTGTGCCTAGTGATGGTTGGAATTAAACGATGAACTAAATACTTGAACCTAAGGTGAGATGTGAGAGCCGAAGGAAAAAGGGTCAACTGGATAAAGTTGGTATCACTGGAGGAGCATGTTGCGACCAGGTGTATGGGAGTATTGTCGCGATACCAACCTTGAGGTAACTCCAGCGTGGCTACTTCCCTTGTCACCACGTGGACGTTGCCGAGATCAACGCTAGGGTATGTCGGATGGTAAAGGCCGCTTGGAGCTTTGCAACCTCCAAGGGATAATGCTCTCGAATATCGCTAGTGGTTGTATCGTCGGAACGGTCCGAGAGAATGAATGAACTAGGTGTTGATGATTGAGATTGGGATTAACCTAGGGACTGAACCCTACGTGATTAAAAATGATGCAAGTAAACGTGTTAGTAATTGATGTTGATTGGTTGGTTGCCTGAGTAGTATATTGATTAGTTGTCCTCCCTCCATGTTAATTATGCCTTGTTTCCATAATTAAGTATATTGTTACTCTGAGAAGCATTCATGTTTAATTGTTGTTGCACTAGTATGAGTAGGACATTTAATCAAGCACGGATAAGTCTTGCGAGTACATTCGTACTCACCCAGGTTATCCCTGGAGCTTGCAGGTGAGCCGGTGGTCGAAGAGTTTTTCGACGATGTTTGACGTGTCTGGTTTCCTCGGTTGTGTTCGATGTATGGGATAGTTAGTGTTTGTTCAGCGATCACTATGTCGCTGTGGGACTATTATTTTGCTTCCGCTGTTGTTAATTTTCTCCGTACTCGGATATGTTTCCGGTGTTAACCGACTGATGTAATATGAAGTCCCTTCGTGGACTGTTACTATTAATATCGTAATGTAGAGCTTTGTGACGATATCCGAGTTGTTAATCCAGGCTGCCCCTGCACAATGCGTGAATGATATGAAGTGTACGGGTATGCCGTGAAAGATCGAGGCCGTACCATTTTCTACTAAGTCGAGCAGGAGTTGGTTGAGTGACCCGCTGGCTGAGATGCTGTGCCGGCCAGGTAGGGTGTGGGCGTTCTACCGGGCTTTCGAGCGACCCACTAGCTTCCGAGCTAGGTTAGGGTGTGGGTGGAATTGCCGGGCTCCTCCGACCTTGCTTGTCGTGGTAGGATTCGGGAACGACTCTGACTTTTCACCGGATTATGGAATCGTATGTGGTTTTGGGAAGCTTGGTCGCTTCCGGCCGGCTCGCACCTGGCGGGTGTCGGATCGTTCTACTTTGGTACGTACGGCGCAGGTACCGTGCCACCGGGCGGACGAGTCCTTCGGTCCTTGGTGACTTCGCGTTCCCCTAACCCTATGCAATTCCGGGTCCGTGACACGGTGATATTTTAAATGGACTAATAAAATATGAAACCCTAACTGAGAGTTGTGAGAACCAGGGTACCGTCACCTACAGATGGATTGACAGGCTGCAAACCTAATTCGATACCGGTGTCGTAGGGCTTTACCCGTCACCCACGGTGGGGTTGTATTGAGATTGGTGGGAAGTCACGGTCGGCCAACCCTATACTTACACATTCTCAATCCATTTCCCATGTTGGGCAAGTCTTACTTGCCTTGCTCGACTACACAATTGGCTAAACCTTGTCTGGTTAGTCAGAAATTGAGACCAAGCCTTGTCTGGCTGGCTCAATCAAATTGTCTTGCTTGACTCGATGTATGGATTAGCTTTGAAATTTTGTCTACTTTCAATTGCTCATGGAATTGGTTCAATAGAATTCTTGTTTGAATTGCTATATGTTCAAATCTGAAATTAAACTTGGTCATGACGGTACATACGGATATTGTCTTATCAACTTTGTTCATGCCATGTCTACTTGTTTATGTCAATATGCAATGCTCGTGTTTCTCCCTTGTCATATACTACACTGAAATTGAATTGGGGTGAGCCTACAAATGTAACTTGCAAGTACAAAAGTACTTACGGAATTCAATTCTGAAATTGTTGCAGGTGAGCCCAGTATCGGTGAGTACTACTATGTGGGAAATGTTGATTCGGATGCTTAGTTTGGTGTTATCCTTTTTGTTCGTAATAATATGGGTTGTGTAGATGTTTATGGAGATGGCGGGGCTGCCATCTCAAGGTTTTAACTTTTGTGTCCATTGCTGTTTTTGAACTTCAAAGACCTGTAATCAGCCTTCAAGTTGTAAGCTATGTGGTATAGAACCCCTTTCGGGTAAGTGGCAATCTATGTATCCTTTAACTTCTTCTTATTAGAGTTTGACCAGTGATATGAAGTTGTTACATGTGATCATTCCATATACCGTGCGTGAATGGTTGAAGTATATGGAACTAATCATAAAGAAGTAATGTATTCTTTCTGGGTTCACTTTGCGAAGTATTTTTGGTTGAGTGACCCGCTAGCTGAGATGCAGTGCCGGCTAGGCAGGGTGTGGGCAATCGTACCAGGCTTTCAAGCAACCCACTAGCCTTCGGGCTAGGTTAGGGTGTGGGTGCGAGTGTCGGGCTCCTCCGAATTTACCTTGCTTAGTGAGCTTGAGAGCAACATTAGTTCTTTATCGGATCTTGATTTCTTTTTCAGCTTCTCTTGCGATAAGTGCGTCCTTGCCCGGCTTAACCAATCGTGAGTGCATACGACATGTGGTGATCGTATGGTGGGTTGGTTAGGTGTCGGATCGTCCCGCAGTGAAGGCATACGACGTTTTGGTGAGCGTATGATGTGCTGGGTGATTTCTCGGGTATTCGGACCTCGTATCGCAGTTGGGGTTGGTTATGGATTCAGGGTCCTGACAGCTTGGTATCAGAGCCAAACTAGCCATAGGATAACCCTTGCAGGTGGTCGTTAGTTGTAGGACTTGGAGTCTCCAAGAAAAGTATTTGTGAAAACTAAAACCTAATTGCAAAAATCATAAGTAGATTTCCTCTTTTTCTTCTTTTCCCCATCCATCTTACATCTGAATTTCCTTCCCTATTGCGTTTGTTTTATGATTTGGGGCTGATTTGAGTTAATTCTTCTTCTCTTCAGGATGGCTGACTCTTATGTGACCTTGGCGGGTACCTCCCATGGCTTACACGTGGGTGGTGCTCCCCCTCTCCTTGTGCGGATGCTCGCTTATCTTGGGTATCCTTTTATGCCAGAGTACACCATCTACCGACACAACCGTGACTATGGACTAATGGACTACACTGCTTCTGTCTTCATCCGACCTCATCCTGGACGCACTCCTACGCCTCGCCCACTCCTGTTTGAGGGGCGAGATGGTTGTTATGATGGGGCAGTCCAGGCAGCGGCATATAATGCCATCTGTGGTCTTCATGAGTGGCATGGGATCCTCAATATCTCTCCATTCTAGTTCTATGTTGGTCAGCATCATCTCTACACTACCAACGTGTGGCAGGAGTACATCTTTGAGGAAGATCCGACCTTGGTGGAGACAGCACCGATGTTGATCCTCACCCATATGTTGTACCTCTCTGCCCTTTTCGAGCGAGATGCTTACCACCATCGTTTGTGTGAAGCTCCTTCCATCATCGACAGATACATCGGGCCTCGCAACGTCCCCTCTGACTTCATGATGGCGCGGAGGGACTTTGAGTGACCTAACGGTCCAAACTGTCCTCCTTCCCTCATGTTTACAAGAGTCACGGGACCTCAGTATGCCCCCGTCATCGCGTCGCCTTTGCTGTCCCTAGGCTTTCTCGAGGCAGCCTTGGCCCCCTTCCAGGCGAGGTGCCGCCCAATTCAGAACTCCAGTGCCCATCCCTCATGAGGCGGGCTGGTACGTTGCCAACCTTCCTGATTCGAGTGACGAATCTCAGTAAATTCAGCACATATGTGTGCTGTTTTTCTTTTGTCTTAGGAGCTCATTGATGTTTTTGTGGCATGAGCTAGACCTTTATCCTTGTAAATTGGCTAATGGACTAAAACACTCTCGTATGTATCAATGGCTGCGATGTTTTGGATGCATTATGTGTTGTAAAATTTCCGCTGTGTTAGTTGTTTAGCCCTTGTGCCACCATTTCAATATGTCTTCTTGATGAATGCACTACTGATTTGGGATGAAATTAAACATATACCACTTGCTTTCCTACATGTTTAAAATCCTTGCACGAGTCATCGCGGTCTCATCCTGCTGCAATTTTGTTCAATTTCCGCAGGATCTCTGGAAACGGGTTAGGTGAGGAACATGGAGCAGCCCATGATGCTCCTCCGCCCCCTCCCACTCCATCCTTGGCTGATGTGCTTCTCCAGATGGAGCGCAACCGGCAGGACCAGAATAGAATCCTCGAGAAGCTTGTCCAGCATATGGAGAAGTCTCCTGCCGAAGGCCAAAATAAAGGAGGATTTCAGATTTTCAACGGATCTCTCCTCCAACTTTCTCAGAGGCAGCAGACCCTCTCGAAGCGGATGATTGGATTTGTAGCTTGGAGAAGAAATTCACTCTCGCTCAGTGCTCCGATCGTGACAAGGTCCTTTTCGCATCATACCTGTTGGAAGGAGCAGCGAGTGCTTGGTGGGACAATCTCCTCATTACCCAACCATCTGCCAAGGAGATGACTTGGGAAGAGTTCACCAAAGCTTTCCGTCGTGCTCACATTCAAGAAGGTCTTATGGATAATAAGAGGGATGAGTTCTTGGCCTAGAAGCAAAACAAGAGCTCTGTCACTGAGTACCTTCACCGTTTCAATCACCTGGCGCGATATGCCACCGACGAGGTTTCCTCTGACGAAGCTCGTCGAAGAAATTTCATGAAGGGCTTGACCGAGGAGATGCAAAATGAGCTTTCCATGTTAGATTGCCCGGACTTCGAATAACTAGTCAACAAGGCTCCCATCAAGGAGGGCAAGCTGAAATCTCTTGAGCTATCTCGTAAACGCGAAGAGAGAAGCCACAAAATCAGCAAGCGGCAGTTTCCAGAAACCCCGCTTCTTGCCAACTCCTACGCCTCGTTTTCAGGCACCACCACCACCAAGATATCCAATGTATCCTCCTCGTCCTCCTACTCCAAAGCCGCAGCCAAGGAACCCTGGTGACCAGCCACGCGCTCCTCCAGATTATAGCAATGTGACTTGCTTTAACGGCGGCAATCTGGGCCACTATTCCAACAAGTGCCCTCATCCAAGAACCGGTGGCTTTCATGCCTCGAATCCACCTCGAGGGCCACCAAGGAATGCTCCTCAAGTCCAGAAGCAATCAGCCAACAAGCCTCCTAGTGCTGGTCATGGCTGTGTCAATCACGTCACTACCGAAGAAGCGCAGGAAGCCCCGGAAGTCGTGATCGGTACATTTCTTGTTAACTCAAGCCCCGCTAGTGTACTCTTTGATTCCAGAGCATCACATTCTTTTATATCTAGTGAGTTTGCTGATCATCATGGCATCCCTTTCAAAACCATGCATGCTCCTCTTATAATTCACTCAACTGCCTAGGAAAAGAGGACCGAGCATGAATGCGAAGATGTTAAAATTGGTATAGATAGGGTTGAGTCTTTGGCAACCCTCATCGTCCTTAGATCAGTGAGGATTGATGTTATTCTTGGCATGAATTGGTTTTCCAAACATGGTGCAAAGATTGATTGCAACCGCAGGACAAGATTCCTTACGAGTTCTGACGGCAGAAATCTCGAAGTTGCTCTGCAGCTTCGTCAACCTCAACTCTATACTATTAAATGTGCCCAACCTCCATCAACTTGATTTCTCGGGTATTCAGACCTTGTATCACAGTTGGAGTTGGTTATGAATTCGAGGTCCTGACAAAATCGATCTCGCTCAGAGAGCAGCATCGTGAAAGGCTATTGCAATGGAAGAGGTCATTGAGTTCTACATTAATTACATGACGCATCTTGAACCCATCGGAGTGCCTCAATCTCAACATGAGTGTAGATTGAGCAGTGCTAGGACCCTTGGCAAGAGAGTAATCACTCCAACTTAGATTGAGTACGCTCAAGCCCACTACACGGTTTTGCAGCACATGGCAGTAGTGGCTCCGTATATGCAGGAACACATGGACATCGAACGGCACGAGAATCTGACACGGTCAGATGATTGGATCATCAAACAACACAATGGTGGATTCAACAAATGGTCTAAAGAGTGACTACGTGACATCCCTTCTAGTTTTATACTGACATGTCTATCAAGAGGACCATCATGGTTGGTATTAGTATGGAAAGGGTATCAAATCAATGGGTACACTTTTTATACGAAAGATCAGGATACGAAAAGTACGGTGCAGAACAGTGGTGTTTGCAGAGATTCTCTCAGAACAGATGGCATGAAACAACTATACTACAGATACATAGAAGAGATTTGGGAGGTGGACTACGGGGATAATTTCAAAATCCCCTTATTTCGGTGCAGTTAGGTCAATAACAAACAGGTGGTGCCAAATGACAAAGGACATACTACGGTGAACCTTGAACGTATTGTGTACAAAAATGAACCATTCGTCCTTGCTCAACAAGTTCAGCATGTTTTCTACATCATTGATCCGTCAAACAAGAAGCGCCACGTTGTTCTCAAATTAAAAAGGAGTATAGTCATAGTGGAAAATGTAGTGGACGAGGAAGAGTACAATAGAATTGACGAGTCGCCTCTTCCTAGCAACCAAATCAGTGGCGACGATGAAGTGACACCTTCTGCGGCTCCATACATATGCAACGATCATCAAGAAGGAATAATTCTGTAACCAATAGATATAATATATTATTTGTAAGACATGTATTCTATATTTTTAAATTATGTGAAGAAAAAAACTATTCCCTTTTCCAAACCCTATTCGAAATGAAATTTGGAAAATCCCCTAAACTCGGCGGAAGAATTGGGAAATTTGGCCGCTGCCATTTTCTCAGTCGGTTTTCCGGAGATAACCGACTAAGGTAATGAGTTATCTCTGTTGGTTTTGTCTCATAACTGACTGAGATATGTCGTATGTATAAGTATTTGAGGGCACACCCGGAGCCACAACTTCCAACTCAAGGGCTGCTTTCTATCCTGCTGCCCAACGCCGTCACCTCCGCCCACCGTCGACTCGTCCCCTACGCTCACCGTCGTCTCCGCCGCAGGTATTCCCTCCTTGATGCCCACACCCTATATGCAGCTCCCCCACCGCCACCATCCGTGTCGATGAGGATGACCCGCAGTAGCCGTGACCAAGCTAGGGCTGCCTCAACGGTGCTCCCGGAGGTCACCGGAGCTATCATCCCAACCACCGGGCTCGCCGGCCCCAGCATCCCCACCACCGTCCTCTCCTCCCTGACCAGTCCCACCATCGGTGTCCCCCACGAGATTAGGTTAAGTTTTTTATTTTTTATTTTTTCTTTGAAATGTTAGATATGTAGTATCTGTGATATATGCTAGTATCTTATATGCTAGATGTATGCGTACCATGAATAATTTGTAATATGCATATATGTTCTGTGATTAATTTCTTATACGTTGTGTGATTTATTTCTTATATGCTATAGATGTATATGTACTGTCATTTAATTCTTATATGCTATAGATGTCTATGATCTATCATTTATTTTTATATGCCATAGATGTATATGTTCTGTGAATAATTTCTAATATGCTATACATGTTATTAATATGCTAGTTAACTATTTCTAATTAATAGCCTCTGTACTTCACCATCGCCCTGAAACCGTCTACTGAGACGACTACCACTGCCGTGACTAAGAAGAAGAGGCAAGGAGAGGGTAGAAAACGATCAAAGAGGCTGGATGTCAAGTACACCATGACTGTTGTACATGACTTAGGGGCCCCTCTCGAGCCTGATGAGGCAAGGAAGAAGTTTTCAACCATCTGCGGGATCGTAGCATGAGAGTGGGTGCCCATCACCCTTGCGACCTGGAAGGGCATCGGTGAAATGCTGCTGGGGTCAATAGTTGGTGAAATCATGGGCTATTTCATCGCAAGAGTAGAATGGGTGAATCGCATGAAACACGCTGCAAGAATTGGAAGACCACGCTAGTGATGGAGTATGTGGATGTCGATGAGGAATCATTCCAGAAGTTTCCCATGATTACTCCCGAGGCTTGGGATGAATTTGTGAGGATGAAGACATCGAACAAATTCCAGCGAAGGAGTGAACAGAAGAGGGCATGTTGAAGAAGTGGGAAAGGGAGGATCAGGAGGCACCACAGTCCAGTGCCCCACCTCTATTTGTGAACATGCACGATGCGAGGACGAGAGCTTGGGCTAGAGCAACAGCAACATCCAATAACACTTCGGGTTCAGCCCAGCCCAAATTCAACAAACCAGCTGATGAGCTAGCTTATCAACGCTTGGTGAGATATTGAAAAGCCTATGTAGTATTACACCTTATGATTAACCTCGTACCAATTAAAATATAAATTTGGGATTTTGCAGCTCGAACTCGATGTTGCATCTCAAGCCGGAGCCTTCTCGGGCGATATACTGAAGAAGGCTTGGGAAACCCGGAGCAGCCCAGTCACACGTGGGGTGTTGGTTCCCTCAGTCCATGGAAATATGGATGCAATGAAGAATTGGAGGCGAAGTATGAACGCAAAAGAGCAAGCAAACAGGCTGAGTAACAATGCAAACGTCGAGAGCTTAAAGAAAGATTCTAAATGACCTAAGGATGGAGTTTCAAGTTAGGAGATGTGAACCAACCATTGCGTGCAGCCCCAGTGGCTGTAGGAGTAGCTACACGTCGATCGACCTCCCTACTCGTGGCGACGATATGGAAGCCATGTTCCCCTGTGATCACTATATCTTTGCAATGCGCCACACAAGATCGTTTAGACCCCTTGGCTAATAGTGTGCATCACTACATAGGTTGCGCTGAAATGCACTATTAAAGTGCATATTTAGGGCTTGGATGAACCGATCAATGCAGCTTGGGGGCTAATGTATCCAACATCAGGAGAGCAGAGGGTACACAATGTTCCCCTAGTCCCTTCGCATGCAAGGGTGAATGTCGACGACGTCAGCACCACTTTCAAGTAAGTCAAGCTCCTGATTCCACCGAATGATGAGATCTTAATTCTAGAGGATGCCAAGGGCACATTTATCCAGTGCCCCAAGAGGGACATCTTCCTCGACTAGTCGCGGCCGATTAGCAAGGTTTTTGCGGTACCTTCGATGCTCTCCCCTATTAAAGTGCCTGCCTTTTCACCATGAGCGTTACACCACTAGAACCCGACGTGGAACCGCCGCAACATGGCATGGGAAAGGACTTGATGCGCTTGCCTCCTAGCGAACAAATATCCGTCAAACAAATTCAAGTGATATATGACGCTGGAGGGAGTCTCCTGACCGCTCCTCTTCGGCGTACATACAAAGCCAGGAAACTATTGGTCAAGAATCATAAGATATTTTAAAGATCTTGGGTAGGCTTGCGAAACATTGCACAAGAATTACATGGATAACTTCAAGAAGAACAAAAAGGAGCGTGTGACAAGTATCCTAGTTAAGTTCAAACGTGAGCACTTCCTCCACGAGCATAGTGGACAGTCTCTGAGACGACTTGTTCCTCATGTACAATCTAGATGCCTTGGACGCGAGCCTTATAAGATGCTACACATTGTAAGTGCCTACTCTCTGTCATGGACCCAAGAATTACATATGATTAAGGGAACGGATAATCGCCAAGGACCAAGAAACTAGTCGGTCCGGTGGCATGGTACTTGCGCCGCGCACACCAAAGCGGAGTGGTCCGACACCTGACCAACGCACCATACGCTTACCGAACGTCGTATGCCTTCACCGTTGGTCAAGCCGGCCGGAAGCGATTAAACTTCCTAGAACCACATACAATTCTAAGATCCTGTGAAGGTTTAGAGTCGTTCCCAAATTCTACCACGCAAAGCAAGATCGGAGAAGCCCGGTGATTCTACCCACACCCTAACCTAGCTTAAAAGCTAGTGGGTCACTCGAAAGCCCGGTAGAATACGCCCACACCCTGCCTGGCCGGCACAGCATCTCAGCCAGCGGGTCACTTAACCGATACCTGCTCGACATAGTAAAAAGGGGAACAGCTTTAATCCTTCACGGCATACCCATATACTTCATTTCATACACGCATTGCATATGGGCAGCCCTAATCACAACTCAGTATCACAACAAAGCTCTACTGGAGAAGAGTTATGGATAATAAACACTTCCCAATCCTGGGATAGGTACATATTCTTCATACATAGCGACCCGGGAGTCATTTATCTTAAATACAACATTAAAAACAGCAGCGGAAGATAAACGGAAAACACCGAGATGGTGGGGAAACCACCTCAAGACAGCCCACAAAATTCCCCAGGACGTCGAAGCCGAAAGTGGTAAACCAAAGCAGCGAAACGTCAACACCAAATGCTCCATGAACTTGCCTAGGATAAACCTAGGTGAGTACAACCACCGTACTCGCAAGACATTGCTTATCAATTAATTAAAATATGTTATTAATCCTATTTGACAAGTGGTGAATGTTCACCATTTAAATCAAGTCTAAGTTGCATATAAAAGATAGGATGAACATAAGCTACACAATTTAATTTCAGATTGTAACAATAACATAGAGATAATAACCACGCATACATAATGGATTACCTGGACATTAACCTTCGCACCAGGTTTCAGAAACAATTTACAAGCACCCATAGATCAGCCACACAATCATTTTAACTTAATTGGATCAGCCCACGATCCATTTCTGAAATTCATCGGATCAACTCACGATCCATTTAGCTCATGTGCAAAACAATCAAGCGTAACCAACCGTTACCAACGAACCAACCACCTCGGATATACGAAGTGCATTCCTCGTAATGGAGTTCACAAGGCTCCACGCGGTATCGAGACTTACCTCACATATATCGTAGTTTCGTTTCCTTGGTAACGTACAAGCTTTCTCTCGGGCCTTCACCGCCGACTCAACCACCTCGGGTATAACGAGTGCATTCCTCGTGGAGGTTGTGAGGCTCCACGCGGTATCGAGACTTACCTCAATCATACCATAGTGGTGTTCTCGGTGTCGGGCCCACGCGGTTGAAAGGGAGTTACACGATGAAGTTACCTCAGGTTGGTATAGCGACAAAACTCTACTTACTCCTGGGTCGCTTCCATAGCTTCAAATTATACCAACCGTATTCATCGAAGCCCTCGGCTCTCACATCTCACCTTATTAAGTTCAAGTTGGTTGGGCAACATAAAATATTTTAATCTCAGCCGTAGCTGCTGCATAACAACAAGGCCTACACATACTAGTGCGGTACCTAGCACAAATCGAGCAATCATTCACTCAAGCACCAAATTAATTTAACCAATTAATCCAAACAGAGATTAACACACTATGTAATGATTAATCAACAAGCAATGGAGCTTGCCTGGAAGCAGGGTGACGATGCATAATGTATCCACGAGCGTTATGAGAAAATCTTAGGTAGCCAAACTTCAATAAGAAGCAAATAACCTCCAGAAAGGAAAAGCAAGTCTATGGAGCTATTTTAAATATTACAAGAATACATGTGATGCAACTACGGTGTATAAAAAGGAAGTATACAATTGCATAAGCAGGTTTGTATTTATTCTAGATTTTGGGTTTGGTTTTAGAGGCGGCGGCAACCCCGCCAAGGGCGGCGGCGCAGGGGCGAGCAGGGGGGCTCGAGGGCGGCGTTGGGGCGGCAGATCCAGCGGGCAGCGAGCCTAGGGTGGAGCGGCGCTGATGGGGGAGATGAGAGGCCGGCGGCGGGCTTGGAGAAGAGGGAAGCCGGTGGAGGAGAGAGGGGTGGAGGCAGAGGCGAGGCAGAGCCCAGGGGAGAGGCGGCAGCGGCAGGTAAGTGGGGCTGGGGTGGCCAGCCCGTGGCCCCTTGGCCCTTTTAGGTTAGGGTTTGCATTTCTTTCCTTTCTCTTTTTTTTTGGAGCTAGGTTTTAGAGTAAAGCTGAATGCAAGCATCAATTTGAAATTTTGCAAGAATTTTGAGAACTGAAGATTCATTCGGTTGACTTATTTTACTTTTGTTTCAAAAGAAAAGCTTTGAGCAGTTCCTTTAATTAAGTAGGCAAATATGGTCTAGAGATTTAAATCTTTTGGTGTTATTCCCCTGGTATATTTGGTGCTTATAAAGAATTGGTAGGATAAAATTTAAGCGAAGCTAGATTCAGGATCTCGTTTAAGGTTGTTTTCAGATCTTATGTTATGGTTTTTATTTGGAGTCGTATCTTAACAGCCTAAATGCATGCAAAAGTTGAGAAGAAAACCAATTTATCCACGATGATCCTTACTAATCTCGTGTCTTAAGATTTGGGTCATTACACTCTCGTGCTCCATATATATTAGTACAATACCAGTACTTGTCGCTAATATATAACTCTTTTGTTGTGTAAGTACAGACACGCTCTTGTCAAGGCGAGAGAAGAAAAATCAACAGATAGGATTCATTGACCTACACCTTGCCTTAGAGTAGTCCCTGGATGATGTTGAAAGAGTTGTTGAGGATCACGTGCTTGATATTATGGAGGCTAGCCAAGATAAGAAATTCATTATTTATGCTTTCAATAGAGAGTAAGTGCTGCATACTTGTTTATTTCTGATACTTGTTCATTTTATACCTTCGGTGCAACAACAATTAACTTGGGATTAGTGACAATGTAGCTTCCACCGGATTCTTATTGTTATTTTACTTAATGAGGGCAAGGTTTACTACTTCGACTCTTACCTGAAGAAGGAGACCAACTTCACAAGGGTCGGCAGGATGCTCGATAGGTAAACAAATTACCTCATCTAACTCTATTCTATTAGGTCACTACTCTAATCAAACTTTTCTACCATCATTCAAAGTCTACCAATTTTTCCTAAGACGCGAAGGGAAAAAAGCAAAGATGGGGAGCCCTAATGTGCTACAACACTTCTTCCAGTTGCTGATATGTATCCAATTCTGCAAATTTATGCTTCATAAAATGAGTTACATAGAACTTAATTAAACTGAGTCATTCTATATATTTTCAGTGCCGCCAACTACCCAAAGACTCCCATTTATGTGGCTTCTATATTTGCCACCACGAGCTACCAAGAACAAAACCAAAGTCATCGACGTAAGCAAAAAATTCCTACAATAGTGTTCTATCCATATTCTTCTACATGGCAGCACTATGATCTTCATATCAACAGGTTGCATCTATTCCCGAAATTGAATTGCGAAAGACCGAGCTTGACTAGATTCAAGAGCAGTTGGCACAATTCATTGTTGAGAAAGTCATCAAAGAAGATGGCGAGTTCCATCCACGACGAAACCGACGATATAGTCCAACACTCAAATGTGATACAAACTTGTATATTCAATTGTGTAGTGATTCAAATGTGAACTTCTTCTTTTTATGAATTTATATCTATTTAAGTTTGTGAATTAAAATGTGGTGTGAATGACAATGCATGTGAATTTCTATATTATATATGTTCTGGGATGATCTGGGAGAGATATGAGAAATTTAGGATATATAAACCCTTTTTTCTATTTTAGGGAAGGCAAAAACCTAGATTCTGCCTGCCTGTCCCAAACAATATCCTAGTTGGTTCTCCACAAAAACCGGTTGGGATAATTCATTAAGATAGTCATTTCATCCAATAGAACCTTCTGTGATAGTATATTATCGCAGTTGGTCTAGTTGGATAAAGCGATTGAGATACAATTTTACCTTAGTCGGTTTTGGTTTTGTGAACCGACTGAGTTAGTATTTTCTCTTAGTTGGTTCTGCACCGTGAAAGGATAGAGATACTCTTTTATCTTAGTCGGTTTGTTTTGCTGAATGAGCTGAGACAATGCTCTGTCTCAGTCGGCTTTGCTGGTCAACCGATTTAGGTTTTGTTATCCCAGTCGGCTTCGGAAACCAGCTAAGATAATATGGATTATTAGCTCCCCTTGCCTACAATCAGATGCGAAACCGGCTGAGATAGCCTTTCTGAATCGGCTGTAAAAGCCTTTTCTGTTGTAGTGATCCCTGACCTTTCTCCTCCAAGATCAAAACTTTATGAACAAAAACACAAAGAACACAGTCGATTCCTGAAGAGACATTTTAGCAACATGTAAAGGCTGATTCTCCACTTGTGCAAAATTTACCGTTTCCTTAAGCCAAAGAGAGAAAAAATTTCTCCTCCAAGATCATATCTTTATGAACCAAAACACAAAGAACACAATCGATTCCTGAAGAGACATTTTAGCAACATGTAAAGGCTGACTCTCCACTTGTGCAGAATTTACCGTTTCCATAAGCCAAGGAGAGAACAATTTTACAAAATATAGCATAAGATGACAACGAATTATATATAGGAAGTATGACTTTCCCTTGAAAAGAGAAGTGAGATTTCTCAGTCTATCTATCCAGAACACAATAATCTACTTAAGGTCGGCTGTAAAAACTACCGACATGCATCAGCGCAATTCCTGGAAAAATGAAGGAAAACAAAAAATAACAAAATCTATATAGCGCAGCAATTCTTGGATAGAACAAACTCAAAGTAGCAATTCTTGGAGAGAACAAACTCAAAGTAGCCTGGACCTTCACTTGGACCCCAACCCGAAGGGTCCAGATTTTGGGCAGTCAGACCGACCTAACAGCCGGTTTAAACCAACTGAACCGATTTTAGGGTTTTTGAGTGCGTTTCAGCCCAGGGGTCATTTTCCATCTATAAATAACCCCTGGATGCCTCCATTTCCTGTGAGTTTTATTTAGTTCATAGATTGCCACTTGCATCTACGCATCTATTGATTGTATTCAACAACCAGTTGTCATGACCACTTATGGAAACTCGACATTATCAATATACTTCATCTATATCTGCAATTTAAGATTGCTTCTTCATATTTCTTGCTTGTTCTTTGATTGTTTGCAAGGACTTGAACCTCGTGTTTAGGTTGGCCGTGCTTCCCGCGTAGTCAGCTATCTATCGGAGTTGGTTTAACGATTTCTAAGGAGCATCATCGTTGTATGCTATCTATCGGAGTTGGTTTAACGATTTCTAAGGAGCATCATCGTTGTATGGTGTAGTTGGATCGTCAAAGTCATCTGAACAAATCGATTCATGTTCTATTTGAAAGATTGGGACACCCTTACGCTTATCAGGTGGTATCAGAGCAAACCAGGTTGCTCATTGAGAACTTTACTCGTGGTTAATTTATTTGTTTCTTCCCATCATCACATATAGCCAGAAAAAAATTACTATAGTCCAAACCAATGTGAACCTGTAATTTTCAATCTAGTATTTTGCATTGTTGAACTTTGCTGCATTAATCATGACGAGTTGCTTGTCCTAGATTAGTTCATGTTAGATTTCCCTACTAGATCAAACTCCTTTTGTGTTTCTATCGGCTTGCTCGTTTCCCCATGTTTTTCACTGCAGATCCATTCTCATCATCCACCAACCTGTCGCACCAGTTACAGCCTGTCAGACCGCCCTAACCCTTCAGTTAGACCGCCCTCACCACCGTCAGTGCATTGAGGTATATAATAAAAGAAGAGTAAAAAAGAGAGAATAAAAAGAGAAAGAGTCAAAAAAGGAGAGAAAAGAAACCTCAGCACACCCAGCCGGTATGAGCGCCCTCCTCAGCCGGTTTGACCAATGTCACCCGGATAGTCCGGGTTGACCTCCTAATCTGTACTGGAACTCCCGGACCTCCACCTGAAGGGTTTGGCTTGAGGTCCGGATTTGTACTAGACAGCCCGGACCTTCACCCGGAGGGTCTAAATTTTTCATCACTTTTTCCATTTTGGTTTAATACCTGGGCTTAGGGTTGCTTTAACTTGTTCTAGTCGAATTGCAATAGCTAGAGCTAGCATTCTTGAGCATGGTTTTAACTTTTATTGCTATTTTGATTATAGCTAATCCTTGATACCCCATTTGAGCCTACCAAGCTCCACATACCCTACACCGTGTAGCCATGTGTTCACCTAGCAACTGCTTCATCCAGTCTTTTGAGGTGTTGGCACCGTTGGTTGCAATTCACCTTCTACGGCTTGGTAAGAACTTGTAAGACTAGTGAATTAGCTTGAGAGCTTGAGAGACTTGACACCACATCCATCATTGTACTTATGATTTTGTTTCCTTTTTGCTACTAACCATGTCAGGAGAAACAACGGGGCTGAGCTTTCCCCTTGCTCCCAGAAGTTACGTGCTGACCTCCATGTTGTGGTGTCAGATCATGCTCAAGACATCGACGCCAGGGCCAGCACTATGGACAGCATTCATGGGGTTGAGCAAAGCGTCTGTGAGCTATCCACCAAGTTCGACACACTTATCGCTCGCATGGATGGTGCATCTCCACCATCATGACCACTTCGTGTTCCCACTCTCGTGCTCCCCATTACACAACTGCGAGCACACTAAGTGTCGCACAATTAGACGCCCACTACTTCCGGTGCCTCAGTGCATCTTCGCACCAACCACGCTGCTTCGGCCATCGTGTTCATAGGAGATGTCCAAGAGGAGGACTACCACGACTATGTTGGTGGATCCGAGGATGAGGACATCATCATCACCCACAACAATTGACTCCATCGACGGTTGCGACACAACCAATATGGTATGGCACCACGTCGGGAGGTACATGCTCACGATGACACTCCTAGGTTGGTATAGCGACAAAAACTCTTCTAAACACCGGGGGTCGCATTCATGGCATCAATATATACCAATCGTATTCATCGTGCACACCCTCGGCTCTCACATCTCAACTTTAGTAAGTTCAAGTTGATAGGGCAACAAGTTTAATTTTCAGCCATAGTTGGACATAAACACAAATACATCCTAAACATGCTAGTTTTGCTCAATTTCGATCATACCACTCAAACAAACATTCCACCCTCAAGCATATATAGGCGAGCATATAAATGACAATGAAAGTATACAACAAGCTCTGCTTGCCTTGGTCACAAAGCTCTTGGTCTTGGGCACAATCAAAAACTTGAGGTTCTTCTTCTCCGGGCTCTATTGTAAGCAACACAAAATACCGGAAACAAAATGATTGAAGAAAGGTAATAAGTCCCAGCATGAATGCATGATGAAAAATGCTAGGTTTTAATTTCTACAGTGACTTGTGGATGTTAGGAATCCTCTGCAACAAGAATTTCTCAATTTGCACTTATGGAAATTAAATTGTTGTCCTAACAATGCATGCATGTCAATTTACGTTCAAATTCATGTTAGGTTTGAAAACTGCTATTTGCAATGAATGGTCATGCCCTAAAGTTTTTATATTATGGAAGCACTCTGAGATACAAGTCTAACACAATTGGAATTCCTCAATTTGGAGCTATAGCCGTTTAATTATGATTTTTCAAAAACAGCGCGCGAGAGGGATGAAATATTGCACACTCAAATTTGGTCAAAATTTTAATTTCAAATTTTGAAATTGTGTCTGAACCAAGTTGTAGATGATTTCACAAGGATTCCAAATATATACAATTTACTGAGTTTGGAGCTACGAGCATAAAGTTACGGCATTTTTAATTTGTCCAATTGGGGGCAAAAACCCTAATTTCCATTTTGGCATTATTTTCCTGCGAGAATAAAAACACTAAATGTACCTGGGGGCCTACCCTAACCCAGCCTCCTGTCCCAACTGACAAGTGGGCCCCCTTGGCCTGAGCTAAGGTGGCCGGCTGGCTCGGTTGGGGGCGCCCTCGCCGGAGCATCACCGGAGAAGGCCCGTGGGCGTACGGGGGCGCGGCGAGTGCGGGGAAAAGCGGCGGAGCACCGGCAGCTCACCCTGGGGTTAGTGCGTGGGTGCAGAGATGCTGAGGAGGTCGGGGCGGTGCTCGCGGAGGTCGGCAGCAGCGGCGGGAGTCGGGCGTCGTCGGCGGCAGCGCCTGGGCTCCGATCTGAGAAATGAAGGGAAGGAGGAGGTTAGGGAGGAGGGCGGCGTGCTCGGGACCAAAGCAAGGGATCAGGGACTCACCGAAATGGCGGCGTAGGGTCACCGGAGTGGTGGCCAGAAGCGGGGAAGATGGCGGCGTCGTGGGGTTTGCGAGCACGGGAGGAGCGGATGAGGGTTAGGGTCCGGAGGGGGAAGAAAAAGGGGAAAACGCAGGGCCGGTGGCTTAAATAGGGCGGCCGGAGGGGGCTCACCGTGGTGGAAGCCCACTGGCACCAATCGACGGCGGCGACATGGAGGGCGGTACCTGACAGATGATCTGGAAACAGTCTGGAATCCGGACGTCCCGGATGTTCATCCCGGAGGTTCCGGACCGAACCTCCGGCATCAATAGAACCATATACCGACTCCTCTGGACAATCTCGGAAGCAGCCCAGAATTCCGGACACCCCGGAGGTTCATCCCGGAGGTTCCGGACCGAACCTCCGGATTGTGCATTCCAGAGATAGGGCCACTTAACAAATCCATTTGGGCTAGAAAACATCATATCTTTGGATTTAAAGTGACGATAGGACATTTGTGATGGTGATTTGGCTAAAGTTTGTTGTGGTTATTTAAATAAGTTGATTGGTGTTTGCCGAAACTAGATAAAAAGGATGAGATATGTACGTATTCTATAATACCTAGTTTCTTCACATTTGAGTTTATGCAAGAGTTGATGCATGGATGATGACATGTATTCTGGATGAAATGCATGACCTAATTCGCAAAATAGGGATGGGTATTACAACTCATTTCTATTGGCCGAAGATGAGACGAGATGTTGAGAGAGTCATTGCTCGTTGCACTACATGTCAAAAAGCTAAGTCACGCCTTAATCCTCATGGTTTAAGTATGCCTCTTCCTATTCTTAGCTTGCCTTGGGAGGATATTTCTATGGACTTTGTTTTAGGATTGCCTAGATCAAAGAAGAGGAGGGATAGTACATTGGTGGTCATGGATTGACTTTTTAAGATGGCACACTTTATACTTTGTCATAAAAGTGACGATGCTATGCGTGTTGCTCATTTGTTCTTTCATGAGATCATTTGCTTGCATGGTTTGCCAATACTATTGTTTTAGATCATGATACTAAGCTTCTTAGCAACTTTCAAAGATGCTTATGAGCTAAATTGGGGACCAAATTGCTGTTTAGTACTATATGTCATCCCCAAACTGATGGACAAACTAAAGTGGTTAATAGAACTTGATTTTTAGGGCTGTTTTGAAAACAAATTTGCATATGTGGGAAGAATGTTTACTTCATATTGAGCTTGCTTATAATCATTCGCTGCTTTCTTCCACTAAGATGTGCCATTTTGCAGTAGTCTATGGTTTTATTCATCATGCACGGATTGATTTATTATCTCATCCATCTTCAGAGGAGGTTAACTTTCATGCTAAACAATGTGCTGAATTGATATTAAACATGCATGAGACAACTAAAGAGAATATTGAGCGCATGAATACTTGGTATAAAAACTATTGGTGATCAGGGAAGAAAGCAAGTTACTTTTGAACTAGTGATCTTATTTGGTTGCATTTGAGAAAGGATAGGTTCTCTAATTTGCACAAGTCTAAGTTAATGCCTCAAGCTAATGGACCTTTTGAAGTGTTAGAGCAGGTTAATAATAATGCATATAAACTTGAGCTGCCTGCAGACTTTGGGGTTATTTCCACATTTAAGGTCATAGATTTAAAGCCATATTTAGGTGAGGAGATGAGCTACCATCGAGGACGACTACCATTCAAGAAGGCGGAGGATGATGAAGACATGCCTCCTACACATACGCCCACAACCCCTCTTCCTCCATAAAGATGATGATCCTCAAATTCTGGACTAGAGCTCGTACACACCGAATTAACTATCAGGTACTTTCATTTCTTGGTTATTTACATGCATTACACTTGAATATGATGTTGCCTAAATTTGACCTTCTTTTGCTATTAAGGAACCAAGAATGGAGATTATGATACAACTGAAGATTTTCGGACATTAAAGTCACCATGACTGCTTGACGACGGAGACCGAAGAGAGCACAAAGAAGATATCCATTCAAGTTTTGGTTACCGTCATGTGAGGGACCTGGGATTTTAATTCAATTCAAGGAATTCACAACTAGTGAAGACGGTGACCTTAGCTGCTACCTGCGACGGACTATGGCCCACCCCCACCCCGTGCGACCAGCATACGACGCAATGCGTATGGATCACCACGGCCTGATTGAGGGATCACGATTCCAAACACATACGCCTTTCGTGTATGACTCACTTTGGCAATGGACCGTACATTCACTTTGCACTTCACTTGAATCAAAAGAAAATAACAAATTCCTCCACATGCAACCAGCCACACTCCCCATTCAACATACGCGCATGACAGACGGGAGGTGGGGGCATATGTTGGACAGCAAGAAATATCATCACACAAACTCTACAATATGATAATAGAACTAGCTGCCCACTTAGTGAACTTTAAAGATACATCAGTCGGCGATAACCGTAAATTTAGTCGGGACTGAAATATTTACAATGCAGCGGATAACAAAACAAAAGCCCGTAGCGGTGCATCAACCGCTGCACAAAAGCCAAACACACCCCTGAGTCGAACGCGAACCAAGGAAACCATCGGACTAAGCATCATCATAAAACTCCGCAACGGTTGGCTCACCTGCAAAAGTCTAGGAATATCCTAGGTGAGTACAAAAGTACTTGCAAGACTTATTCGTGCTTGATTTCATGCCCTACACATGCTCACTACCACAGTAACTAAACATGATGCGTTTCCATTGAATCAATACATGGGAAACGCTAAGACATTGTCCATGGTATAGGTATGAGTGGTAGAGTCAAAATGTGCTTTAGGATTCACATGAATACCAAAATGATCATGACAATTGGAATATCACACAGGGGTAGCCCACTCCCCATTTAAATTACAGGTTCATCACAGTATCGAGTTCAACCAATCTCTCGAACCGTTACCGACAATGCGACTACCCTGAGTATAGTGAGTGCATTATCCCCGGGAGTTTGCAAGGTTCCAGGGCCTGAGACTTACCTCAACTACACCCCGGCATCGATTCTCTGTAACGTCCACGCGTTAACAGGAAAGTGACATGGGAAGTCACCTCTGGTTGGTATGGCAACAAAACTCTACTTACTCCTAGGTTGCCCTCACCTCCAATCAATACCAACTTTATTCCCGTGCACCCCCTCGGCTCTCACATCTCACCTTAGCAGATTGAGTTAATCGGGCAACAATTGAAGTTCTCAACATAGCGATACACCCTATGCATGCTAGTGTGCTCAAATTCAACATACGATTCAAACAAGCATTTACGTGTATACATAATTACGGAGAATAAAGGAATGCAACAAGCTCTGCTTGCCTTGGTCGTAGGATTCGGAGACTTGGGTGAGCTCAACAGTTTGGGGTTCTTCCTCTTCGGGCTCTGTCGCAAGCAACACGAGACACCGGAAAGGAATGACAAAAGAAAATGAGTTCCAGCATGTATGCATGATGGAAAATGCTAGACATGAAATGCTAAGGTATTTTATAGATGCTAGGGGCTTGTAACAAGAAACATGCCTCACTTTAAACTTATAGAATTAAAGTAATTATCCTAGCAATTATATGCATGGCATATCAAATTCAAATTCATGTTAGGGTTGGAAATAGTTAGTTATGAAGAATAGGCATGACTTAAAATACCTTATTTACGAAATGACGTTGTATAGTTGGAAAGATAGAAGTTGGATTTACCTAGATTCGTTTTAAATTTCGTTATAATTTTTGGAACTAAGGTTACAAGGATATAGCATTATCAAATATGCAGCCTTTGACATTAGCTCCTAGTACCTTAATCCTAGCAAATAAAACCTGCAAGAATGCATAAGAATTTACTAAGCACACCCCAAACCTACCCTCTGTCTGCCCTTGCTTCACTAAGGAGGAGTAGCCCGGAGGAGCTCTGGATGGTCCGGAAGTGGCAGCTGGGGCCTTCGGCTTGGACCTGAGCAAGAAAGGAGGAGGAGAGGTGAGGGGAGAAGAAGAAGAAGAATGCGGGAAGGGGGAGGGAAGGGAGAGGGGCTGGCTCACCGGAGTGGCGGCTTGGGCTCACCGGAGCCGCGGCCGGAGTTGGAGAAGAAGGCGCCGGCTGAAGAGGATGAGCTCGGGAAGAAGAAAAGAAGAAGGGGATTTGGCCGGGGAGGAGAAAAAGAGGAAAAGTGGGTCCTGGCGGGCTTTTATAGGGAGGCCGGCGAGCTCTCCACGGAAGCTCCACCGCCCACCACCCCCAACCGGTGGTGGCAACGTGGCGGCCAAACCCTGACATTCGGGTGCTCACCCGGAAGTAGCCCGGAAATGGCCCGAAGTCGGGCAGTTCGGACATACCACCTGGAGGTTCCGGAGTGAACCTCCGGCCTTCACAAAACAACCGCTCACCCTCTCTGGACTCTTCCGGAAATCAACCCGGAGTCCAGCCGGAATCCGGGTTCACTCGGAGGTTCATCCCGGAGGCTCCGGATGGGACCTCCGGTTGCACCGGGATCATTCACATGCTCTCTGGACTCCCTCGGAAAAAGGCTCGGAGACCATCCGGAATTTCCGGACAGCTCGGACATTCAGCTCAGAGGTTCCGGATCGAACCTCCGTCTGGACAACTCTCGCCCAACCCTCTCTGGACTCATCCGGAAGTTAACTCGGAGGCCACCCGGAATTTCCGAGCACCCCGGAGGTGCCGTCCGGAGGTTCCGGACCAACTTTCGGATGAACACAGAGAGCTAAAACTTGTACATAAAATTATTGTTGGAAGATAAGACCAAAATAAGTGTAGGTTTTGGTAGGTATCCAATAAGTTGATTGGTGTTAATTTACAAAAATTGAGTTTTAAGAATGAGATATGTACATATTCTATAAAACATAACTTTTCAATATTCAAGTTTATGCAAGGGTTGTGCATGGATGATGCCATGTATGCATGACGAACGCAAGAACTTATTTATAGGGTAGAATGGGTGTTACACATCAAAATTTGGATCTTCACTCGGAAAATCCAGGTGATAGCCCAGATCGTCTCTAGATATCCTAGACCCCCAACCTGGAGGGTCTGGATGATAGTCCGAAAGGCCACTAAGGAGCCTGGACTTTCACCCGGACCCCAACCTAGAGGGTCTAGATTTTGGTTGGTCAGACCGGCCTACAGCCGATTTGAACCGACTGAACTGACTTTAGGGTTTTCAAGTCCATTTCAGCCTAGGGGTCTTTTTCCACCTATAAATAACCCTTGGAGGACTCTATTTTTGGTGGGTTTTTTTAGTCACTTGCATCTACATGTCTGTCGATTGTGTTCAACAACCACTACTACAAAAAAGATCATCCACTATATCTTATCACTGACTGGCATGAAAAACCCCGTCAGACTTATCACTTATCACTGACGGGCAGCCGGATACACGTCAGTGGTGACTCTATCAGATGTTCCATTTCAGGGAAGAAAAGTCATCACTGACGGGCACAAAAGTCGGCCCGTCAGTAATGACTTCAGCAGAAACACGAGTTTACACAAAAAGTCATCACTGACGGGCATGAAGATAGACCCGTCAGAGATGTCGAGAATATCACTGACGGGCAAAAAGTCTGCCCCTTAGTAATGACTTCAGCAGAAACACGAGATTACACAAAAAGTCATCACTGACGGGCATGAAGTTAGACACGTCAGAGATGTCTAGAATATCACTGACGGGCAAAAAGTCTGCCCGTCAGTAATGACTTCAGCAGAAACACGAGATTTCACGAAAAGTCATCACTGACGGGCATGAAGTTAGACACGTTAGAGATGTCTAGAATATTACTGACGGGCAAAAAGTCTGCCTGTCAGTAATGACTTCAGTAATGACGGGCCTAGAAGGGACGACCGTCAGTGGTAGCGCTACCACCACTTATACTGCACATCTTTAGTCCCACCTCGCCGAGCAAGCAGCGTGCGCACTAGCTTAAAAGGGCAGCTGCGCGTTGGACTTCCGAATTCCTTACAACCTTTACTGATACTTCGAGCCGCCGCTAGTCCCCTGCGCGGTCTGGGCTCGTGGGCCTGGGCGCTGTGCTCGGGATAGGCCTCTGGCTGGTCCCCTGCGCGGCCTGGGCTCGTGGGCCTGGGCGGTGTGCCCAAAATTTTTATGGTGCGCCCAGAACCACTGACGGGCATTTATGGTGCGCCCGTCAGTGGTAACCCCGGCTCCCCTAACCCTAGAAAGTCATCACTGACGGGCATGAAGTTAGACACGTCAGAGATGTCAAGAATATCAGTGACGGGCAAAAAGTCTGCCCGTCAGTGATGTGAATCCCGCCAACTCAGAAATTTCAAAACCCGAAATTTTTCACTTATCACTGACAGGTTAAAAAGTTAACCCGTCAGTGATGTGAATCCCGCCCAACTCCGAAATTTCAAAACCCGAAATTGTAGAATCCCGCCGGGTATATAATTCACCTCAGTGCAGCGCACTCCACTCAACTCCACTCAAATCCAGATCTATATTTCTCTCCATCTCCCTTCCACCCTCCTCCTCTCCTCCTCTCCTCCTCTCCTTCCTAGAAGCACCCTCCTCAAGCATCCCACTGTCAGATCCTCATGCCCACTACCGGCCCCTTCTCCTCTCCAACTCCATGGAGTCACGGTGAGCACCCTCCTCTCCTCCCTTCCAACCTTTCACCCTTCTCTTCCTTCTCATCCTTCTACTAGTGCCTAAATTTTTTATGTTTTAAAATTTTTTCTTGTATTTTTTTGTCGCAGCTCTACTCCCTCACGGTTCGGAATCCACAAAAATTACTACATTTCGAGCTCGGGAAGAAGTTCAACGGAGGGAACGGAGGGTTCGGTAGCGGGGATTATTTGTTCGGGGCCGAATTTGGAGTGAAATTTTTTTATTTTTTAAATTTTTTCTCGTATTTTTTCTAGCAGCTCTACTCCCTCACGGTTCGGAATCCACAAAAATTACTGCATTTGGAGCTCGGGAAAAAGTTCAACGGAGGGTCGGAAGAGGCGACATTTCGTTCGGAGGGGCAAAAGTCAGTCTTAGAGGGTGAATTTGGAGGTGAAAAATTGTACAGGTCAAAAGACATGTAGATTTATTAGATGCGCGTCGTGGATACGGTCATTTTGAGTGGTCGTGGACCCAAAACGGACACCGTATGCAAAAGTTACAGCTATTTTAGTGAAACCCTACCCGGCACTGCCCGGGTAGGGCTTTTATTTTGCGCCTCTGAAAACGTCATCACTGACGGGTATAATACCTCACCCGTCAGTGATGACTCACGTCACTGACGGGTCAAATGTTCTACCCGTCAGTGATGACTTTTTTTCGCGCATCTAAAAATGTCATCACTGACGAGTGTATTGTTTGACCCGTCAGTGATGACCTTTATCAGTGACGGGTAATTTACCCGTCACTGATAATACGAGTCACCACTGACCATTAGTTACTGACGGGACGGGTACCGGTCACTGATAAAGGTTTTCCGCCCGTCAGTGTTGACGTTTTATGTAGTAGTGAACCAATTATCATGACCGCTTATCAGAATCAATATACTTCATCTATATCCTCAATTTCTGATTGCTTCTTCATATTTCTTGCTTTTTCTTCAATTGCTTGCAGGGAATTGAACCTCGTTAAAGTTGTCTCCACAAATCGATTTGTGTTCTCTTGAAAAGATCGGGACACCCTTACGCTTATCAGGCGCGCCACAAATTTGTGTGGCGAACAAACATTTGCTACAACTAGAGGAAAAGTTAAATGTGTCATGATAGATCACAATAAGGAATATTAGACATGTAAAATAGGTGCCAGCGACTAAACATTTGTCATATTTATCTACTTAACATTTGACAAGTGGTGGGAAGACAAACATCCCCCTATTTTGGAATTGTACTTGGGTATCTTTTTTTTTGCATTGGGGGAACAAGATCTGGAGCAAGGACCCTAAGAATTTGAAAGATATCTCCAGAAAAGGTTTTAGCACCGGTCTCTCATATATGTAGTCCAATTTATTGAAGTATCTCAATGGTGCATGGCCGAAAACTATTTGGGGAAAAGGAGGAAAATCACTCTGACCTCTGATTTCGGAGAAATTTAGAAACCATATCAACAGGCTAGAACATGCATAAGAAATATATACGTAAAAAATATGTAACAAAATAAAGTATTATCTCCAGTAATACGTAAATTTTTACCATTCAAACCAATTAAATTGGTTGTATTTTGTGGGTTTGTCGAAGCACATATTGATGAGTCCACGTTAAACTGCTTCTTGGCTTATGCGTTAGTTGACAAAATACCTTGATTGCTAGCTATAAGACAAAGTTCTATGGTAATATAAAATGCAGTACTTCGCTATGTCCACCCCACTTCATGTCCTAAATTAATTTATAACCCTCCAACCAAATAATCTAATGATTGATGCTTCTGCCATCCTAACATCTTAAACCATCCATACATCCATCCATTGATCCGAATTTGAAGTTATAGCTGCTACTCATTAATTAACTTCATAATATAAGGGGTTGTCTATTGGTCGGTTGCCTGAAATTCTTAGAAATCTCAGCCACTTTTTTCTTAGCCTTCAGATTTAGATCCAATTGTTACCTCTCTGTGTTTCTGTTCCATGCTCGTGGACTAGGCTGATATTTTCCTGCCAACTTCCGCTTACCGAGTATTTCTTAATTGGACAACCCAATAACGGCCTTTTACACATAACGAGTCGAGGTTAGTGGGCCAAAATTTAAAGGCCCAACTGGACTTAGAAAATAAGATATAGCGTTCTTACCCAACCCAAGAAAAAAGGCAGAAACTTAATTGTTGCGACAAAGTTTCACCCAAATCTGCATTCCTAAATCAGAAGCAAAAAAAGTCATAAGCATACAAAGACAACTCTAAAAACAGAATATGAAAGATTTCACATAAATTGGGAAAAAAATCTGAAACCAAAAATATACTATGGTAGATAGAATTCATGAACTGGATTTACCCTGATAGAAAAAAGAAAAGGAAACAAGGAAAAAGAATTATAGAAAAATTACACATGTATTATACGGAATTTGCACTTAACCATAACATGCATGAATAAGTTTAACGTACTACAATTTCAAAAAAAAACATCAACATAATTAGCTTCATAATGGGCTGATTTTTTTTGCCCGCTTCCACCTATCGGGTTTTGCTTGATCGGACTAACCCAATAAGGCCTTTTAAGCATAACAACTCTATGATTAATGGGCCAAAAACCTATTGGGTCCAACATATGTTATAGTTTGGTCCAATGAAGCAAGATATTTCATGTGCAACAAAAAGCAATAAACATCGCTGCCTTCTTACCCTTCGCCCAAGAAAAAAGAAAGAAAAGAACAGGTCGAAAGAGACAACCATGGATGAGAATGACGGTAGAGAACAAGAAGAGAGCAAAATAAGCAATAAAAATCAGGACACCAAATGCATCACGTAGGTGAAGACATACCTTGGTATGATCCTAGTTCCATCACTCCTTGTTGCCCCACGATTTTCAAATCCACATAGATCACAGTAGTAGAAGCTTAATCTTGGAACAAACTTCTCAAAAATCTCACAAATCTAAAACTCTAGATCAGGAGAAAATAAAATCAGTTCTCATCTATATTGATTCTTGAATCAAAAGCATACAAAAACAATAATCAACTTAGAATATGAATAATGCCACTCAAAATAAAGAAAACAAACCAGAGTCTAAAGCAAAAGTTAAATACATTAGAAAGAATTCATGGAGTAGATCTACCCTAATAGAAAAGAATAAAAACAAGAAGTACATGATAGAAAGAAAAGGAACCTAAATCTAGAAAAAAGGTAACTATGTAATCGAATTTCTAGAGTAGATGAACCGTAATAAAAGAAAGAAAGAAAGAAAAAGATTTATGATAGAAAGAAACACTCAAACAGTTTAACCTTAGATAGAAAAATTGCATAAACATGGCACAGAGCTTTCCAACATCAATATAATTATCTTCAAAATTGTGCTTTCTTATGTGTTTAGGGACAAACATTTGTAATGAACGGAGCAAGTTAACTAATGCAAACATGAGAATCCATTATATCAATTACAAACACATTTGATAATTTTTTAATTGACAAAGGATACAAGTGAGGGGGAATCAACTGTAGTGTGCAAACAAATTCAATCTGTACCAAAAATAATAGCTAGCAGTTTAAGCACTTTTTTGTTGCAAGTAATGATAGCTAGAATATAGCAAATTAACGATAGGAGCAAAGGAATTCAAAGGGAACATGAGGTAGGTACTACAACAACTAAAACATAGTTGCATTCCTCTAACCAAGATATATTAAGTGCAGAAGGTCAAAATTTGTATCTAATTCAAAAATTGCACATATCTTACACTAAAATTACAATACGGAAAAAATGTGCAAGAACAATACAATTGATGTGCAAGTAAACAAAATTTAGCTCATAATATCTGGAAATCCATACATTACAATTCTAAACTATAATTTACTGGCATTTCAAAATGAAAATGATATGCAATATGTTTCGTGCAGATGTCTTATTCACAAGATGGCAGCCAACCATACACATCACTCACGCAGCAGATGGACATTTTTGGGCAACTTCACAATGATGGTATGAAAGGTCAAATAGGGAGCTACACATATATGCTACAAGCTCCTTCAGTTTAGAGGTATGAATGAATTTCTTTTCAGCACTTACAGAAGTAAATTAAGCATGACATGTATGAGCACATGTAGGAACTAACTCATGTTCGATATTACCTTTGTGTAACAGAATGACATGAACTTGAGCACAAGTAGCAAAGATGATTTGTTTCCTTGCCTACAACAATTTGAAGCAGAAGAATATTCAGAATCAAGCCATTTTGGGAACTACATTAATAATATCATTCACTTGAATCACAGGGAACCGGGACAATTAGACACAATTGAAGAATCGTATGGGTTTGGTTCAAATCGGGAAGGAGGTGAGTTCAATACTGACTATCAAGCCAATGATGCAGAAGAACGAAATGAAGATCAACCAGATAACATGGAAGAAGAAGAGCAACGCCATCAACAAGAACACACTAGAAAGAAGATATTGTATATTCTTAGAGAATGAGAGTATAGAAAGAGCTGAAAAGATGAGTCAGGAAGGAGAAAGTAATCATGTACCAAAGATGAAAAAGACTTTTAAGAGTGAGGCAATAGCACATAGTTTCTATAATGAATTTGCTTCCATAACAAGCCTTTTAGTGGTCAAGGCAGGGAATTATCACTCAAGAAAAAATAAGAATGACATGCAATGACAAGGATCACACAATTGTGCAATAGAAGTGGCAAGCCAAAAGATACAGAGATATCACAAGAGCAAGCAAATAAACATACAACAGCAAGCCAAAGCAAGAAAATAGAGGTTCAAAAAAGAAAGGAGAAGAATCAGAAGGAAATACAAAGCAAAGGAAGAGAGACATCATAATAAAGACTAGGTGCAAACCATATATGGTGGCTACCGTAAAGGGTGGAAAATGGGAAGTAATTGGGCTAATCCTTGAACACAAACATGAGCTACATCCAATAGGGACTCAAGATTTCTGATATCATATAAGCATATGACAACAGAAGAGAAAGAGATGATCATAACATGCAACAGGGTGAATTTGCCAAATTGTAAAATAATGGGTGGTCTATTTGTTGTACCATACAAAAAGAAGCATATAAGCAACCTAAGAACTCACGTTAGAAACGAATGCAATCAAAATGACATGGTGCAAGTACTTAATTACTTCTCAAGGAAACAAGCAGCAGATGCTATGTTCTTCTACACATTTGACACAGATGAAGAAACAAAGTAAAGAATATTTTTTGGCCTGATGGGCACTGTAGGAGGAATTATCATTGGTTTGGAGATTGCATGAGCTTTTACACCACATACAACAGAAATAGATATCATATGAGGTTTGCTCCATTTGTCGGAACAAATGGCCATGGGGATAACTGCCTGTTTGATTGCGCATTCCTATAAGATGAAATTGCAAATACATTCAAATGGCTATTCCAAACATTCTTGACATGCATGACTGGAAAAGCACCAAAGCATTATCACAGACAAAGATGTTGCAATACAAAATGCAATACCGGCTGTTTTCCCAAACATGAACCACAAATTTTTTTGTTCCATATATTAAAGAAAGCGCAAGAAAAGACAAGAATGACTTTTGCTACGAAACCACGCTTACATGAAGATTTTCATGACATCATAAACAATTCACTAATAGTTATCAAAATTTGTATATTTGTGGCCAAAACTGATTGAGTACCGTGGTGTACATCATATAAAGTACTTCAACAATATGTGGGGTATGAGGGAAAGATTTGTACCTGTATACTTCAAGCAGCAATTCTACCCATTCATTCAAACAATTGCAAGAAGTCAAGGAACCAACTCATTATTCAAGGCTGATGTGAGTTCAACAAAACAACAGAAAATATGGAGGAAAAGCAAAGGGAGAAAGATAAAGTGACAAGAGGAGCAAGGCCAACATACTGGTTTGATTTATATGTGGAACAAGGCCAACACAATAGAAGTATCTTTTACAGGTTCCAGAAGCAAGTCATCCAAACACCACAATTTCATATTGATGAGATAAATTTTTTTATGAAGTTTACAAATCACGTACACATGCTATAGAAGATTTCAAATCTAGAAGATTTGTGGTCATGGTGAACCTAGCTACACAAGATTACACTTGTATGTGCACAAACTTTCATAAAGATGGTCTACTATGTCCTCATGTCTTAAAGGTAAGGGTACTGAAACATAGATGAACTTCCAACAAAATATTTCATCGACCGATGAAGACCAAAGGAAAAAATGTGAGAAAGAAATTGATTCAATGTTACTAGCAGATATGGTAACAATCAATTTAGATTCAATATTTGTTCAAAGAAGTGTATTGAACTAGCATCGAAGCATCAAGAACACCAGAAAGATAATTACTTATCAGAACAAATAAAAAGGCTTGAAAGAGAAATCATGCTGATGCAAGATGGTGTGACACAAGGAGGAACAAGAGGAGAAAATTCAGATGATAGAGGAAGAAGAGAATAGCTACTGCAAGCCAAATCGGAAGCAACACAAAGCACAACAACACTGAAGAGGACATCCCAGTTATACCCACTACACCTACTCAAGTTACCACTCAAGTGCCAGAAATAAAAGGACCAATAACTAGAGCACATGCACGACAACTTAATTATAAGGTAACTTTGTTTCTCGGTACTTACATAATATGATGCTACCTAAATCAAATTGTGTTATTGTATTAAGAAACAAAGGTCCAAACTTGATGATGGGAGATGGACAAGATGATGATTGCAGTAAGGATGGGAGCTCTCAAGTTGATCTCAAGAATGGATACTACAACACCTTGAAACCACCATGATGGATGATGAAGAGATGGCCTTAATGTTCAATTTGATACAAGATGATGGCAGCTAAGACTTAGAAATATTTTGGGGTTAGAAAACCAAGGTGCTACACCGCCTCAATTTGGGCCAGGCCCATGTATTAATTGTGCAAGTTAGGCCTTGTTTGGTTGGATTTTTCAGTAGCTTTTCACTGGAAAAAGCTGCAGTCAAACCAAACCGCTAGCTTTTGAGCAGCTTTTGCCAATAGTGGCTATGGTCTTTGCAGTGCAAATTCAGCTGTTTGGAAAAGCTGCTTTTCCTAGCTTTTGCAATGTGTAGTAGCTTCAGGGATCATTTTCTAAAATGTTGTAGATGGTTTAGATCAACTAAAAGCCATATGTTCACTTTTCCACAGCCATAGCAGCTAATTTCTAGATAGCCAGCCAACAACAGCTTTGTGAACAGCCATAGCCCAACCAAATAGGCCCTTAGAGTAAGAGTCCGAGAGAGGAAGGATTCCTAGTCGTCCTCCACCTCAAGGGATGCACGCTCTCCTATTATAGTGGTCATACCCCTAAGTCAGACTTGCATTTTCTTTAGTTAAAGTTTTAGCCACACATTGCTACTCATGTTCTCCATTTGTGTCCAATGACCAGATCAAGACCGCTTTCTGGAACCCCCATTATCAATATACTTTATCTACATTTGAAATTCAGATTGCTTTTTCATAATTCTAGCATGTTTTTGGTTGCTCATAGGGATTAGAACGTCATGTTTAGGTTGATCCTTCTTCTGGCATCTTCAATAACCTATCGAAGTTGGTTTAGCAATTGCTAAGATGCATCATCATTGTACGGTGTAGTTGGATCATCAAAATCGTCTCTACCAAATTGATCGTGTGTTTCTCATCGAAATATCAGGATACCCAATGTGCTACCAAGTGGTATCAGAGCAAACAGCTTGCTTAGTGAGAATTCTCCTATTATCCGTAGTAGTAGATTATATCTTCAGCCAAAAAAATTAGGGTTAGTTCATCCTTTTGTCCAAACCAATCAGAGCCTCACAATTTTCAATCTAATATTTGCATTGTTGAAATTTTGCTACATAGATCGTTTCAAGTTGCTGGTTTAGATTGGTTCATGTTAAAACTTTCCTACTAGATTGTACTGCTTTTTGTGCTTCGTTAGTTGAGCCACAGGTTGATCTCCATCATCAAGTCTCTGCGACACCACCATCCGCTGCTAGCTACTGCCGCATGCACCAACTCCAACGGCACCACCATGCCATCTGCCTATCACCGTGATCGGTTATCTTTGCTACCACCGCCGCCATATTTTTGCTAGCATGCAACATGAGCAAACATAAGAGAAATTAAACACTAGCTCTTGGAGGATTCGGATTCAAGAGATACGGGAAGTTTGAATCTGAACTCTCATCTAGATGCTCTTAGAGTCCTTTTCCAATTTGAGTTGCTTTTGGTTTGCTCATTCCAGTGAGAAAGGAAAGGAAGGAAAGAGATAAGGTTTCACGAAAAAGGGAAGTTTTATTTCAGAGAGAAAAAAATACATGCTAACTTTTGCAAAGTCTCGGGATTTTTATTAATGCACAGGCACACGGGCATGCAGACGGCTGTAACGACCACAGAAAACGTCATTTAGGGCTTCAAAATGGGTCCGCAAGCCAGAGAAGAATAAAATAATTCAAGTTTCTTCGTATTGGCTAATAATTGGCAGAGCACTTCTACCAATAATTCTAAGGTTCCCCATGAAGACGGCATCCTTTTTCAAGCTTCCAAAATCCCCATGCATCATCATCTAGTTCTACTACAATAATGTCTTGAGAGTTTTCGAGCTATAAAAAAATACAAAAAAATAGAAAAAGAGTAAGAAGCCACATAGAAAGCCATTGAACAAAGAAAAAAAGAAAACAAAATCTCAGAGACTAGTATTTTTGATTTTGTATATAGGCTTAATTAAGTTTTGCTTGTTCTAGTCTCAGTCCAGCAGCTAAGAGTAGTATTTTTGAACATCTTTTCAACTTTGCATTGTCAGTTTAATCATTTTATATGAGGCCTCCAAAGCTCCACTTGTCTACATCCCACAGATTTAAGGTCACCTGGTAATTGCTTTACTCAATTTTTGGGACTATTTCACACCATTATTTTGCTGGTCATCACCTACTGCTTGATAAGAACTTGTAAGAATTGTGATTTAGCTTGAGCGTTTAAGCGACTTGTCACCACATCCTAGAAGTTCATAGGGACATTATACTTGTAATTTTGTTTCTTGTTTTCTACTAACCATGACAGGTTCTCGAGCAAACATCAGGGATGATCTCACTCCTCGCTCCCAACGAATGCATGCTGAGCTCAAGGCGTGGTTGAACGACTTCGATGGCCAGATCAGCGGCACCGTTGATCGTATCGACTGGCTCTCCTTGACCAATTGGATGGAGCACCTGGGCACCACGACATCAACCACCTCCACCACTACACGTACCAGCCCCCGTCCTCGCTACTTCACAATAGCGAGCACGCATTTTGATCCCCAATCAAGTCCACATTGCCTCCGAAGCCTCCGTGCATCTTCGCACCGACACATGACTACCATGACTGTGTTGGCGGCTCTAAGGATGAGGACACCATCAACACCAACAATGATCGTCTACATCGACGGCTGCGGCATAACCGATATGGTATGGTGCCACGTTGGGAGGTACATACACATGATGGTACTCCCAAACTGAAATTAAAAATTCCACCATTTGAGTGTCATTACAATCCAGATGCTTATCTTACTGGGGAACTGGAGGTAGAACAGAAATTTGCATGCCATACTAGATTTGTTTCGCATTATCAACGTGAATTGCTAAATAAGCTAGAACATTTGAAACAAGGCACTAATTCTATGGAAGATTACTATAAAGATTTGCAAATTGGGTTAACTCATTGTGCTTTAGTTCAGGATAATGAGGCTGTGATGGCTAGGTTCTTTGATGGATTAAATCATGAAATTTATACCATGTTGGACTATAAGGAGTATAACTCTATTACTTGATATTCCATCTTGCTTGCAAAGCTAAACGTGAAGTGTAGGATCGACAGCAAAGGAAAAAAACTAATTTTTCTACAGGTCATACTTCTTTGTGGACGCCTCACACACCCGTTGTCCTGTCCACACATACCGCTGTTCCAAGGTCATCAAATAACAAGTCAAGTTCTTCTACACCAAAACCAGCCTGACAAGCACCTACAGCATAAAAACGTACATCAGCTGTCCGGGCAAAAAGTTCTTCCTCTTCTTCCCTTGCTTCCTCGTGTAGGACGGAGGATAAACAACGTCATCGCTGCAAAGGCTATGGTTAGATGCAGCGATAATGCCCAACTACCATTCCGTTGGTGATTATGATGGAAAGACCTATGCTCTCATTGTAGAACAAGAACAAGGTGGCCAAGAATCTGAACAAGAGATGTAATTAATGGGCTCCGAGGATGTGACCGTACATGAGTTTGATTACACAGCGGGTATTGAGTGTACCATGCTGAGCAAAATCAGCAGCATAATCTATTCCACACGAAGGGAGTTGTTAAGGAGCGTGTTGTTCGTATTGATGGAGAGAGTTGCAACAACTTGGCTAGTTCGAAGATGGTTGAGAAACTCTCACCCACAACCGGCTGCATCCACACTACGTCCAATGGTTCACAATAGCGGCAAACTTAAGGCAATAGGAATGGTGCAAGTACATTTTACTATTGCACTTATGCTCATTTTGTTGATTGTGATGTGGTACATATGCAAGCATACTCAATGTTACTCTGTAGATCATGGCAACATGATAGATAATCTATTCATAATGGTAAAGCTAATCAATATGCCCTTGTGCATAAAGGCAAAAAGATTGGTTTACTTCCTATGTCTCCTGAACAAATTTTGAAAGATGATCTTGTGATGAGGACATCCCTCGTACTATTACATCCGCAGCATCTACTTCACCTACTCCTACTCGAGGACCGACGACTCGAGCTCGTGCATGACATCTTAATTATCAGGAAGCAAGGAGCAAGCATGGATATGAAGGACACGGGTTGGAGCATGTGGATCAATAGTAGAGTTGATGGCAGCCACCAATCAAGTGATGACTTCCGAACATTGAAGCCCCCATGATGACACGAAAGGAAGATCGAAGGAACCTAATTAAGATCTATTGAAGTTTCGGTCCACATACATGCAAGGAAAAGATTGGGAGTTATCTGGAGTCGTCAAGGGTCGTCTGGCTGACCCGACCATACTAGCCAGTTTAAACCACCTGTACTACTAGTTAGACTGGCCAAACTGACCTAATTCTGAGTTGGCCCAGGGGTGTTTCTCCATCTATAAAAACCACCTAGCAGCCCCTTTCTTTGACGGGTTTTATTTAGTAAGAGTTTGCCACTTGCAACTTCGTGTCCATCCATTGTGTTCAATAACCAGTTGTAGAGACCGCTATTGGAACCCCAATTTACCGTGATACTTCATCTATATCCGCAATTTCAGATTGCTTCTTCATAGTTCTTGCTAGTTCTTCGATTGCTTGCAGGGATTAGAACCTCGTGTTCAAGCTTGACCGTGTTCTCAACATTGTCAATTGCGTTCAGAGTTGGTTTAGCGATTGTTAAGGTGCATTGTCGTCGTACGGTGTACTCAAATCGTCAAAGTCATATCCATTCAAACAAATCTCATATTCTCTTTGAATGATCAGGGTACCCCAGTGCTAGCCATCTTGCTAGAGCTACTAGAGTTTAAAATCAGGAGCAAACTAAGAGGGAAAATCAGATCATGGCTAAAGAATTAGAGCAAAATAAGAGTAAGAGCAAATCTGAACCGAAACAAGTTAATGAAATAAAGTTGAAATATACATGTTTGCTCACTAGTAAATCTGAAATTTCTGATTTGGATGCTAGTAAATCTATTTGCTATGAATTTCTTTGCAAAGAGGCATTATTTACATTTGAGGATATGCCTCCCTCTTTGTCCCCAATTGTTGCTAACATTTTGCAAGAGTTCTCCAACATCTTTCCACAAGACATATCACCAGGATTACCAACTATTCACGGCATAGAGCAATTGATTTGATTCTCGGTGCCTCGCTGCCCAACCGTGTGCCATACTGTACCAACCCCAAGGAGACAAAGGAATTCAGTGACAAGTACAAGAACTAATCAAAAAAGGTTATGCTGGCTACTCTCTTAGTCCATGTGTTGTTCCTGTTATTTTGGTACCCAAGAAAGATGGATCATGGCATATGTGTTGATTGTAGAGCTATCAATAATATTATTGTTCGCTATTGCCATCCTATCCCTAGGTCAAATGATATGCTTAATGAATTAAGTGGCTCTACCATGGTCTCTAAAGTTGATTTTCATATTGGTTAACACCAGATTTGAACGAAATTACGAGATTGATGTGGACATGGCTCTATAGATTCATCCACGGGTACCTCTACTTCAACCAAGTCCAAGCTCTCGAGAGGAGGAGAAACGTCAAGTGATGAAGACTTTAGGACATTGAAGCCTCCACCAATGGACATGTTGATCAAAACCAAAGAAGCATATATGAAGTCCAATGTGAAGCTTTGGCAAAAGAAGGAGCACCGAAGCCATCGAGGACTCAGTTTGGATGAGAAAGAAGGCTCCAACGGACTCCTGGACAAGATCTAATCAGCCAAGACCCCAAGAAATAGGAGAAATGGCTGGAGTTCCAATCAGAGTCGAATCCGAGTCTGACTCACACTGCTGGTCAGACCGGCCCATACAGCTGGTCAGACCGCCTGGCCAGGACTTCACGACAGAACATCGTCCACACATCGCTTTGAGAATGAACCATATGGACAGACTCAAGACTCATAGGTATGACCTTTGTGCTTAGGAAAATATCACTACTTGTAGTATTGACATGGTTAGCAATCCATTGGAAAAAAAGATCTTGGCACAGGCTCAGAATCAAAATCAAGCAAAGAACAAATCCAAACTTTCACATCCCTTTTTAATGATCCATTAAAAAATGGCCAAGATTGCATCTACTAATAGTCTACTTTCCTCCAATATCGACATCCTAAACAACATCATTCAATCTCTGCATATAAAATTTTAAACACATAATTGACACCATAAAAGGTCAACATCTAAAAATTTAAATAAGATGCATAAAGGAAACACAATAAAAAAAGAAGTGCACACCTTCATCTCAGCATTCCTAGAATTTTTCAAAATATATTTGCTTGAGATGGTGTAACCTAAAAAGTAAGAATAGATATTCAAAATAAGAACTCAATTTAACTATAAAATACAACAAGTAGCCAAATAGATATTGAAATGAAATTAAAAGAAGTATTACAGCACCAGTTTCCTCATATTCTTCAAAACACTGGATCTATTGGACCATTCAAAGAACATTCATCCTACAAATCAATTTACTGAATCAGTCAAACAACAATAATAATAGTCAACACTAAGAAGGAGAAAAAAGAAATCATACATTAGATTCATGAGTAGTATCATCAGGGACAGAAATGGACTTTTCAAAATCTGATTCATGACCGATGCTTTGCACATAACTATCATCATCAACATCATGTCTCTTCTCCTTCCCATGGTGAAGACCTGAATACAAAAATGAATGAAATTTAAAAAGAAGTAAATACGCATGACAAAATTCAGCAACATTCAGCATGATGAAATTCAGCAACATTCGGCATTAATAACCTACCAAGCAATAGGAGATGGCATGTGATAGCATGTAAACAAAATTCAAAAGTTGTACATTAACACAAAAAAATTGCACAGTATATAAAAGTGCAACTTCATCAAAATGGTACGCAACTAAAACGCAATCAAGGCCATTCTACACCAAGGAAAGAAAGCAACAACATGTGTTCACTCTCAAATCTAGAATTCTAGTGTTGGATCATTCAATAGATATGTCGTACTCTGTCATGTGGTATCAGAGCAAACCAGGTTGCTCCGTGAGAATTCTCCGATTATCTGTAGTAGTCGATTACATCTTTTACCTACATTACACTTTAGCCGAAAATAAAAAAATTAGGGTTAGTTTATTATTTTGTCCAAACCAATCTAAGCCTCACAATTTTGAATCTAGTATTTCCTTTGTTAAAATTTTGTTGCACAGGTTGTTTCAAGTTGCTTCTTAAGATTGGTTCATAGTAAAAATTTCTATAACACCCTATTTTTTCGAAACCTAAAAATTAGGGCCTTCAAAAAGATTATGTTAATAATGTCGAATAAAATGCATCCAACTAAACTTGTTGTTCACATCGTGCTTGTGTTAAATCCCAAAGCACGCACCCGTTGTAAACCTTTACCACCATGCACGACTAACCGGCCTTGCATTTCTGCCTTGAAACCATCTTTGACACCTCGACATTCGAAGCTAGCTGCCCGGCGATATTGAAACATATATGTGGCATGAATCTCTTCTTTATGCCATGATCTTTCTCTATAACCATTATTATGCCCTAATATGAAGATATGCACATATATGCTACCTTCGTATATACGTGTAAGGGCAAAACCTTATTCTCTTTTTGTGAGCAATGGGTTAACAACCTAACTTTTCGTTTGACCCCACCGCAATCCTATGCATATATATGAGTATACCATTGCTACTCCCTAAACCCTCGCCCACCGTGGCCTCCCATGATTATCCTAACCCTATTGCCACCACATATATACGCTAGATTTTCAAGCGTAAGCGCATACACTCAAAACCCTGATGAAACCTTTTGGGCGACATACAGCATACCATTTCCCCGTACCAGTGCGTATACATGAACATGCACCATATACACTAAAATCCTAACTCTGCCACCTCTTGTTTCATATCATCTCTACCATAAAGTCCAAATGCCTGAACATTAATCCTGGCAAGCTTATAAAATAATATATGTACCTCCCCTACAAGTAATTCAAAATATTTTGAATTTCCTTTTTAGCTGTCTTTGAAAAGATGGGTTAATGCCGAGAGTTTAATCTTCAGAAAATATCATATCAATGTGGGGGGATGTGTGAGGGACCCGGTATTTTAATTCAATTCAAGGAATTCACAACTAGTGAAGACGGTGACCATAGCCGCTACCTGCGATGGACTATGGCCCACCCCTGCCCCGTGCGACCAGCATACGACGCAATGCGTATGGATCACCACGGCCTGATCGAGGGATCACGATTCCAAACACATACGCCTTTCGCGTATGACTCACTTTGGCAATGGACCGTACATTCACTTTGTACTTCACTTGAATCAAAAGAAAATAACGAGTTCCTCCATATGCAACCAGCCATGCTCCCCATTTCAACATACACGCATGACAGATGGGAGGTGGGGCCATATGTTGGACAGCGAGAAATATCATCACACAAGCTCTACAATATGATAATAAAACTAGTTGTCCACATAGTGAACTTTAGAGATATATCAGTCGGCGATAACCATAAATTTAGTCAACTTTGAAATATTTACAATGCAGCGGATAAACGAAACAAAAACCCGCAGCGGTGCATCAATCGCTGCACAACAACCAACACACCCATGAGTCGAACGCAAACCGAGGAAACCATTGGACTAAGCATCATCATAAAACTCCACAACGGTTGGCTCACCTGCAAATGTCTAGGAATATCCTAGGTGAGTACAAAAAGTACTCGCAAGACTTATTCGTGCTTGATTAAATGCCCTACACATGCTTGCTACCACAGTAATTAAACATGATGCATTACCATTGAACCAATACATGGTAAACGCTATGACATTGTCCATGGCATAAGCATAAATTGTAGAGTCAAGGCATGCTTCTGGTTTCACATGAATACAAGGATGACCACGATAATTGAAATATCACATTTCTCAAATCACTCAGGGGTAGCCCACACCCCATTTAATTTATAGGTTCATCACAACAACTATTTCAGACAATCTCTTGAACCGTTACCGACAATGCGACTACCCTGAGTATAGTGAGTGCATTATCCTTGGAGTTTGCAAGGCTCCAGGGCCTGAGACTTACCTCAACTATACTCTGGCATCGATTCCCGGTAACGTCCACGCGTTAAAAGGGAAGTAACACGGGAAGTAACCTCAGGTTGGTATGGCAACAAAACTCTACTTACTTCTGGGTTGCCCTCACCTCCAATCAATACCAACCTTATTCACCGTGCACCCCCTCGGCTCTCACATCTCACCTTAACAGGTTGAGTTAATCGGGCAGCAATTGAAGTTCTCAACACAATGATATGCCCTACGCATGCTAGTGTGCTCAAATCCAACATACGATTCAAACAAGCATTCACACAGATACACAAATGAGCAGGGCATATACATAATTATAGAGAATAGAAAGAGTGCAACAAGCTCTGCTTGCCTTGGTCATAGGATTCGGAGACTTGAGTGAGCTCAATGGTTTGGGGTTCTTCCTCTTCGGGCTCTGTCGCAAGCAACACGAGACACCAGAAAGGAAACGACAAAAGAAAATGAGTTCCAGCATGTATGCATGATGGAAAATGCTAGACATGAGATGCTAAGGTATTTCGTGGATGCTAGGGGTTTATAATAAGAAACATGCCTCAATTTGAACTTATAGAATTCAATTGATTATCCTAGCAAATATATGCATGGCATATCAAGTTCAAGTTCATATTAGGGTTGGAAATAGTTAGTCATGAGGAATAGGCATGACTTAAAATAACTTATTTACGATATGACTTTGTATAGTTGGAAAGATAGAAGTTGAATTTATCTAGATTCATTTTAAATTTATTTAAGAATTAGCACATGGGAGGAATCATTAGGGTTTAAACAAGGATGACCGAAATCTTATGCGTGAGTCTTGCAAATGCATTGAACCAAGTTAAAGAAAACTTAGCAAAAATTCTGAGCATATAAATATACAATTTTTGGAACTAAGGTTACAAAGCTATAGCATTTTCAAATATGCAGCCTCTGGCATTAGCTCCTAGTACCTTAATCTTAGCAAATATAACCTGTAAGAATTTGCATAAGAATTTACTAAGCACACCCCAAAACCCACCCTCTGCCTGCCCCCTTCTCACTGAAGTGAAGTAGCTCGGAGGAGCTCCGGAGGGACCGGACTGGCTGCTGAGGGACTCCGGCCTGGACTTGAACAAGAGGGGAGGAGGAGAGGTGAGGGGAGAAGAAGAGGAAGGGAATGCGGGAAGAAGGAGGGAGGGGAGAGGAGCCGGCTCACCGGATCGGCGGCTCGAGCTCGCCGGAGCTGCAGTCGGACCCGAGGAAGACGGCGGCGCTGCAGAGGAGAGCGGCTCGGGAAGAAGAAAAAGGAGGGGATTTGGCCGGGGAGGAGAAAAAGAGGAAGAGGGGGTCCCCGGTGGCTTTTATACGGAGACCGGCGGGTTCTCCACAGAGGCACCACCGCCCTCCGTCCCCAACCGGCGATGGCGACGTGGCAACCGAAGCCTGACTCTCGAGGCTCATCCGGAAGATGACTCGGAAACAGCCCGGAGTCAGGCAGCCCGGAAGTACCGCCCGGAGGTTCCGGAGTGAACCTCCGGCCTTCACAAAACGGCCGCTCACCCTCTCTGGACTCTCTCGAAAATCAATCCGGAGTCCAGCCGGATTCCGGGCTCACCCGGAGGTCAATCCCGGAGGCTCCGGATGGGACCTCCGGTTGCACCGGGATCACCCAAATGCTCTCTGGACTCCCTCGGAAAATGGCTCGGAGACCATGCGAAATTTCCGGACAGCCCAGAGATTCAGCTCGGAGGTTCCAGATCGAACCTTTGGCCGGGCAACTCTCGCTCAACCCTCTCTGGACTCATCCGGAATTTAGTCCGGAGACTAACCCGGAATCTGGACGACTTGAAAATCCAACCCGGAAGCTCCAGATTAAATTTCCGGTAGAACCGACTTTCTTCTCTGGACTAATCCGGAAGTTAACTCGGAGGCCACCCGGAATCCGAGTATCCGGAGGTTCCGCTCAGAGGTTCCGGACCAACTTCCGGATGAACACAGAGAGCTAAAGCTTGCACATAAAATTATTGTTGGAATATAGGACCAAAATAAGTTTGAGTTTTTGGTGGTTATCCAAATAAGTTGATTGGTGTTAATTTACAAAAATTGAGTTTTGAGGATGAGATATGTAGATATTCTATAAAACATAACTTTTCAATATTCAAGTTTGTGCAAAGGTTGTGCATGGATGATGCCATGTATGCATGAAGAACGCAAGAACTTATTTATAGGGTAGAATGGGTGTTACAGGATGTAATTAAAGTTATATGTACCTCAAATACATGATCACCATCCTAGTTGTTCTCAAGGATTCAAAAGAAATGATGATTTCCGTTGCATTTGAGTCAAACTTAAATTCTACCATTTTAAACGTTTCAAAAATCCTAAAATTTATTATGAAGTACACTCTGGGTGATTTGAATCCATTTTGGCAAATAAAATCTATTGCCTCCATGTAAATTTTATCTCCCGAAAGTCCAGAGAAAATCTCTCTATTCCTTACTGTTCTTCCCCTCTATATGTTCCTTGTTGACTTTTCTCTGTCTTGCTAAAGCTACCCAAGCTGTACCAACCGACCTCCTCTCTTTTTCTTCCCACCTTCTTCTTCCTCATGCTCCGTTCTCTGTTGCCAGCACTACTCCCCAAGCCACGCAACGCCATGCCATTCATCGCCAATGGAAATTCGGTGCCTAACTCCTACTGTACTCCCATGACACCTCTCCCTTGCACCGGCCACCTCCCCCCCACAATTACTTCCTCCCTGTTCCTATTTAATTCCCTCGGGTCTATAAAGAGCTCGAGCTCCCACCTGCTCCTGGCTTGTTCTCCATCTCCACAAGCCCCCAACCTCCTCTGTCCCCGAGCTGCCATCTCCTCATTGCCTTCCTCCCCATTGATTCCTTCAAACCTGAGCTCCTACCAGCCATGTTTGCACGAGCAGCCTCTTCTCCCCCATTCCTCACTCTGGCCGAGTGCCCAATCTCCTCCCTCGCTACTCCCTGAGCTGCTCACCACCCTCATTCAGTTCCATCCCTCCTAGAGCTCTCCCCCACAAGCACCACGCTGCCTTAGCCCTCCATCCTCGGCTTCGGTCAGAGACCCCGCCACGACTAACCCGTGCCCCCGTTTTACTCTTGCCTCTCTATGCCCTGCTTGCACCCGAGAAGGCCCCCTCCCTTCTTCCTGATGCGGACATCGCCATGGTTAACACGTCGTTAAGCTATTCAACCTATTCAACTTCTATTGACACGTGTATGGATCCCTATTTGACACGACATGGTATGAAAAGGTGAATCTTCTCCTTTACACGTGCCATCTAATCGTACCTTGAATGGTATGCTACCTAATGCTTTAACTCTAAATATGCCAAGGTACGAGGGACCGACCAAGAGGGAGGACAAAGGAACCAAGTGGAAGAAGAACCTGAGCTACCTGGAATGCATGTCCGGACATTCCAGACAAGGGAGGCCGGATACTCCGGACATCCCAATCCCGGAAGCACCGAACTCCCACTACACATTCGGACATTCCGGGAATCAAACCCAGAGTCTCCGGACGCCCTCCACTAGGAGTGTGCTCCTCTCGGGATGGTACCCGGACATTCCGGAACCAGACCCGGAAACTCCGGATGGGTGGCCGAGAACACCATGCCCCAGCTCCACGACCGGACACTCCGGATCTCAGCCCCGGAGGCTCCGGAAGACCACTCCCGGGAGTGTCAGCTCCAACCCTCTGGACGTCCACTGATCAAGACGTCCGGACATTCCAGGAAAGTTACCCCAGAATGTTCGGGCACCACGTCCGGACATTCCGGGCAAGGTACACCAGATTGTCCGGGCGCACTGTTTGCACACAGTAACGGGCCGAGGCCCATGTAATAAGATGGCTTAGCCTCCAAGGGTTACGGGGTTAGGACTATAAATACCCATACCCAAACCCTAATTTAGATTAGACTTGTTTTTAGACTTAAGTAGAGCTTTGCTCCTAATCTAGGGTTTCATCCCTCTAGATTTGAAGTTCCGCCCTAGGCCTTTCTTTCCTTTGGATTGAACGGATCGGCGTGCGCGTCCGAGTGGTAAACGTGGCATTCAATTGAGAGGTTTGTTGAACTAGTCTCCAAAGGCTTTTCCATTGGGGTTTTTTGTTGGGGTGGGTTTCCAATTAGGCTTGCCTAGTTATCCAATCCAAATCGTGAAGATCGGGAGCCACCGTATCAACTTGGTATCAAAGCTCTAGGTTTTCACGATTTGGATTTGTATCCCCTCTTTCTTCTACCCCCAATTGCTAGCTTTGTTTTGGGTTTTCTTGCCTATTTCGAAAACCCCACAAAAAGAGCCCGATTTGAAATCTTGATGCAATTCGGAGTTTTGGGTGAGCTTTGGTTGGTTTTGATCCATTAGATCGTTGCTATACTTGTTGATCTAACCTCCTGTTGTGTTGCCTTGGCCTATTTTTTCCCTCTCCGATTTGTGATTTTTCGGTCCGCCCCTGTTCAGATCAGACACGTCCCAGCACATCCGGAGTATCTGGCCCTTGGGCCCGGAGTCTCCAGCCTGTGGCAGCCAAATTTAGCCGCTCTCGGGTGGTAACCCGGAGTATCCAGAAAACTTACCCCAGAATCTCTGGCCTCACCTGGAGTGTCCGAACCAAGTTGCCCGAAATCTCCGGACAAAGCATTTCCAGTTTACATCACGCAAGGTAAAACCATCTACCTTGCCCTCTTTCTTTGTGAGCCAACATCCTCCTTTGCGACAACTTTGAACCTATGAAGACTAGCTCATCGATGATTGCTTGGGCTTTGCGCACTTGATACTACCTAGAATACCCCGAGCAAAATTGTAAGCGCTAGTTGTTCTTGTAGGTCTTGGCTCAAAGAAAGAAAAGGAAGGAAAAAGTAAGTACAAAAAAAATAGAAAAAAAGAAGAAGAAAGAAAGTGCCTTATCTTTTGTAGGAAAGCGCAAAACTCGAAAGGCTCCAAGTAGGCAAGTGGTACAAGTGTGCAAATCCGTAGCCCTATAAACTTTGCGATCGAGCTAGTGTCTTTCTTTGTATTTGTACAACACCAACTTATAGTCTTCGCTAGGAACATCTTGTACTAGCTCACTTTCTTGGTTGCACAAATCCCATTATCATCGTGTGTGAGTTGTTTGAGCTTCGCTTATATCCTTGAGATCAACTCTTATTGCATTGTTTCTATTATGAGTTATTACTAATCTTTGCAATATCTCATTATCCAATTGTTTAGTTTGTGTGTTGTGCTAACCTTTTCCGAGCTCCACATAAGCCATTGTGTGTGGTAGTTTTTGGGATTTGGAACCTTGTAAACTACCTCTTGAGGGTCACCTTTTCTCCGGCAGGCCTCCGATCCCTCAATCCAAGGAAGACATGGACTTTGGTGGTAAGTGAGGTGAGCAAAAAGCGTAGGGTTCCAACTTCCACATACACCACATACATATATCCTTTGTGCTTGCATCTTAACCATGTTTAGGTTTGACCACGAAACGGATGCCAATAAGGAGAGACAAGGACAAGGGGGAACACGGCACACTACAACATCATTTCGAGCCTCGTGATCTTCAACGAATGAGGCGAGTAATCCATGTTCATCTCCATCAAGGGACTTCACCGACAAGAACCTCGATGTCCGAAGCCTCAAAGGCGTGAGGAGAAGTCATCATCAACGGACAGATGAGGATGGAGGAAGCCGTACAAGCACACACCGCCAAGAAGCTCCTCGACGACAAGGTTGCCATGATGGTGAAGCGAACAAGCTTGGCAAGCCGAAGACCACCATGCCCAAATTCGTCCAGACAAAGTTCCCCGGTGACCAAGAGCCCGAAGACTACATAGAGATTTCATTCTATGGGACTCAAGATTCGGAGGAGTACCTTGAGTGGGAATGGCGGATGGAGAAGTTCCTCAAGCTTCAACGAGTACCCCCAATTGAAGATGTCAAACGAGCCACAATGGACTTCCACGACTATGCTTCAAGATGGTGGCATCTACTTCCCATGAAGGAACTCATCATCGATTGGACAAGCTTGAAGACGCTCATGCGAGATGAGTTCGTGCCACCCAAGTACTCAAGGGAGCTACTTCTCCAAGTAGAGCACATCAAGCAAGAGGACAAGTCGGTCCATGTATACTTCAATGAGATGAAGTGTGCAATGCGACGAGCCAGCGGCTTTAGTACAAGAATGGAGATAAGGTATCTTGAGGATGGATCGAACTTGGATATTGTTTCATCACTCCCTCTCAAGAACTTCAAAGGCTTGCTAGACCTCTTGGAAGGTGCTCTCGAGGCAGAGAAGTGCGTCAAGGCGATGGCGAACAAGTTTCTTGAGATGCGACCTTTGGAGGAGCCAAGGGAGACAGAGAATGTGCTAAAGCCACTCAAGAAGCAAAGTCAGAGTAGCACAGCGAAGCCACTCATGATTCAACCTATGGAGGCGAGTACCAAAATGGTCAAGCATGGGATTTTCCCTTCGACCAAGGTGGTGAGCGGTGCTATCCAAGATGGTGCTTGCACTCTTGGAGGCGAGGCGAATGAGCACATGATCGAGCATGGGATTTTCCTTTCGATCAAGGAGGCGCATGGAGATGAATGCACCAAGAATAACCCCACCATATCAACTTGCAATAGAGACGAGATGCAGTCAATCCTATGTGAGGATGAGAGCCACATAGCCATCCTGAGTGAGAGTAGTAAAGAGCAAGAGTTGTGTGACTCCACCAAATTGAGATTGAGTGCATCCCCATGGAGAGTGAGAGAGAAACACCACAAGAGTTGAGAAAGGTAGTTGATAGGTTAAGTGAGGTCATTTCAAAGACTAACTACTTACCCTCTCCTTTTAGTATTGTTTCTCACTTGGTGCAGGATTCGGAGGTCCAAGCGATGCCCATTCTCCACAAGATGGTCCTACCATTGGAGGTGAAGGAAATCAGCCCGGTGGGAGATGATGAACTTACCACCCCATGGTTACAACATGATGAAGAAGGTGGTTTCAAGGAAGCAATACCACCTCCAACACCTGTATCGACTGAGGAGGACATGATAGTTTCACCAGAGCATGTACATAATGTTGATTACTTGCATGACGTGCATGAACCTATTTTTTCTTCTCATGCTAACTTGATTCTTTCATGTGACAAATTGCTTGCAAATCATGTTGATCATGTGGAGTTAGACATGATGAAGTGCTTAGTAGGATGTCTCTTGATCAATCCATATGTCATGTCATGTTTGATAATCCCATTACCTTGTTTAGTGCTAAGGATAAGATTTCTGAAATCACTTCTTTGAAATCTTTTAATAGCACCTATGCTTACCATTACAAGTTCCATTTGATTGGTGAATATGGCATAGATGGCAAGTTTCTCGTATGTGGCGTGTGTATTACTTCTAACGAAATTGCCATGTTGAAATTGCATATTTTGGGCAATCTATTTTATATACCATGCCATGAACACGTTCCCATGCATGATGATGATAATGCCATTTGTGTTGCAAGAAACAAGATGACTACTTGTTTTTTTCAAAAGATTTCTTGCAATTGTGTCCATATCTTCAATGAGCCTTATAATGAACATTTTCAAATTTCTCCTTCTCTTGCAACCAATATGTTGAACACTTGCTCTTTCTGAAGATTTGCTTGCAACCAAGATAATATGCTTGAAAATGGAAAGGTCCCTAAAACTTTCTCATACACCTTAGGAGAATTTGATAAAATGAATGTGAAATATGCTCATATGATTTGCTTGCACAACATGGATAACATGATTAGAGGTGTCGTGGGCATCAACTTTGATTCATCATGTTCACCATACAATTTAAATTCGACTAGTGTTGTACCCAACAAAGGTCAAGCGCATATAAAATATTTGTATAATTTTGACCATGTGTGGGAACATGATGGGGAAAATATAAAGAACACATATAACATTCGAGAAACCATGACGCATATGAGTAACAAGATACATTCTACATGCATCATTAGTTCTGGTAGTGCTGAGCAAAACAAGGGACACGTCATGATGGATGACATGTACATATACCATGCATACACATTATATTTGCTATACATTTTGTGTGCTAATTGTGGTGTGCAAAAGAAGAACCACGTCATGATCAATGACGTATTCATCTACCACGCATACACGATATTTGTTTTTTCTAGTGATGGTGCAGGAAACAATGTCTACATCTCCAACTCTGAACAACAAGAGCTAAACAAAGGAGCTCAAGAGAGCTACTTAAGCATAAGCTCTCATGACTTGTTCAAGCCCAATACCCCAGGAAGACAAGAGATAACAAGGAGAGCACGAAGAAACCTCACCAAGGTGAATTCTTTCCCTTGTGATAACCCTCTCATAAGCATTAAGGATGGCCTAATCTTTGAGTGTTGTTTCTTCTTCATTGTCAGCTTGATGTACATCATGGAAGGAGAAATAACACCATGGAGAACCAACCACAAGGGAGACGTCGGTGCGAGGTATCAAAGGGAAGAAGCTTGGACATCGTCCCTCTTGAGCATTGAAGGAGCGGAGTCGAGGACGACTCCTTTTCAAGAACGGGGGAATGATGCGGACATCACCATGGTTAACACGTCGTTAAGCTATTCAACTTCTATTGACACGTGTATGGATCCCTATTTGACAAGACATGGCATGAAAAGGTGAATCTTCCCCTTTACACGTGCCCATCTAATCATACCTTGAATGGTATGCTACCTAATGCTTTAACTCTAAATATGCCAAGGTACGAGGGACCAACCAAGAGGGAGAACAAAGGAACCAAGTGGAAGAAGAACCTGGGCTGTCTAGAATGCATGTCCGGACATTTCGGACAAGGGAGGCCGGATACTCCAGACATCCCAATCCCGGAAGCACCGAACTCCCACTACACATCCGGACATTCCGGGAATCAAACCCAGAGTCTCCGGACGCCCTCCACCAGGAGTGTGCTCCTCTCGGGATGGTACTCGGACATTTCGGAACCAGACCCAGAAACTCCGGATGGGTGGCCAAGAATACCATGCCCCAGCTCCACGACCGGACACTCCGGATCTCAGCCCCGGAGGCTTCGGAAGACCACTGCCCGGAGTGTCAGCTCCAACCCTCCGGACGTCCACTGATCAAGACATCCGGACATTCCGGGAAAGTTATCCCGGAATGTCCAGGCACCACGTCCGGACATTCCGGGCAAGGTACCCCGGAATGTCTGGGCGCACTGTTTGTGCACAGTAACGGGCCGAGGCCCATGTAATGAGATGGCTTAGCCTCCAAGGGTTATGGGGTTAGGACTATAAATACCCATACCCAAACCCTAATTGAGATTAGACTTGTTTTTAGACTTAAGTAGAGCTTTGCTCCTAATCTAGGGTTTCATCCCTCTAGATTTGGAGTTCCACCCTAGGCCTTTCTTTCCTTTGGATTGAACGGATCGATGTGTGCCTCCGAGTGGTAAACGTGGCATTCAATTGGGAGGTTTGTTTAATTGGTTCCTAGTCTCCAAAGGCTTTCCCATTGGGGTTTGTTGTTGGGGTGGGTTTCCAATTAGGCTTGCCTAGTTATCCAATCCAAATCGTGAAGATTGGGAGCCACTATATCACTTCCCCACAACTAGCATCAATAGCCACTGCAACCATCCAGCATGACCTTGCCTGCTCCGGTGACCTTCCGCTCCTCCCGCTTTTCTCTCTACCGCATCACCGGGTCCGGCGCGCCTCATTGACCCACTCCCTCCTCTTTTCTTGCAGTGCTAGCTGCCGGCAGAGAGCATCACCGAGGATGGAGCTGTCAGCAAGATCTACATGGCAGCCTCACCCTCACCCTGGTGAAACCCAGTTGTGGGACCATCGGCTACCACCTAGCCTCGCCGCCTGGGTTGAAACTAGTCACCGGCGCTGGCCTCGACACCGCTGCCGGTAAAACGCCCCCACCAGAGAACCTCCCGAGCCACCGCCCTTCCTTTCGATTCCACTACCAGCACACGCGTTCCTTGAGTTACCACCGCCGGCGAGCCCTCCAAGACCGCCGCTATTGCTTTTCTCCCTTCCCTCCTAAGCCTTCTCTCTCCCTAGTCTTATCCTGCCAATGCGCATGGTTAAAAGAAAAAGAAAACAAAACAAAAAGATCAGTCAGGATATGCCACTACTACCACAGGCCCGCAATCCTCTCTAGCCCGCGCGGCCCACAGCTTAAGTGGAAGTGCCTTCCCCGATTACGTTTGCCCTTTCTGGAGGCAGACTGCCCCTGCTACCTATGCCAAAGTACTCCCTCCCGAGCTCCCTCCATTCTCCGCTTTCCTGATGCCAGAGGTGCTAACTCGATCTATGCCTTCAACATCACCCCTCCTTTTCCGGCAGGATCTCCCCTCTTTGTTGTTTCCCTCCGGCAAGAGCTTCGATCACTCATATCTCTCTCATCGTAATTCCAAATGACCTAATTATTTTTCCTGACTTCCTAAAACTTCATAAACTCTATACTAGTATCATTTTCATAAATTTTGGAAATACTTTAAAATTTGAATTTAGTTATAGTTCCAAAATGCATGTCATCCATATAACCCCCATTTTTAATTCCAAATACCTCCAATCTTTTCCTAAAATGTTCAAAAACAAAATCTGGTATTCTGATTCCACTGGTACAAGGAAACCAAAATATTTTGCACTTAAAACCATAACAATTATAAAACCCTAGATTTCTCCATGATCCTCAGTGCATATATTTTGATGTACTTCCCCAAACAACTACCACGAAAAGCTTCTGAAATATTGCCAAGGTCATCCCCTGCCCTCTAAGACTAACTTAAATATGGAGACCAAGGACATCTGAGGTACCAATCAGTTATTGAACAAATAAGTTAGGTTTCCTATTCCTCAAGAAATCCTTATTTCATGTGATGCTAGTTCCTTCTCGCCTCTCTAAAAACCCTAATACACATGTAAGCCTAGAGCACATATTTCAAGAATTCATAAGTGTATGTTTGGTTCCTATTTGGATCTTCCTTGCACCATTATTTATTCACTGTCTTTCCGATGTGTAGTTCTGACGTTACAACAAATCGCACAAGGGAAACCATGGAGCCGTCGTATCAAGTTCAAGCCGAAAGCTGGCCAATATTGCCACGCAAGCATTTCCACTTTGATCATTGTGAGCCATGTGATGACATAAACTATATATGTGATGAATATTTTGCCATACTTTGTTTTGTCGGATTTGGATATTCAGTTGCATGAATTCATTGACTGTTGGTTTGGATAATTGACTATGTGGTTGATTGAGTTTCTCAATTTGTCTCAAGGAAAAATTGAGTGGATGAAGGATTTTTCTCGACTGACTTGGGTCAAGTGGAAAACTTGTGCTCGCAACACTTTGCTTGGTCTATTGTGTGCAGGTGCGAGTTGGGTGCGGTGATGGTTTGGCTATATGGACCGGTATGAGGCTTGGAGGGCTGAGATGCGGTCAAGGAGGTGGCGACAACATCGTGCGGCTTAAAAGCATGTACGTAGAGGACAAGAAAGCGGGTGGAGACGAGACGTGAGGATCAAGTCAGTGCGTGGGCGTTTTGGTAAAAATGCAGAATCTACCGAAGCATAACCAAGAAACTGCGATGGAGGCCGGGAAGCGGTTTAGGGCTAGTTGCTTAGGGTAGAAGGAAAGATGGATGGTGGATGAGTCACTTAGACGCTTTGTGATGCGTACTAAGTGCTCATACCATCTAAGTGGGCTTAAGGCCCAAGTGGTGGGAGGTATGCCTCCACCACTATATAAGGAGGGGTAAGAGGTGCTTATCCCTTAACCTTTTGTATGCATTGTGAAAACCCTTGTTAGGGGCTGCTCAAAAGAGCTTTGGTCTAATCATGAGAGGCCTTTGAAACAGCAAGAAAATCCACGAAAATGCAATACAAAAAGATTTTCTTAATTTCTTTGTGTTCTTGAGTTATTTCCTTCATTAGCTCTTTTGGATTTTTGTTTTCTTACTTTTCCTGTGGATTGATCCGTGGTATGGCAAGTAAGTGATGGGGAGATCATCTCTATACTGATCCCATCCAAGCATACCCAAGGATTCAACCTTTCCCTCCTCCATTTCGAGTTTTCTTGGAAAAGAAGCAAGAAATGGGATTTTCATGATTAATCTTTGTAGTGGGTTTGATCTTGTGATTTGGGGTTTGGAATAGGTTACTGGGACATGCGAGATGATACCATATTGATTTGAGATCAAGATTCCTCACGAGCTTCCTTTTCTCCCAAAATTTCTCTTTTTCTCACTTCTAGGGCTGATTGGAGAAAAGAGGGTAAAGGTCTGACTTGAGAAGTTTTTATGGAGATAAACACTTGATTTAGACTCACAAGACCTTCCTACACCTCTCTGTCAAATTTGGTTTGATTTGGTTGGGTAGATTTTGAATTGGTTCAAAAATTGAATTGAAATCACAGTTCTGGACTAATCTGCCTTTCACACAGCTGTCACCCAGCTGTGTCACCCAGCTGTGACACTTAGCTGTGCCACACAGCTGTGTCACACAGCTGTGCCAACGGTGTGAGTTACTGCTGCTGCTTCGGACGTGCAATGTTTTGATCATAACTTTTGCGTCCGAACTCGGAATTCGGTGAACTTGGACTCATTTCGAAGCTATCGACGAGCTCCATGTCACCAAGGACATTTGAGGATTTTTCCGCTGAGCCAGCTGTGTCACCCAACTGTGTGACACAGCTGTGTCACCGGTGTGAGACACAGCTCTTCCAGTTTTCGGTGTTTTGTGGAGTTATTTTCGCTGCGTCTTTTCTATCACTTACAGTAGCACCTCAGTTGCTATTTGTATTTGAGTTTGAAGAAGAATTTTCAAGAAACCGACATTCACCCCCCCTCTGTCGTGTAATGACCCATTCTTGTAACTATGTATTTTAGACCTCTTAAAGTCTAAGCGAAATAAAGCCGAAGAAGTTTGCATCTCATATCCTCATATCGAGCATTGGGAATGTTGCATTTAGCTAAAAAAAAATGCATACGCCGAAAACCCTTAACCTTAACCCCGGATCTATTCCATGACATGGTGGAAACAAATGCCACAAAATTCCATATTGAATTTTTAAAATATCTTCCTGAGCTCCTAAAATGCTATTTAACCAAGGTTGATTTCCAACTAACCCTAATTCTAGTTTAGTTAACATAAATGCTAACGGGTTCTGATTTTAACACTAACCGTGGCAAGCAGCATTTATCCTGGAGTTTGCATAAAATTTACAGAGATTCAATTTCTCTTTTGAATGAGTGGCAAGCTGAATGTGAGCTGAAATTAAAATACAAAAAAAAAGAAGAAAAGGTAGAAGCCTCCCTTGCCGCAACGGGCCTTGGCCCATTTCCTTCCCTAGCGCCCAGCACTCCGCGCCACGCCCGCCTCCTCTCTTCCCCAGCACGCCGCCGCACCCCTCTGCTGCCAGGCGGGGCCCATCCGCAGACCCCCGCCGCCACGCGGCGCCGGTGAGGACGCGCGTCCAGCACCGGCGTACTCCCCCTTTTTTCTCCCTTGCCCGAGCTCACTGAAAACGCCCCCCACCTCGGGCGCTCCGGGCTTTTCCCCTCTTCATTGCCGCCGCCCCGCCTCCAGCACCAGCCGGCGAGCCACCGCGCGCCCCTGAAGCCTCTCCGCCATTGGCGAGCCGCCAGCTAGCCAGCCAGCCCATCCGCCACTCCACCCGCATCTTCCATCGGCGCCAGCGCCCTAGGGTGGGCCGCCATCGCCGGTCGACCGCCTCGCCTTCGGTTGGTCCCCTCCATCGCGCCCTAGGTGGCCCGCCGCCATCATCGGTGGCTCATCGGCGCCGAGCCTCCCCGGTGCTCCCCTTTTCTCCCAACACCGCCGGAAGCTCCGCCCGCCCAACCGCCGACACCAGTGCGCCTCCGCCGCTCCCCGCCTCGTCCTCCCTCCGCCCCATCGTCGGCTACGCCCCCACGCCCGACCGCACCGGCCGGCCGAGCCAACTCCAGAACCTCGCCGAGCTCGAGCTGCTATTCTGCCGCCGCCGTCGACCTCGTCTTCCCCGAGAGCACCGCCAAGCCACCCCTTGGTTCCTCCGCGGCAAATCGCCCTCGAAGCTCAGCCCCTCTTTCGACGAAGCAAATTACCGCAGTCGACCTTAGCGGCTTCTTCACCACCGTCTTGAGCCGACAGCTTCTATGCCCCAGCTCCCCCTGCTCCAGGGTGAGCTTTGCTCACGTACACATTAGATTCAATTGATACATGTTAATCATTAACAAGTTAGTGCAAATCAATCATTCACCAGCACAACTAATTCAGTCGTGGGAAGCATGTCGGATCTAGACAAATGTTAAACATCGATTAGTACAATTAAATGCAACCGGCTGTACTCGATATACTTCATGCTGATGCCTACTCGGTTGGTTTTGATATACATTTATATGTGTGTTCAGGTGAACCCAATGTTTAGTAGTTAATGTCTTAGCAGCTAATAAGCGATTAACATCTTGTATACAATGGAATCCATGTCGGTTAGAACCTGTTTAACCCGTTAATAAAAGTGATTCCTACCTGTCCTAAAGCAGCATAGAATTGTGTGATGAAGACTTAAGCTAATGACCTCTATGATCAGCTCACTAATTTCCTTTGTGTCTGAGTATTAACCACGATTAGTTGCTGATCAATGCTAATTACTCTAAGGATGGGTTAAGGGATAGCTAACCATGATCAGCTGGTCCGTGACCCAATGCATTTTGTTCAGACACTCTCACGACTTTAGTTAATGAACTAACCAACCGAATGACGCGTCTCTGTGCCTCCATGACTTTAAGTCAAAATTTTAAAATGTTAGTTACCTTGACACCTCCTTAACAAGCCATGATTGGGTTGCTAGGAAATACTAACCGCCTAATGCATGTTAAGTCTGATCCAGACGCACTCGATCCTATTTAACGATCTACTTATTCCTACTTAGAGGTTTAACCTTCCAAGGTTCTAACTGATACCCGTGCGCCGTGACTCCTGCTAAGACATTAGGAAAGCTAACTAAGTGCACCGATTATTGAACCCCTAACCATCTCCCGGGAAGTTGGCTGCCATCTAACATATTGCTGATTTCATACACATCCAGAGACAAGACCGTAGTTAAGACAAGATCAGTTAAAGCTAGGCTTGGTTGGTATACCTAATATTAGAGATGCTTGGCTAATCCAAAATACTAGATACATAATCAACTAATCAGTGTGTCTTGCCGTAGGGACAAAACTAATAAGCTTAATCATTAGCCATTAGTAAGGTTCAGACATATCAATGCACCCCTAGCTTTAATAACCAGTTGTCGTAACTATGTCTGATTAGTTCTTTAGTTACACTAATATCTGATGGTTAGCTCAATTGGTTAATTCTGGGTATTTTGAAATGTTCCATTTATTCGTTAACCAGTGAGTAGCTCATTTGATGAATACACAAATCAAATCGTGAGCTACCATGTATCTGGTCAGTGGACTAAAACCATGAAGTATATTAGTGACCTGATAACAAGTGAGTAGCTGTCTAGTAGCTGATGTTATCAGACATTCGTAAGGCGCCATTCTAATGATCTGCAACAAAGATTAAACATTTTCTTAATTTATAGTGAAGCCAGATTGACCATTGTTTAGTTTAAATCAACCAAATATGCCATGACTAGTAGAAGCATTCTAGTTTAATGTAAACTTATTTCCTCAACTGAGAAGAAAACAGGAAAAGCTAAATTTGATTAAACTCGTAGAAAATGTATACGACCTATAAATACATGTGTACTAGAGAATTTAGCTTAACAGTCAAAGTTAAAATGATTGGCGTCACAATTCGTCTACGAACCATTATATAATCCTGACACCATGCTCTCCCATGCCACCTCTATGAATAATTTAAAGGTTACAAATCTCTCTCAAGTTCAATCGTGAACACCTTAAAAACATTACAACCTAGAACTATAGAACCCCAAACTAAACAATTCAAATTGCATTAGTTTCATATAGGCATCCTCTACCTGTTAGGGTGCACTTCATGCATTTTTGAACCTTTATACTTGCTGGTTTTGACTAAAGTTCTTTACTGCTTTATTTCAGTATTTTGGGTTTCAATTCGATAGAATCGAGCAACGAGGAATATAACGAAGCTGAATATTATTGTGATCCAGATCAAACTCAGCAAGGCAAGTTCACAAAGTGGCTCGCTAAGATTCCTTTAATTCTTTTCATGCTATGTTTGTGATTTGGATGAAATACTTGATTGCTATGTTTGATGATGATATGTTATGTGATGGCGAATCACTAGCATGTTAGGTTCAATTGTGTTGCAAGGTCAGCGGTGACCTTTTAATTGGACTAACAAATAATGGAACCCTAAAAGGTGAGCTGTGAGAGCCGGGGTACCGACGCCTACAGATGGATCGGCTAGGTGAACCTAGACCGATACTGGTTCGTAGGGCTTTACCCGTCACCTGCGGCGGGAATGATTGTGATAGAAGTGGGAAGTCACAGTTGCGCAACCCTGAACTTACACCCTATCAATTCATTTTCCGCGTTGGGCAAGTTCGGATAGTTCAGCCCAACTACACACTTGGCTATACTCTGATCGAGTTAGTCAGACCTTGAGACCAAGCCCTGTTGGGTTGGCTCAAACAATTGGTTGAAACCTGTTTGGTTCAACTAGAAATCGAAATCAAATTGTCTGTTTGACATTGATGTAATGATTAACTTTGGAATTCTGTCTGAATTTCACTTGCTCATGGATTTGGTTCAAATAGAATTCTGCTTGAATTGCTATATGTTCAAATCTGAAATTGAATCCTTGCTTGGATTGCTGTATGCAAAATCTGAAATCTAACTTGGACATGATGGTACATATGGATATTGGCTTATCAATTATGTTCATGTCAAGTTACTTGTTTATGTTAATGTGCAATGCTAGTCTTTCTTCCATGTCATATGCTATGCTGAAATTGAATTGGGATGAGTCTATAAATGTGACTTGCAAGTACGAAAGTACTTACGGAATTCGATTCCGAACTTGTTGCAGGAGACCCTAGTGTCGGTGAGTACTACAATGCTGAAAATGCCGATACAGATGCTTAGGTTCTAGTTTATCCTTCACGGTCGAATGTTGTGGGTTTTGAATCTTCATATGGGGATGGTGGGGCTGCCATCCCATGATTTTACTTTTGTCATGTTTGCTGTTTTTGGATCTCGAAGACTTGTAAACAGTCTTCGAGCTGTAGATTATATGTTGTTTAACCTCTCTCGGGTAAGAGGAACTTATGTACCTTTAACTCCTCCTTATTAGAGTTTGAACTGTGATATGAAGTTGTTATCTATGATCGATCCATATACAGTGCGTGTATGTTGAAGTGTATGGATTCGGTCGTAAAGGAGTAATGCTTTCTCTTAGTACTCATTTCGTGAAGTGTTATCGGTCGAGTGACCCGCTAGTTGAGATGCAGTGCTGGCTAGGGATGGTGTGGATAGTCGTACCGGGCTCTCGAGCGACCCACTAGTCTTCGGGCTAAGTTAGGGTGAGGGTACGACTGTCGGGCTCCTCCGACTTCATTTTACGTTATGGGCTTAAGAGCAGCGTTAAACCTTTACCGGGCTTTGGAATTGTATGTGGTTCCGGGAAGTTTATTCGCTTCCGGCCGGCTTGACCCACGGTGATAGATACATACGACAAATGCACGTATGGTATGTGTGTCCGGTGTCGGGTTACCCAACGGTGATAGATACATACGACGTAAGCGCGTATGGTATGTTGGGTGACTTCTCGGTCCTTGGCGACTATCATTCCCTAATCATATGGAATTCCCGGGTCCGTGACATGTCGGAAGCCACCGATCCAACAAGTGGTATCAGAGCCCGGTCTCGCTTCTTTATAAGCTTTGACCGGCTTTGCGAGTCATGGCTTCCCACGGATACTCGACTCGTCTTCCTTCTTCAATGGCACGGACTGGGAGTTCTGGAAAAATAAAGTGAGAATCTTTATCCAGTCAGAGGGGCTTGCTATTTGGCAAATCATCGAAAGGGACTTTGCTCTTTCTGCAGAAGTAACGGTTGCAAATTTGGTGGATGTTGAAAACAATTGTAAGGCCATCAACTATTTGCTCTCTAGTTTGGATACGAAGGAGCATGAGCGGGTTGCTCATCTTGATACCGCTCACAAGATTTGGTCAACCTTGATCACCTACCATGAGGGATCCAACCAAGTCAAAATTACTCGAGCGGATCAATACAGAGTTGAATACAATCGTTTTGAGCAACACTCTAGGGAATCCATTTCTGAGCTTTTTGAGAGATTTGAAAGGATTGTGAACAAGCTCAGGAGTGTGGGAGTGAGGTATTCTGACTCAGAGATGGCTAGGTATGTGTTGAACACATTAGAGCCTGCTTTTGAAGTGTGGAAGATTGCCATCCAAGAGTCCGCCAATCTTGCCACTCTCACACTCGATCATCTGTTCTCCAAGCTCTCTACTCATGAGATCACTTCAGAGAACAGAAGTGGTTCAAAGACCAAGAATTTGGCTCTTGTTGGGAACACTTCCTCGGATCCATCGGGGAAGTGTCTCCTAGTGTCAACTCTGACACTTGCATGATTTCCTCTTCCCATGGACTATCTCTTGCTGCCTTGTCTTCCTTGTCCGATGATCAACTTGAATCTCTTCCCGTGGATGAGCTCGCGTTATTTGCAAAACGCTTCTCTAGGGTATACAAGAATGTGAGAAATAGGAGAAGGAAATCCTCGGAGTGTCCCAATCCTAAAGAGAGAAACAAGTTTGCTTCTAAGTTTCAGGACAAGAGGAAGAACAAATTTGGATCAAGGCCCAAGATGCGTGAGGCGGAGAAGAACCTTCGTCGAGCTCTCGCCGCCTTTGGAGATAGCGATACCAGCACCAACTCTTCTTCATCTTCCTCTTCCTCAAGCGAGGATGAACTGGAGCCGCCCAAGCACAAGAAGAAAGGGAAGAAGAAGGTAGAACATGGCTTCACTAGCATGTGCTTCATGGCGAGATCCGAAGAAGAGAGTGAGGATGAAGATCTTGAGAGTGATGTAAGTTGCACTTTCGATGAGCTCAGTGTTAGGCATGATAAACAGCTTGATATGTTTGATGTGTAAAATGATGCCTTGTTTGCTTCAATCAAGAAATCTAAAGACCTGACTAAGAAAGTTAATTCTCTTACAGTAGAAATTACTAAACTGAAAAATAGTGATGATGAGTGTGCTAGTTGTGATGTTTTACACAAAGAATTTCTTGAAGCTAAAGATGCTCATGCTAGTGTAAGTGAATTGCTCAAGTCATCCATGATTAAAATTGATAAACTTAAGTCGAGCCCGTGCTCCTTTTGTACCTCTAAAAATGATGACTTAGACTCTCTCAAGAAAGAAATTGACATGCTCAAGGCTTCACATGCTAGTTTGCCCTCTTGTGGATCTCTAGGATGTTCCTCTAGCTTAGCACCTCTGAATGAATTGAATGAGATGAAATTGTGCTTTGCTCTAGGTTTCATGTTGCATACTTTCGTCATCCAAGAGCTTATGGTCTATAAGGACAATCTAGCCAAGCTTAAAACTGTTTATCTTGCTGGATGCATTGTTTACTCATTTCATGCTAAGGAACTCAAAAATGCTAAGAATCAACTTCCTAGCATTAGTTCTAAGAGCACTCAAGAACCTTCTTCATGTTTAAGATGCAAGTATTTGGAAGGTAGAAATAAAGAATTGAATCAATCTGTGCTAGAGATGAGGAGACCTGTATGTGATAAATGCTCTGAATTAGTTGAAGAAAATCAGGATCTAGGAAGACACATTTCTGAACGTTACAGAAAACTCACTTTGGCTAATGCTACTGCTTCTAAGCTACCTGTTGATGCTTCTCATGTTAATTCCTCTACTTGCACATTTTCCATGAGCTTGAGAATGATGTTTCTGCTATGCATGCTGCATTTAGAGAGAGGTTTAAGAAAACAGTAGCTGAGACTTGTAGCATTGCTTGTGTGTTTTGTGAGTCTCTAAAACTTGAACTAGGAGCATACAAAGAAAAATATGAGAAAGCTGTTAGAGTGTCAGCTTCAGGAGCTTGTCTTACCTGTGCTCCTTTGCTTAGGGAAGTTGATTACCTCAAGAAAACTTTGGAGAGATTTTCTAGAGGTAGAAAAGAACTTGACATGATCTTAGACAAGTCTAGAGTTAGCTAAGGCAAAGGTCTAGATTTCAATCATGTGGAAGAAAATAAGAATCATCCTCCTCATCCCATTGGTCCTCTTGGTAGAGTTTGATTGCAATAGCTCAGGAGGGAGAGGGGAACAGTGTTCAAGTCAGGTGACTATCTGGACTCATCTCTTAAGGACAAGAGTGCTTCAGCTTCAGTTGGTGCTACCTTGTAGAGGGTAAAATATCGATGCACTCATTGTCATCAGGATGGTCATCTTGTTGAGTTTTGCTTTCGACGCCTCAAGGAGGAGCGTCGTGACCGTATTCATGTTCTTAGGGGTATTCAACGACGCAACAATGCGTTGAGTGCTCCTAAGACACACACGAGGCCTCAACATGTTGAGGTTTCTTGTGGCTCTAGTAGGCGACAGGGGTGCTAATCACTCACGATCTTCTGTGCTTGTTCAGTGAGTGACTCAGTACTAGATTCAAAAATCCTTGCTTACTAACCCCAGTACTGAGTCCACTCGTTTTCGGTCTTTTGTGTAGGTTGACCGGCGAGGGTTGGTGAACATGTGGCTCGTTGACTCCGGGTGTTCACGTCACATGACCGGAAGCTCAAAATGGTTCACCTCCCTCAACAAGACGTCTGGTGATGAGTTCATCACTTTTGGAGATGACTCCCGTGGACATGTGACACACAAGGGTGCAGTGCGAGTCAACAACAACAACATCCTCAAAGATGTTGCCCTTGTGAGTAAACTGAGATACAACCTCATTTCTGTTTCACAACTTATTGATGTTGATTATGAGGTGAGCTTTAAGAAGCATGGATGTCGTGTTCTTGACTCTTCGGGTGCACTTGCTTTTGGTGTTTCTCGCCCTGGTAGAGTCTTTGCTGCTGATTTTAGTTCTTCTGAGTCTAGATGCTTTCTTGCCACTAGCTCTTCAGTTTTTCAACTTTGGCATCGGCGTTTGGGGCATGTTGGTTTTGACCACTTGACTAGAGTTGGCAGTCTTGATCTTCTAAGAGGCTTGCCCAAACTCAAACTGGTCAAGGATTTGGTTTGCGCCCCATGTCGGCATGGCAAACAAGTTGCTGCTTCTCATCCACCTGTCAATCAGGTGAAGACCGACGGACCAGCTCAGTTTTTACACACGGACACTATAGGTCCAGCACAGGTCCGATCGGCGGGTGGGAAGTGGTATGTTCTTGTCATAGTTGATGACTATTCTTGGTACTCTTGGGTGTTTTTTATGGAGCATAAATCTGAAGCATTTGAGTTCTTTCGAGATTTGGTTTTGAGGCTCTTGAATCTCTTTCCTAGTTCTTTGAAGGGAATACGCAGTGATAATGGGTTAGAGTTCAAGAATGCTTCTTTCATAGATTTTCTTGCTGATCATGGTGTTGAGCACCAATTCTCCACTCCACGCACCCCACAACAAAATGGTGTTGTGGAGAGGAAGAATTAGACTTTAGTTGAGATGGCAAGAACGATGCTTGATGAGTATGGCACATCGCGACGGTATTGGGCCGAGGCCGTCAACACCGCTTGCTATGTGTCAAATCAAGTTTTTCTACGTTCCTCTTTGCACGTGACATCTTATGAGCTTATGTTTGGGAAGAAGCCAAATGTGTCCCATCTTAGAGTTTTTGGTTACAAATGTTTTATCCTGAAGAAGGGTCTTGTCGACAAGTTCGAGTCGCGCACTTCTGATGGTATCATGCTTGGATACCCTGGACATTTGAAAGGATACCGAGTGCTTAATCTTGAGACTAACACCATTGTGGAGTCCTGTGATGTGACTTTTGATGAGGCTAGCTCTACTAGACCCGAGCTTTCAGATGTTTCACAAGAGTCCGAGTCGATCTTCCAGGATGAAGATGACTTTGAGAGTGGCGTGGGCCGTGCCCCCACATCTCAGGCAACTGCTACTGGTCCTCTAGTGACCTCTTCGACTGTAGCTGAGGGTCCAGCACCGACAACTTCATCTTTGGTGGTGGCACCTTCTTCACCGGCAGCTCAGCTTCCTACCTCTTCTTCAGCTGAGATAGAGGCTACCGAGGCTACTTCCACTCTAGTTCCAGATGATCATGGGGGTCCACAACACCTCCAGAAGGATCACCCTCCAGCACAGATCATCAGCGCCATCTCTGAGTGGGTAACTCGCTCCAGGTCCATTCGTTCCTCAGAACTTCCGCATTCAGCTTTTGTTGCATCTTTTGAGCCCACAGATATATGTCATGCACTTTCTGATGATAGTTGGGTCAATGCCATGCATGAGGAGTTAGAAAATTTTGAAAGAAATAAGGTTTGGGCGCTTGTAGAGCCTCCATTTGGTCACAATATCATTGGAACCAAGTGGGTGTTCAAGAACAAGCAAAGTGAGGATGGCATTGTTGTTCGCAACAAGGCTAGACTTGTAGCCCAAGGGTTTAGTCAAATTGAGGGTTTTGATTTTGATGAGACCTTTGCACCGGTAGCACGCTTGGAGGCTATACGCATTTTTCTTGCGTTTTCAGCTTCTAAGAAGTTCAAGCTTTATCAGATGGATGTGAAAAGTGCATTTCTTAATGGTTTCATTGAAGAAGAAGTCTATGTTAAACAACCTCTAGGATTTGAGAACCCTAAATACCCTAACCATGTGTTCAAACTATCCAAAGCTCTCTATGGTCTTAAGCAAGCTCCTAGAGCTTGGTATGATAGACTTAAGAGCTTTTTGATTCAAAATGGATTTGAAATGGGGAGGGTAGACAAAACATTATTTCTTCTTAGGCGTGGCAATGATCTACTAGTAGTACAAATCTATGTGGATGACATAATCTTTGGTGGCTCCTCTAATGCTCTTGTGTCCAAGTTTTCTGAGATGATGAGCAGGGAATTTGAGATGTCCATGATGGATGAGCTCCAATACTTCTTGGGATTACAAATCAAGCAGACAAAGAAGGGCACCTTTGTCCATCAGGCCAAGTACACCAAGGATCTGTTGAAGAAGCTCGGGATGAGTGATGCCAAGCCAATCAATACCCCAATGTCTACTGCAACATCGCTTGGCCCTGATGAAGAAGAAGAGGCAGTCGACCAGAAGGAGTTCAGAAGCATGATCGGCTCCCTCCTCTATTTGACGGCGACAAGACCAGATATCCAGTTCGCCATCTGCCTGTGTGCGAGGTTCCAAGCCGCGCCGAGAGACTCCCACCGGCAAGCTATGAAGCGCATCATGAGGTACCTTCGATCATCCCTTGAGTTTGGACTTTGGTATTCATGTTCTTCTGTTCTCGGGATTTGGGGTTTTTCAGATTCAGACTTTGTCGGGTGTAAGATAGACCGCAAGAGTACTTCTGGAACTTGTCATTTTCTTGGCACTTCTCTTGTTTCATGGTCCTGTAGAAAACAATCTTCTGTCACACAATCTACTACTGAAGCTGAATATGTTGCCGCTGCTAGTTGTTGTAGTCAAATTCTCTAGATGATTTCGACTTTGCAGGATTTTGGGTTATCTTTTGATAGTGTTCCACTGTTCTGTGATAACACTAGTGCTATTAACATTGCTAAGAACCCAGTGCAGCATTCTAGGACAAAGCATATAGATGTGCGGTTTCATTTCCTTAGAGACCGTGTTGAGAAGGGTGATGTAGTGCTTAAGTTTGTTGATTCTGAAAATCAGCTTGCAGATATCTTTACCAAGCCTTTAGATCCCACCTGATTCTGTGCACTTAGAGGGGAGTTGGGGATTGTTCATCCCCATGGGCTGGTTTGAGGGGGAGTTCTCTCATTGTGTATCATACTGTAGCATAGTGCATTGTGCATCATATGTGATATATCATGTGCACTTTACATTTTCATGAGCTTTGTTTATTATCCTTGATGAGACAATGATCACTAAGAGATTCACTATATGCCATGTTTTAGATGTCTAGCTCATTTCACCATGTTTTGACATATGTACTCAAGAATCTGCGATGCTAGCTTGGACAAAAATTTGAACTTAAAATCTTTGATCTATTGATGAGTTGCTTGCTAGGGATTCCTTTGCCTTTTGAATCGGCTCATTACTCTAGTATTGCATCCATGATCTCTGTTCTGACTGGTCAAAGATAGGACTTCATGGTAATCTTGATTAGGACTGCTAGTGACTTAACATGCCTAGGCTTTTGTGGCTCGGGTCGGAGAATGCTTATTGTCATTAAAAGTCACTAGCTTTTGTTCTACATGTTTGAAATCTATCATATGCTAATGTGAAAAATGCTAGAATAGGGATGAATCACTCAAGGTACTTGCTCGTGTAGGAGGTAGTACTTTGGTTGTGGCTAGTCCAAATAATCATGTGGACTCAATCTGAAAAAAGTCAGGATGAATCACTCAAGATACTTCCTCATGCCGGGGGTTGTATTTTGGTTGTGACTAATCCATTCAATCATGTGATTGCTTAATTCAGCATGTGGTAGAGTATTTTAGTTCTAATCTTGATCGGTTGTCCTCCTAGTCATGGCTTAGCACTAGGTTGTCATACTTGACTCATGTTTAGAGTCACTGCAATTGTGACTACCTAGTCTGGAACTCATCACTAGTGAACTCTTAAATATGCTAAGAACTTGATATGCTAGCTGCTCTTCTTGATCTAGATATCTTTTTATGGTTTTATGAGCAGATATGTGGCATATTAGCACTTTTTATGTCCTATTTTGGATAATTCTCAAAGGTCGCTAAAAACCGAAAAATCAAAAATTTCCATTCCATTCCATGCATACATGCTTATTTTTGATATTCTATCATTGCCTAGTCTAAGGGGGAGGCGTGAAGTCCCTTGATGACTATAGTGCCAAAGGGGGGGAAATAGTTGTTTCAATCATTCACTTGGCATATTTCTGCAAGATAGGCATGTGTGTGCGTCTTTTGAACTTGATCAAGGATAAAAATTGCTTTGTTCTGGAGTAGATCATAATTAGATGGGTTATAGGAGTGAGGGGAGTTTCAGTGATTATGTTTTGCCTTCACTCATGTTTCTAAATTTTACTCTTGTTGACATTCACTTGGCTCGGTGCTTGCTTTCTCTTTCTTTTGGGCCAAGTGTGAATTCTTGCAACTCGATTGCCTTTAAATCTTTAAACCAAATCCAATGTGTTTCATTGAGAGATGTTGGCAATATATTCATCAAGGGGGAGATTGTGAGCCATGTGATGACATAAACTATATATGTGATGAATATTTTGCCATACTTTGTTTTGTCGGATTTGGATATTCAGTCGCATGAATTCATTGACTGTTGGTTTGGATAATTGACTATGTGGTTGATTGAGTTTCTCAATTTATCTCAAGGAAAAATTGAGTGGATGAAGGATTTTTCTCGACTGACTTGGGTCAAGTGGAAAACTTGTGCTCGCAACACTTTGCTTGGTCTATTGTGTGCAGGTGCGAGTTGGGTGCGGCGATGGTTTGGCTATATGGACTGGTATGAGGCTTGGAGGGCTGAGATGCGGTCAAGGAGGTAGCAACGACATCGTGCGGCTTAAAAGCATGTACGCGGAGGACAAGAAAGCAGGTGGAGACGAGATGTGAGGATCAAGTCAGTGCGAGGGCGTTTTGGTAAAAATATAGAATCTACCGAAGCATAACCAAGAAACTGTGGCGGAGGCCAGGAAGCGGTTTAGGGTTAGTTGCTTAGGGTAGAATGAAAGATGGATGGTGGATGAGTCACTTAGACGCTTTGTGATGCGTGCTAAGTGCTCATACCATCTAAGTGGGCTTAAGGCCCAAGTGGTGGGAGGTATGCCTCCACCACTATATAAGGAGGGGTAAGAGGTGCTTATCCCTTAAACCTTTTGTCAGCATTGTGAAAATCCTTGTTAGGGGCTGCTCAAGAGAGCTTTGGTCTAATCATGAGAGGCCTTTGAAACAGCAAGAAAATCCACGAAAATGCAATACAAAAATATTTTTTCAATTTCTTTGTGTACTTGAGTTATTTCCTTCATTAGCTCTTTTGGATTTTTTTTCTTGCTTTTCCTGTGGATTGATCCGTGGTATGGCAAGTAAGTGATGGGGAGATCATCTCTATACTGATCCCGTCCAAGCATACCGAAGGATTCAACCTTTCCCTCCTCTATTTCGAGTTTTCTTGGAAAAGAAGCAAGAAATGGGATTTCATGATTAATCTTTGTAGAGGGTTTGATCCTGTGATTTGGGGTTTGGAATAGGTTGCTGGGATATGTGAGATGATACCATATTGATTTAAGATCAAAATTCCTCACGAGCTTCCTTTTCTCCCAAAATTTCTCTTTTTCTCACTTCTAGGGCTGATTGGAGAAAAGAGGGTAAAGGTCTTGACTTGAGAAGTTTTTATGGAGATAAACACTTGATTTAGACTCACAAGACCTTCCTACGCCTCTCTGTCAAATTTGGTTTGATTTGGTTGGGTAGATTTTGAATTGGTTCAAAAATTGGATCGAAATCACAGTTCTGGACTAATCTGCCTGTCACGCAGCTATTACCCAGCTGTGTCACCCAGCTATGACACTCAGCTGTGTCACACAGCTGTGTCACAGGTGTCACACAGCTGTGCCACAAGTGTGAGTTACTACTGCTGCTTCGGACATGCAATGTTTTGATCATAACTTTTGCGTCTGAACTCGGAATTCGGTGAACTTGGACTCGTTTCGAAGCTATCGACGAGCTCCACGTCACCAAGGACATTTGAGGATTTTTCCGCTGAGCCAGCTGTGTCACCCAGCTGTGTCACCGGTGTGAGACACTGCTGTTCCAGTTTTGCGGTGTTTTGTCGAGTTATTTTCGCTGCGTCTTTTCTGTCACTTACAGTAGCACCTCAGTTGCTATTTGTATTTGAATTTGAAGAAGAATTTTCAAGAAACCGACATTCACCCCCCCTCTGTCGGAAGCCACCGATCCAACAATCATGTTGAATCCCATATATATCAAAACTTAAATACTTTGTTTGCAACTCTGCATGCTATGTGAATATCAACGATATAGTATGTTCGACCTATATATATCCTATAGTTACATGTGAAATAGGTCTGACCTATATATCTCCTATAGTTACATGTGAAATATGTCCGACAAGTATATCCTTGTAACCCTAGTATTAATTGCTGCTCATCATACGTCCAACAATGTAATTAGGAATATAGGCGATTGCTATGCTTAGACCTGCTATAGAGAAAAACCTAATTTTTGCCGAATTCACATGAAACCCTTTGGTTATAGGATTAGAACCCTCGGGAAGGCGTGTACCTTCCGAGGTGGATGTTTGAAAGTATTGGATGATTTGTGATTCGAGTGAGAATGGTAAGGGGAGATTGGAGGAATGGTTGTACCATGTAGGGACATGGCTAAAGGTGATGATGTGCAGTCTTGCTAGAATCAGTTAAGGACTGAACCTAAGTGCCACTCAACCAAGTTCACCCTGTACGTCCACATGGCCTTTGTGGGAATGACTTAACTAATTACCTTGTCGAGTGCTAGTGTCTGGACCCGTGGGCAGTAGAAAGTAAGTGCTAGGTGGATTGTTATCCCTAGAGGACCTCCGCGTGGCTACGTAGGAAGCTGTTCGACACAAATGTGAGTCCACTTCAGGTTATGTGTTGGGGACAGCTGAACATGAGTGAAACTAGGTAAGATCTCATCTAGTAGGTCCAGCCCTAGTATGAACATAGGAGAAAGGTCTCATTGTAATAACCCTGCCGATACACCTCATGAAGAGTATCTGTTAAAGTTCAGCAACAAGGGGGACTTACATCTTGTTGGTAAAGCCATACAATCTCTGCAAAGTGTTAAACTCTATTCGAATAGCTACGTCCTCGGTTATGGACACAACTTGGAAAGGCCACACACTGGTTAGACTAAATTTTGATTATGAAATCTAGGAAATAGGATTAAGGACGTGGGCATGATGTGTCCATAGTCAGCAGTTTGAGCTACAGGCTGGTAGTGAGGAACTGCAGAAGTGAAACCCAGCCCCTGCTACGAGGTGGTAGCACAGGTAGGCTTTAAGGATTACTGATGAGGACATGACCCCATCGATGCACCCACTGCCACCTCTACTGCCACTACTTCAACTGCGTCCGCTGCTCAAGCTATAAAGAATAAAAAGGGACCTGTCAAGATTGTCAAGAACAAGCGAGGATTCAAGTTCAAGCTTTCGAGAGGAGAAGCAAATGAAGTTCTTGTGACCATGAAGATGTCTCACATGGATTTGTGCTATACAAGGAGTTCTCCCATGTCACTTTTGGTCCAAGAAGAGTTAGAGATCAAGTCCAACAAGTTCTGAACTCTGATTCGAATTTCTGAGACAGCCCTGACTTCAAACTTCTATATATGGAGCATACGTTCTCCGATTTGGATGATCTTGGACTCTTTGGAAAGCTTATCTCGTGCTCTTTCCAACCTGTCCAGCCCCACCTCCAAATTCATCACGAACATGTCGCGATTAACAAAACAGTCCAGACTATTTCTGAAAAACAGACCACCTCATGCCTTTATATACCTCTAGGAAGATCTCTTTTGTTTTGGGTTTTGTTTAGTTAAGAGTTTGCTACCTTTGCAACTTCATGTATCTTTGTTTGTTTCTAATGACCAGATCAAGACCGCTTTTCAAAACCCCACTCTATCTTGTTTTTCATCCATACTTGCAATTTCAGATTGTTTTATCTTAATTCTTGCTAGTTCTTCGATTGCTCGCAGGGATTACGAACCTCGTGTTCAGGTTGATTGTGCTTCTAGCATCATCAATAACCTACCAGAGTTGGTTTAGTGATTGCTAAGGCCATCATCGTCGTATGTTGTAGTTGAATCATCAAAGTCGTCTCCACAAATCGATAGTTACCTTCTCATGAAAGATCGGGACACTCATTGTTCTATCAATTACCTGAGGCGATACAAGGGCTATCGGCCTCTAGTTGATGATTGCCTGAATGTAACTTCTGGTACCAAATACTAACCCGTCTTTATTTTCAAAAATTCTTTTGAATCTACTACTATCATATTTTGAATGAGAACATACTTTTCCGCTCAACACTCAACCTAGGGTAGAGCCACTTTCTTGGTTAGGCCTTGCATGAAATATATCTGTTATACTTTCCTTGTGGGATGCTTGCAAGTATATTCAATGTACTCACCTAGCTTGTTGATTTGGCTAGATGAAGAAGATATCGACACCGAAGATATGATTGTGTTCACAAAAGTTAGGGCGTAACCCCGGTCAGTTGCCTATTGGGTATGGCATGTTGATGGGCCACATCACCGATTGATTTCTGCTGCAAAATTTCAGCCATTGGGCTACAGGTATAAAACCTCGACCTCGACGGTCTATTTATGTAACATATACTGATATATGTGTGTATGACAATGATATACAGGTTAACTTGTATGTACTGGCTGCTGATCATGGGACCAGTACAATAAACACAAGGGATTATCCGGCCTTAAAACCAGATACGCCATAATTTCCTACTAGATCATACTCCTTTTTGTGCTTGTTTTGCTGAGGCGCAGTTTGATCTCCATCATCAAGTCTCTGCCATGCCACCATCTACTGCTGGCTGCTGCCACGTGTGCCAACTCGAATTGCATCACCGCGATCGTGCAACTTTGGCTCGCGTAGCCTAGTTGCTGCCGCCACCGCCATCTTTTTTCTGCCGTGCAGCATGAGGGAATCAAAGAGAAATTGAACACTAGATCTCAGAGGTTTCAAATTCAGGAGATAAGGATAGTTTCAATCTGAAGTCTCATCTAGTTGCTTTTAGAATCCTACACTACCTCTTGGAGGATTCAGATTCAGGAGATAAGAATAGTTTCAATCCAAACTCTCATCTAGTTGCTTTCAACCGGAACGTATAGAGATAAGGAAGATTTTGATAAAAGGGAAGTTTTATTTCGGTGCAAAAAAATACACGCTGACTTTTGCATACAGACTTAGATTGGGCCGTTTCTTGATTGGAAAGTTTTCGAGATTCTGGGTTGTCTAGGGATTTTATCAAGGCACAGGCACTCGGGCATGACCGCAGCCGAAATGACCCCAAAAAATGTCATTTAGGGCCTCAAAACAGCCCCACAAACTGGAAAGAATAAAGAAAATTCAAGTTTCTCCGACTTGGCTAAAAATTGGCAGAGCACTTGTGCCAGTAATTCTAAGGTTCTCCACGAAGACATCATCCTTTTTTGAGCTTCTGAATTCCCTATACATCATCATCTAGTTCTACCACCACAACATCTTTGTTGTTCTTATCCTAGTGTTGAGAGTTTCTAAGGTATGACAAAAATACAAAAAAATAGAAAAAGAGTGAGAAGCCACATAGATGGCCATAAAAATAGATTTATTTTTACCTGCCAATCTCTTTATTCAATCTTTGAGGTATTTGACACCATTGGTCGCCAGTCACCACCTGCTACTTGGTAAGAACTTTTAAGAATTGAGATTTAACTTGACCATTTGAGCGACTTGATCACCACATCCTTGTAGTTCATAGGGACGTTATACTTGTGATTTTTTCCTTGTTTTCTACTAACCATGACAGGTTATCGAGCGAACAGTGGGATGGGCTCACTCCTCACTCACGATAGATTTGTGCCGAGCTCCAGGCAGTGGTGTCCAGCCATGCCCATGACGTATATGGCCAGATCAGCGGCACTGTTGATCGTATTGATGGGCATGAGGAGAGTATTCACAAGCTGTCCACCAAGTTTGATGCTCTCCTTGACCATTAGGATGGAGCACTGCGGGCACCACGTCATCAGCCACCTCCACCACTACATGTACCATCCCCCATCCTCGTTACTTTACAATAATGAGAATGCCATGTGATCCCCAATCACGTCCTCGCTACCTCCGGAGCCTCAGTGCATATTTGGACCAACCACACGACTTCGGGCATTGCTGCCATGGGAGAGGACGAATACCACGACTATGTTGGCTGTTCCAAGAACGAGGATGTTGTCAACACCAACAAAGATCATCTACATAGCCGACTGCGACACAACCGATATGGTATGGCACCATGTCGAGAGGTACATACACATGATGATACTCCCAAACTGAAATTAAACATTCTACCATTTGAGGGTCGCTACAATCCGGATGCTTATCTTACTTGGGAATTAGAGGTAGAACAAAAATTTGCATGCCATATTGTCATGAGGATCACCGAGTTAGGGCTGTTGTTTGTGATTTTACTGGTTTTGCTTCAATTTGGTGGAGTGAACATTGTAGGTTATATGCTGATAATGTACCTACCACTTGGGTGCTTTGAAAGATGCCATGCATACTAGATTTATTCCTCCTTATTATCAACATGAATTGCTTAATAAGCTACAATGTTTGGAACAAGGCACTATATTGTGGAAGAATATTATCAAGAATGGCAAACTGGGTTAATTCGTTGTGCTTTAGTTGAGGATAATGAAGCTATGATGGCTAGGTTCTTTAGTGGATTAAATTGTGATATTCATACCTTATTGGACTATAAGGAGTATAATTTTATTACTCGATATTCCATCTTGCTTGCAAAGCTAAATCTGAAGTGTAGGATCGATAGCCAAGGACAAGAACTAATGTTTCTAGAGGTCGTACTTCTTTGTGGATGCCTCGCACACCTGCTACACAATCCACAAGTACCACTGTTCTGACCTTGTCCAACAACAAGTCAAGTTCTTCTACAGAAAAACCAGCACTGCAAGCACCTACAACATCAACTAAGCTGGTGTTGATCATACGTGAGGATGGTGACTACGATTCCTGCTAGTGATTAGGATGAAGAAACCTATGCTCTCATTGTGGAACAAGAACAAGGAGACCAAGAATGTAAACAAGAGATAGAATTAATGGGCACCAAGGATGCTTATCAGTACACGAGCTTGATTACACAGCGGGTATTGAGTGTGCAAATGAGCCGTGCTAAGCAAAATCAATGGCATAATCTATTCCACACAAAGGGAGTTGTTAAGGAGCGTGATGTTTGTATTATTATTGATGGAGGGAGTTGCTTGAGCTAGTAGAGTTAAATATCAGGAGCAAAGTAAGAGTGAAAATCATATTATGCATAAAGAATTAGAGCAACATAAGAGTAACAGCAAATCTGAACTGCAACAAGTTAATGAAATAAAATTGAAAGGTACATGTTTGCTTGCAAGTAAATCTTTATTTCTGATTTGGATGCTAGTAAATCTTATTGCTATGCATTTTTTTGCAAAGAGACATTGTTTGCATTTGAGGATATGCCTCCCTCTTTGCTCCCTACTGTTGCTAACATTTTGCAGGAGTTCTCTGATATTTTCCCACAAGACATACCACCAGGATTACCACCTATTCGAGGGATAGAGCACCGAATTGATTTGACTCCCG